>CM076572.1:722387347-722737868 GCA_034641835.2 Pinus albicaulis | reverse complement strand
GAAACTACATGGAGATGGTTGAATAAGATGTACAATCTGTAGCAAACCTCCTCCAATGGATCTCTCAAGTGAAAGGCTGATCCTAGCACTGAAGATCTTTCCCTCCAAGATGATGGTGCAACCCCTCACTACAAGTACTCACTGAAATAATGCAGTTTAGTGAAGGGACTGCGCTACAGGGAAAATTTCAAGAACCCCCCTAAATTTATATGTATAATAAATGGGCGAATCCCCATGATACATAGGAAAAATGGAAGGTGATTTTATTAATAATATAATATGTATATATAATTTTTTGGCGAATCTCTCACGACATTATATTATCTTGTAAAATCGTGGCGAATCACCAGTACAAATGGCGAATCACTAGTACAAATTGGTGAATCGTTGTCTAGTGGAGTTCGGTGTGTTGGTTCCAATGAAGATATGGTAGTTGAACTAGGAGTTGAAGGAAGCGAACCACCGAGACCAAGCATGGCACATGGTGACTCGTGAGGGACGTAGTTCTCATGCAGTTTGGAAAATGCGATCTAGTTCTGCTAAGTGTAGTTTTGTTGCTCATGCTACTACGAGCACTGATATTCAGGTTGGAGAGGAGTTTGAGGAAACATGGAAGGTTGAGTGATTTTTTCTTCAAGCACTCAAAAAGGAAGAAGATATATTGATTGATTGAAGAAGATAACAAGGAAAGTCAACTCAAAAAAGAAGAAATGAATGATATGGCCAAATAGGGAGACACACTGAATGTGGATGCTATGGTTCAACAAGAAATTGCCACCATTCATTAGAAAGGAAAGGATCATAAGGACTCTTTAACATTGGATGGAATCAGGGGCTCAAAGAGAGCTCATGTCTCTGAGAGCTTGGATTCTAACAAAGGAGTCCCACGAGTGGGACGTGAATTGACTTTGGTTCTTGTTGAACCAAATCCCAAGGGTTGGAAAAAAGTGCAAAAAAGGAAAAAAATGAAAATATTAGCTCTAGTTGTCATACTTTATTTTCTTTGTTTCTTTTGATGTTATTTTCCCTGCAGTTCTTAGTCATAAAAAAAATCTTTCTTTTTCCTTCTATTCTTTTTAGCTTCATCATGTACTTTCTGATCCTATATGCACACACATTATGTGTGTCTACAAAATATAATTTTTATACCATTAACAAAATTTAAGGTTTTTTTTTTCGAGGGAAAAAATAAAAAATAAAAAAATAAAAGAAAAAAAAGAGAGTTGAAGATGAAAAACACTTTATATTAAAATATTTTGTGTACACCCATATTACATCACAATTTCAAAATATTTGTCACAATACCGACATTCTTAACTTTCTAATTTATCAAAATTATATGAATCTTAGAATGTTTTTTTTTACTATTTAACAAAAAATTGAATAATGCCTTATCTTTCTTAATATCTAATGAATAAAATATAGTTCCAATAAATATTAAATACCATCATCAAACCATAACCATATTATAATAAAATTTCTAAAATAATATAATTACTAAAATAGAATTATATGACAATATTAGTAAAAAGAAGTCCACAAAAACAACATAATTAATTTCAATGGATGTTTAAATAAAGACCGTTGATTTTTGAACCGAAATTAAGAGGACAAAGAGCTGAAAGAGGGATGAAGCGCAAAGGGAGAAATTTTTTCGGTCTAGGTTACAAACATTCTCCAATCTTCCTTTTCCGCCGCGGGCTGGAGATCGATGCTCAGCGGCGCCTCCATGGAATGAGACTGCTACTATCGCTACTCCGTGACTTAGTTTGGGCTAAGATTCCATCTGCGCCCTCGAGAGATTCTTTATTTCCGCCGGTGGACAGTTCATGGACACCCCGGCGAACCAACAAAGGGGACCGGTTCATCCCGCCTATCAAAAACCATTTGCGAGGTACATGGAATAGGTCCCCTGAGTTGGCTGGTTTTTTGGTGGCTTTGACGTTGAACCTCGCCAGTATGCACTCGTCGCTACTCTCATGATGCCGTGGAGCACTATACTCGTTTTGCATTTATCGCTCATGCTAGACTTCAGGTTTTCTCGTTTATCGGGAGAGGATACTACTTGAATTTTCCCTTTGCATACGGCCTTCACATCCGCACTCGGTTCTCGATGATGGGTGGTTATTGGGCTTCGTGCCATCACTGTAGGGGATTGACTGCATTGCGGCCTCCACGACAGCATATAAAACAGAGGCCGCATGGGCCTGCTTACTTCTCCAAAGCAGCTGATACAAGGAATACAGACCTTAAGCGGTCTCTGTGGCTGCACTCGGACCTTCTGAGCCAGGAACAGGCCCACGATGATGTGCCTAAAGACAAAAAACGCGGCCAGCATATCTGCAACATCGATTCTCAGGTAGGCTCGACTCCATATCAAGTGTTCATTAAGCCTCCTGTAGGCAACTGCTTTATTCTATGGATTCGAACAATAGATTCTATACTACACCTGAAGGAAGTCATCCAGTCTATGGCGGGTTACCCAGTTCATTCACAGTCTCTGATTTTTGGGGGGAAAGCTTTAGCTGACCATTGCTCGGTAAATGACTACTCCATTGTCACTGGGTCTTCCATCTACCTCAACCTCAGACTGAGGGGTGGTATGATGGGCCAAAACAGGGCACATGGATCCTCCATGGGTGCAGGTGCATCCAAAACAGTACCCACAAAAGGTTCATACAGGAATGTATTACAGGGGGACAAAAACATTCCCACAGTACCTGCCGCCCCTGCTGAAAGTTCCCCCAAGCCATATATTGTAGAACTGCAGGACAGCGTGCCTGAAATAAACATAGACAGTCTAGATATTGATATGCATAGAACTGCCTACGAATCCCAAGCAATTATAGGCAGATTCAACTGCTTCTGGCCCAAACCAATGGAGCTGTTCCATTGGATTTTTACAAATTGGACCATGGACTGTGAAATACACCTATGTTCTAAGGGGTTCTTCATTGTCAAATTTACATCCACTGAGGTTAGAGATGCCATTTTCAGCCAGGGACCATGGTTCTGGGGCTCCACGGGACTCTTCATTACACCATGGTTCCCAAATTTTGATGCCAACACCATGGAGGTGACCAAAATGCCGGTCTGGGTGAGGCTCTACAATCTCCCGCTACATTTTTGGAATGAAAATGTTCTTGGCTGCATTGGAAACACCCTTGGTAGATACATTAAAACAGACACTCAATGCCTGGAGGAGCGCATATTCACCTTCGCACGAATCTGTGTGGAGGTTGATTTGAGCAAGGGACTCCCAGAGTCCATTATGCTGAACAACAAACAACAGAGATGGACACATCATTTAGACTATGAGAACACAACCTTCAGATGCCGGATATGCAGGTGCACAGGACACCTACAAAACTCATGCCCGGCAGCAAAAAGGGATAACAGGAAAAAGAAGAAAACAGGCAAAGCGGCAAAAGGTTGGCAATTCCCCTCGGAAGAGCCAGAACCACAGGAAGAAGAGGTGGAACCAACACCACATGAGAATCAACAAACAGATACTTCCTTGGGCACACAAGAACAGGAAATGCAAGATCCTCTTGACACCACCACAAAGACTCAGCAGGATATGGTACCTGGAACACTAGACAGTGGGGGATACAAAAGAACACATACATCAGACACATCTGACTCTGATAAGGACAATGGAGCACCAACAGAAGGAAATCAGCTTGTCCTTATCGAGACCGAGCCAACACTTGGTGCTTGGCATAAGGTTGAAAAGAAGAAGGGGAGAAAATCTTAATTGTATCTCCTTTGCTTTTTATTTGCGGCATTTGAATGTCTTTGGACATATACCAGCTCATACAACATGTAATTTTGTTTTCTCATAAATAAAATTACGAATTTTTTCTTTGTGAAAAAACGGTCATCATCATCCTAAAATATTTAAACCATAATCCCCACATACCACCATAACATAATAGAATTTACTAAAATAAAATATTACCTAAAAGATAGTCTAAGTTGTTTGTCATTATCATAACTGGTCTAACATTCTTTATAAAAGCCTAATGGTCGCATAACTGGACCCCCTTATGACAAGTTTTCTCAATTTTATAATTGTTATTTAGTGATTAAATATCATTTTGAAAGGGCAACAACCTCCCACGTATCCTTTACTAGCAAACGAATCTTTGTTACAATGTCGTGGTCTATCGCACAATTATAAATACTATTTGTACATTCCTTCGATTAGGAAGCTTATAATTTATTTGTCAACCGCCATTTTAAACAAATTTATAATTTATTTAGCAATCGTTGTCACAAACACTGAGACTATGCTCAACAGATCATCTTATTCATTCTAATTATTTTATTGGAGCAAATTCCATTCAAATCGAAATGTCAAAAACAAATAGTCAGCAATTATAGTGGGAGTTAGAGGTGGAGAACACATCTCAAGCAATTGCCTGCCAACAAAAATTCAAAAGCTTTGTTGATCTCTGAAAATGGCAACTCATGGGTAATAACTCCTCCACTCTGATCTCCTGCAACCACATGTACATATTTAGAAAACAATGCAAGAGCAAACCATGATTAATTGGTCATCAAATGGAATTGAGAGTTATGTTCTAATACCTTATTCATAAACATTTCTACCAGGCATGGCAGTTTGAGTTTTAAACATTTCTTATTCATAAAAATTTCTACCTTATTCGTGGAATTGTAAGTTTGAGTTTTATAATCTACACAATTCAAGTGCCCCAGAGCTTTTCAGGGCACTGAATCTATTTATACATTCAAAAACACATTTTAAACAACAAAAATTCACAATCTCCCAAACAAAAAATATCACGAATTCCAACCAAAAAGTAATAACATGAAATGGTTAATATCACGAATTCCAACCAAAAATGTAATAACGTGAAATGATTAAGATACACCCCATCGAAAACATTGTTGCAAACATCCCAATTTTATCACTATTTTTTGGCCTATTTGGTGGTATCTTAATTTTGCCAATTTTTACCAATATTTTCTCAATTTTTATGTTTTTTTACCAATATTTTCTCAATTTTTTTGTTTTTTTTGGTTTTCTAAAACGATTACTGATTTTATCCAAATTTTTGCAACATTGACCGAAAGCATAAGATATAGTTAAAAATTGGAGAATACCTATGCTAATTAAACTAGAGATTTGAAAAATTAAGAGGAGAAATAGAAGTCCCAAGATGAGAGAATCCAATAGATACAATGGGACAAATAATACATCAGAATTACAAGCGACAGGAGGAACCCCAAAAGGAAATTGTGCTATAAAATGGATGCAGACAATGATCTGGGTCTACTCGTATTGGAAGATGAGCAAATCTTTCCAGAATGAAGAACAACATAGGTAGTTGCAATACAATTTGAACAAAATGTCTTCTCAAAGAACTAGTTATAAAAATCAAACCACCTAAAAGCCAAAAAAGTAGACCATAGTAAAAGAATTAGAAAATTAGCCAAGGATAAGCTGAAAGAAAGTGAGCTCCTAGCCAACTCAGGGAAGACTCAGACAGGATCTGTGGGTTATGTCACTTACAAGAAACTGAGGTAGAAATGCATCTCATAATAAAAAACCCTTTTAACTATGAGATCAAATGGCATTGTTATTGTCTTTTACAGGATTCAGGGAATCCCTTTCCACTTTCTTTGCTATCTTGACCAAATGTGCCTTGCTCTATTCGTGAAATATGGTACTCAGAGACAAATCTCAATCTTTTCTCATCCCATATTGGCCCGAGGCTCCCTATCCACTTTATTTTGCTATCCTGACCAAAGATGCCTTACTCTATTTTTGAAAGAAGCACTCAGAGACAAATCTCAATCTTGACTCATCCCATATTATTGGCCTGAGACTTTCAGGGGTATCATTTCATAGTCCCAGGTCATCCCCTCTGATTAGGTCAAAAAGTGAAAGGAAAAGGCCCAAAATACTTCATACCATAGATTGGTTGGGCCTTGGGTCTCTTCTGAACCTCCCTCCTTAATGGCCGACTATTATGATCCATGCCTATGAAAAACTGGCACTCGATGCCACATATTATGCACCACCAAACACAAACAAACCAGTTTTCGAGACAGAATTTGGACCAAGTCTTGGAATCCAACATATTGGCCCAAGGTCGCAGCCTTCATGTACACTGACATGACAAAACCTATGCATAAGTAGGATACATTGGGCCTTTGAGATGCAAACTCTACCAGACCGCTTAGGGAAATATCAAGAATCAACCACTTGTTTCTTCATTGTGACATCTCTGGATGCTGCTGAGAGTCGAGACACGATTCCAAAGATGAGAAGCATTAGGAAAATATATGAGATCTAAAGTTTCATTAAGCGCTGGCCCAAGGAGATTTTAGACTTGAACTTATGAGCATGCCATGGGGACATAGCACTTGGTTTCATAATATGGAATACATGCAAGGGGCATAACAAAACAAGTCTACCATAGAATCGAAAGAAATATAAAGGTGACCATTGAAGTAAAATCTTGGGGAGAGGAGAGTTTCAGATCTCACCTGTGCATGGCCAAAAACTAGCATAATGGGGCATCTTGGTTAAGGACTTAGTATAGATCAGCAAGGAAAAGATAAACATGAAGGAAACATAGAATCCCCCTCCATTCCTCCTCCCTCAAATTCAACTTTGACACCATCTCCAAAGGCAATCCCAACAGACCTGGAATTGAGGCTTCATTAGGAATCATGAGGTGAACTTTGTCCATATGTACACCCATAACATTGGCATAATCACAAAAAATATGGCCGCAATTCTGACTGTCATGAAAGACATCCATACTAGAATAAATTTAGGGATCAAACATGTGACCGTAAAAGGAGTTTCTAACATAATCATCAATATGCCGCATAACTAAAATCCATGGGAGTACCTGATCCGTAAATGGCTTTTGGTTACTCCTCTTGCAAAGACAACTAGATTAAAAGACTACCTGCAAGAAGTGGATTTCAATCATTATCTATGGGCTGAAAATAAGGCTGCAAATATATTGGAAAACATCAATGCAAACTCTAAATGGGGTGATAAACCCCTATCTTCCATTAGGGTGATCTAGATGCAGGAAAGGGAAAGGGAATGAACTTCATTTCTTGATTGATGATAATAGGAAGCTTCATGTAAGCAATGGTAGTTCCATTCAGCGTAGCTTGGCTCCACCACGTGAATGCCACCTCATCATGAATGAGGTGCTGACACAGAGTAGAGAAGCTTATTGAAGGGGAGAGAATGACCTGATAGCAGAGAACCTGGGAAGCAAACCTCAGGCTGGGATGGCCAAAGTTGACAGTATTAACATTGCTTGAAAGGGAAAAATGAGACACTATATTGAAAAGATTTACATCCCAAGGAAATTAATTAAGCATCCTAGAACATGAAAACCTTCTAGTACTTCTCCTTTTGTAACCCAAAATGGGAATTTATTCCTTGAAACCCCTACCATGAAATCCCAAGGATCGTCCCTTGCCCACACCCCTAACATGATTTCCCAAGGATTGCCACTTGCCCACTACCATGACTTTCCCAAGGATCACCCCTTGCCCCTTTTATTATTTTCTTTTGAAGTATCTATCAATTCACCCTCCTTGGTCGCAGGCCATTAAGGAATCACCATCACATTTATCAGTAGTTCATTTATATCACGTAGGATTTCCCACTGTAGCCTCTCAGCCCTAAGCTAGAATTTTATACTGAGAATTTCTTGAAGATTTCTCATGGTCTCATTATCCATCCTGACCACATACAACACTATTATCATGGCCTCAGGTCTCCCCTCAGTTGACAATGCACTTGCACCATCTACAGATAAAGACAGTCACAAGATTCTACACAGGACAGGATTTGTTGGTTTTTCTCCCTCTCAGAGGTGAAGACAGGCACATTTATTTTGAATAGGTTAGTATAGCTCATGTTAAGAAAGCCATTTTCCTCCAGATACTCCATATAGCAGGATTATAGTAGCTTGAGGACTAATTTTTTTTTTCCATCTTCTTTGAGTTGCGGTCTTTATGACGATATTACTTTTATGAAACTCAGTCCCTCCCCTATGATAGTCAATGTCACAGGACTTCATTATGGTAATTTTTTATATGGCCTGTGCATGGTGAAGAATTTATGGGACACGAGCAAAGTTAAATTGCCCAAGGGATACATGTATGGTTGTAATTATATGGCCTATAGTAATATACTGAAAATACTATTGTTTACCACAAATAACGAAAAGAAAGTCAATTTCTTATATTACAAGGGCAGTGACTGACTGAATCATTTTCAACTGGCAAATACAAGGAAATCTTTGACTATACAATACGAACTGAATATTACTCAATCAATTGCAAGATATTGAGCCAATAGACATGTTAACACATGTCACTAGTGGAGAAGCCAATAGAAATACAGATCCACATCGACTAGACTAGTGCCTCTTTGGCATTCACAGCTATTATTTCCATTTTATAAACAAGTTGTTTGTGTAAGTAGGCAAACTCTGTTAGTATATAAGCTACAGCCAGGACAACATAATTTTTTTTTGAAAATTGATAATACAAAGGTTTATTATTGAATGACAAGTTCATAAGCTTCATTTGGAAATTGCAAATGATATGTGATTACAGGCCCTAGGGGCCCTGCCAAGGTTTGAAAATTGATAATACAAGGATTTATTATTGAATGGCAAGGTCATAAGCTTCATTGTGAATGGAAATTGCAAATGATATGTGATTACAGGCCCTGCAAAGGTAGAACTATAGCAAACATTTTGATAAAGTGCATTCTCTTTCTGCTAATAGGAATAGTTTATTTGTTTACTAAGTTTGATTTTACCATATTGCAGACAATAATACCAATTTTGGTAAAAATATCCGTGGCTATTGACATTTGGAAGTTTTAAGAAGCTGTTCGGTCATATGGAACATGTTTCATGGTGGCATCATATCATATATCAAATTGTTTGATGATATCATTATATCATGACACATGTTTGATTTTTCCATCGGATCATGTAAATAACATTTATAATTTTAGCCACAATTGTAGATTTGTGTCAAAAAACAGATGGGAAACTGTCAATCAACTTAGAAACAAATACAGAGTGGTCACAATTATTGACCTTCACGCTGCAGAAACATCATAGATCCAGGGTGTTATTGTCACATCCACTTAATACACTATTATTTTACATAAAGCACTTGACTCCATTAGTACATACAAGTCAAAGTGAAGCCCTTTACCACTTCTCATTTAGAAATTCCTATTAGCAATGTCATTAATTGTTCATTTATCTTTGTACATTTTACAGATTTACTCAATTGAAAGATAAACCACAACGTAATTTCCCCAACAAATTATCAGCACCTTGTTCAAACTAAATGCACACTGGTTTATTTATCACATAGAATAAAACCATTCACATGTGAATTCACATCTCAAGCAGATCAAAACACATGAATACAACAGCTTGGGTAAATTGTTTTTTTCTACTATTTAATTATAAGTTAGAAACTTGCAATATTAAAATATACTTCCTCTTAAAGTTAGAGTGGCTGAGAATCAGCCGAACTGTGGTCTATCAGCTACATGGAGCTGTTGAAATCCTGACAGGCATGCTCCCTCCTTGCGTTTGGTTTGTATATGTTATTGATATTGATGTGGCCTTCATGCAATTATCAAGATTACAAAATGTAACATTCTTCATTCAAGTAAAGGAAGGTGAGACAAATTATTCCCATGTCTACCATTTATCCAAAAGATGGATTCCCACTATAAAAAATTAAAACCAGCTGAAGGAAAATAATTTTGACTTTGAGCTTGCAAAGCTTAAGGCTCATGCATAAGTCCATGCTTATTTGGTACCAACATTATCGCTAGGGCTTGAAACGTCAGCATCACATTTTTTATCAAGATTCAACCACTTAAAATATTGCTCACAGTTGGGTTCTAGTGATCTAGGGTAATTTCCAAACATTTTATCTTACAAGTTATGAGATACATGCAAGTTCTGAACATACCACAAAAACTGCAAGGGCATTTGCCAGTGTTTCCTCAACAATAAGATGACACGCCAAATTGGATGCTAACACTGGCTGATAAGCCATGTTTGGAAAAAATGAACAAAATTAGTTGGACTAGTGTCTCTTTGGAAGACATGGCTATAAATGTGATTAGTAATTTTGACTAATTGATGGATATTTCAAGCACAATAGTTACAAACCAAGTAGTCACTCTAATCGGATGGTTAGCAGTAGCAGCAATTTAAAAGGTCAATGACTAAGTAAAATATGTTATTTATAATAGGTGTGAGGTCATTAGAACAATCAGTCAAGCATGGGTTCATGATGCAAAACAGACCTTTCCTCATGCATTAGGAAATCACATTGGAAGCTGCAAGCATATTAAATTTCCAGGGGATTACTCCATATTGAGGAACGCTATTAACCAATATAATCCAAGCTATCAAGATGTGCAGACAATTTAATATCAAAGCATCCATGAGTCAAACAAAGATATCCAGAGGTGAGAATATTAGATATCATCTACAACCAATATACTCTTCATGTACATTATTGCTGCTACCATACACCATTATTGCTCCTGCAACTATTGCTGCCATTCACAACTGCAGTTGCCACCACCACTGCTCCAAATGTCCATAGTCACTGCTCCTACACTCCTCCTACACTTCACTACCTAAAAACATTATGCTGAATAGCCTATCTAATTTCTATTGCTCAACTCATCAAGCTCTCTTAGTCATTAAAGTCAAAGTTACTATCTTATTGATTATTGTCATCATCACTCTCAGTGGTGCCTCTAACGTCTCTGTTCAAACAAACTTAAAGTCTCTGGTCAAGTTATATCAGCTAGTATCATACATTGATCAAATGCATTTGAAGCAACCTACCTACTATTCTCTGTTTTGCATGTGTCAATGAGAATTATACCTTAAGTGTGATGATGCCTTTTTGTTCTGAAGCTTTTTGCTATCAACAGTATACCACAAGGTTTAGGCTTGTTGATGCCTTTTAGGATCCCTTCAGGTTGTTGGCCTTGTTCTGCAAACCACTCATTCAAGACAGTGTCAATGACTATAATATCATGCCAGCAAACTCTAGAAGATCTTTGTGCTTACCGAAACTATATGATCTTCAAAACTTACTCACCGCAGGTATACTTTAGTTAGGCCCACGGGAGGACTATCATGAAGACTTTAGGATTATTGTCATACAAAAGGTTATTGTCACAAGGGTGTTGTATCAAAAAATTGCAATGATAGTCATTTAATCATGCATTAGAAGATCAGATCGTGGATGCTCTATGCACTCTACTTGAATTACTACCATATCCTCCCCTTTTTGCTTTTAATTTCCTTTAGAATACAGAGCATAAGCTCTCTTATTTTTCTGAGAATTGTAGTAATGAAATTGTAGATACTTTTTAGCCTGCCAACATTGACGTGAAGCCAAAATTCTCTTTTGAACACGGATAATGTGGATATTGTTAAGATTTTGAGTTCATGGTAATAGTTCACCGCAGACATATATGAAACCCTGAATGCTGACATGGAATATTTAGAGAGAACTCTCAAAAATGTATGCTATAACCTACAATACATCATATAAAAAATATAAAGGACAAGATCTAACCGTCAAACCCGCTACTGTCTTCACACCATGTCTGAAAGAAAACTCTGCTATGACCACTACAGAAAATCACTTTATTCACAGAAGCTGCAAAATTGACCTAACAAAACTACTCCCTAGTCTTACTTTTATGACAGAAGTAGAGTGCAAAGGTTTATGATCAAAGTGGACCTAATAAAACAATTAGATGCCTAGGAGAATGCACCCTGCTTGCATGAGGAGGAATGCCTAGATTATCATTAAAGCACCCAAAGGAAAGCATGCACCACTCTTCATGGGAAAGCTGACCAAGTATAATAATGGCCAACCTATGCACACTGCCTCCTTTAATTTTCATTATTGACTTAGTCTCGCTGGAAGAGAAAATATGCTAAAATAAGCAATCAACGAGAAATATAACTTCTGTTCTAAAAATAAGAAGAGATATTATGGGAAAAATTCAGATCTGATGCATGCATGCTCTTCTAGTTTTCTGAAAGACAACCAATTTTCCTCTAAGAGGCTTAGTAGTGCACCATAAATAGGCGATATATGAAACCCTAAAAGCTGACATGGAATACTTAGAAAACTCTCAAAAATGTATGTTATAACCTGCAAAACATCATATAAAAAAATATAAAGGGAAAGATCTAATTGTAAAACTCGCTATTGTCTTCATACCATGTTTGAATCAGAGTAGGAGAACCAGAATCCGCAGCAGCAAGATTATTAGAAGCAGTGGTGGCAGTGGCGGCGGCCCAGGGTCTTGAAACCCATGGTCCAGGCCCCCATCCAGCAGGAGGAGGAGGAAAGTAGGATCCAGGAACCATGGGCCAAGACAAACTGGGCCCACCAAGGGAAATAGAAGCAGCAACGGTATTCCATGTTGGGTTTCGAAAATTCCACCCATATGACCAGGCACCTCCAAAAAAATGCAGCCCCAGTAGCCCCATTCGCCCAATTCGGTGGTGGATCCATCTGTGGCGAGGGGCTGCTGGATTGATATGACTCAGAGTGATTTCCAAGTCTCATCAAGGATATCTAGTAGGTCATTGAGCCTTTAGAAAAAGTGGGAATGAAAGGAGACTTGATCCTTTTGTTCAAAGATGCCCATGCACATGGTGGCTCGGGACCAAAAATGGAAGTTCTAGTCCTATATAGTATCAAAAGGGTGTAATAAGGTAAATAATATTACAATTCTGGATTTCATGATAGGAGAGATAGCAGAATCTAAAAAAGAATATATGGACAATCATCTGATTTGGAGATTTAATAGGTAGTCGATCTTGAGTTTCAGCAAATGAACTAAAAGACCAATTTCTTAAATGGGTTGAAGCATGTAAGGTTTTATTGCACGCTCCAAATTTTACTTATTTTTCCTTTTGAATCTTTGAAGTCATAAGAGACACTGATATGGGAAGGTTCATGGCTCTATGGTAATGATGGATTAGCAATAAAGCTATGGTTTCATTGATTTAATCTAGAACCCATGAGCCATGCGCCATGAAACCACTAATGTGGGAAGGGTCATGGTTCTATGGTATTGTTGGATTAGTAAGGCAGTGGTTTCATGGTTTAATCCAGTGGAAATGGAGTTATTTTTCAGTCCTGAGTCCTAGTTATAGTGTTGCTCCCAAATCTCCTTTTAGCTTCTAGGAGTTGCTTTGGCACTCCCATAGTATGTGACTAATGGATGGTATTTTTTAGTCCCATTGACCTAATTTGTTTGGTCATTCATAGACATTAATAACATTATATTAGTAATTACCATACATAATGGGAAAGGAAAAGATATTGGGAACCTTGGAGTCTATTGGTAGCTTTTTCTTTGTAATATTGTTAACGTAGTGGTATGGAGCCTTTTAGTAGAAATGTTTCTACAAGTGGGTTTTATTGTTGTTAATACATCTACATATTTATCTAATTCAACTTATATGAGAGCGAAGTTGCTATAGATCGTAAAATATACTTATATGAGCTCATCACAACTACACAATGTTTCCTACATTCATTAAACAAATTGTTGCAACCTAGACTTATAAAAACATTTTCTTAATCCTTTCTATCATGGTATCACTCAACTCAATACATACCTTAAAAAATATCTCTATTTTCACTTCACCTACAAATAATATGGATTTTATACAAGATGGGAATCTTCTCTCGGAGATAATCAGAAAGAACAATGCTTAGATGGTCTTAACAAGAAAAAAAATCAGGTGTTTTGTAGATGTTTTGAATCAATTGCATCCCACCTTGTTAGCATCAACACATAGAAGTGTTTGAAGCCAATTAATTTCTCTTGTACTAGTCGATAAGAAAATGACATCATGGATGTGAATCAAATCTTTAAGCTACATACATTCCTTCCTAATATTCGATAGTTCATCTCTTGTCACAAAATTTCCAAGCATTGGAATGGTTATAGAAACACCCTCTACTTCATGCTGAGTAAGGTTTGAACCAAAAAAGTTTAGCAAAATACAATCATGTGGATCTCAAAATAAGGAAAAAATAAATCAAGCTAGTAAAGGATATAGAAACTACCATACCAAGAAAAATGCGCTACAAATTCTCTATTGCTTTATTTCCTTTTAGTTGACCTCCATTCAAACAATCATCATGAGTATATAAATGTTGGCACAGAGGATTCGACATAGCCACATGATCATGGAAAATTAACGTAATATTTCTAACACCCCAAGCCTACATATTGAAAAAAAAAACACATTACCTTCAAAGACAAGTAGTGACTGTAAGAGTGCCTTCTTAGATTAACCTAACCTTCTTTACCTTCATTAAAATCATCATTAATTATTTGAAAATGCATGTCAACTAATGATGCATCTACCATTAGGTTCTTTTGCACAATAGCTTCGCTTGTAACAATATATATTTTAGATATCTCATTTCTTCAATATCAATTTTTGATACTGGCTAGAAGTGGAGTCAAGTGAGAAACGTTGAATGGTTCTTTTAAGTGAGCTAGACACCAAACTTGATCTAGTGAATCAAAGAGCATAATCTCAACTAACTTTGTATTAAAGCTCCAATGTTTAACAGAATTCCTGTTAATCTCATTCTCTTTAAACAGTGAAGGCCACTCTCTTTATGCAAGTAACTGTGATATTTGTATATAGGGTTACCTAATCATCCTAAGAAGGGCTCCAAGATACAAATGCACCACTTATAACTTAGGGCATTTGAAAATAAACACTCATTTATGATGGGACACTTTCAACATAGAAATCAAGGATAGCGTGTACTGTACCTAGCTCTACAATTTGTCTTGCCTGAGAGTAATGCCACTCTGCCTGAACAGAGATACCC
This sequence comes from Pinus albicaulis, assembly GCA_034641835.2. Taxonomy (NCBI): domain Eukaryota; kingdom Viridiplantae; phylum Streptophyta; class Pinopsida; order Pinales; family Pinaceae; genus Pinus; species Pinus albicaulis. The sequence continues at coordinate 722,722,907 of CM076572.1, read as the reverse complement.
TAACAATTCCCTTAAATATCTCAACATATGCTCATGAAGGAAGAAGTGGCCTTCCGCTCAAGGATTCCTCGTCCTCATAAGAAATATCCTTTTGGGAATTTTTATACTGATAGCAGCTGGCTAAGAACATGTAAATGCAGAGATTGATCGTAGTGTTGCACTCAGAGAGGCTAGAAGCCAATAAAAGTAGTCTAAATGAGCTCTGTTCAAGTTGTTTGTGAACCAACAACCCCCCTTGCTTCTGCAACTAACCTTCTCAGTAACTAAAATAAGGAAGCTGCTAATGAAACTAGAAACTCCTACAACACTCAAATTCACAGCAATACCCAGGATTTTCATAGTGTCTGGCATCTGATCTTAAAAGTATTCTTGCATTCCTACCATTACAAATACATCCGCTCTGCCAAATAGCACATATTGTGGAAGCAGCAGAAAAATGCTCAAGGGAATTGTTGCATTGGGCAGGTCTATCAGTCCATTGTCCTTTTCTACCTCGATTCTTCTAATCTCTATTAATGCAGCAACAATCATTGATATAATGGAGAAAAACATGCCAGTGCCTATCCTTTGCAACATAGTAATCCCCCGTTCATTCCCTGTCAAGCGCCTTGTGATTGGAACAAAGATGCGGTCATAAACAGGCACCAATAGGAGAATAGATAGGCTAGTAAAACACTGTAAGCTTACAGTAGGGATCTCAAAATGTGTTCCAATATTTCTATCCATTGTGCTCCCCTATTTTGTGAAAAATGTTGAATATTGTGCAAAGACAACCCCATACATCAAACATGCCATCCAAATTGGTAACAACCCAAGAACATCTTTCACCTCTTCAACCTCTTGGACTGTGCATAGTCGCCAATTGAAGGTTGTTTTACACTCATCGTCCAACTCATCTTCAACTGTAGGTTTCTCAAGAAACCTGAAAAATGAGAATGAGGATATGCATCACAAATATCTCAGTTCATCTAAAATTGAATATGCTCTTTGCTACCAACGAGATGGAAGCAAGATGCTTCATATGTATGGGTTTGTTGATAATGAAAACTCGACCGGTGCATATCTATTTACATTGTTTGGAGTTGTGAATTCGGAGTAAGAGACAATAAGTGGATGCCCGTTCCTAATTGAAGTAAAGTACATTGCAACGTCAAAGACTTCCAAGCACATTTTTTGTTTGTCACAATTATGCATAGATATTGGACTTTGAACATGGACCCATCCCTACTTGTTACAATTAGAATGCAATTACCTTGGGAAAGAATCACAAGTTGTATCCATGGAAAAATCATATCACGATGAAATTCTACTATTTTAGAGAGGTTTAATTGAGTCTAGTGAGGTATCAATACTCAAGGCTAGGACTTAAGGTAATGAAATACGTTATTCAACTAAAGCAATGGATAGGAGGAAATTCGCTTGGTGTAGGGGTAAGTTGGGTATTCAACCTTGAACAATGTATTTCCAAGTGGGAAATTGTTAGGGTATTCCCAATTGCATAACATGTCACTGGCAGATTCTATTTGTAAACAGAATGTGCAAAGAAAGTTTTGGATTGCATTCTTGTATTTTAGAAGCGAAGTTGTTTCCAAATTGCATTCAGAATTTTAGAAGCAACATCATTTCTGTGTTTGCACATTCTTTATAAAAGAAGACAAATCAACAAGGTGAGCAATAATTTGTTCCTGATGAGAAAAAAATCTTGGTTGTTGTATGTGCTTCTTTGCTATGGTTGTTATATTGATTAAATTTCATCTTTATGTTGAAGATATTTACATTGTAAATTATTTGTCCATTTGTTATAGGTTGCACTCAAAGTTTAACAATCATAACTCATAATCATCCTTTCAGCCCAAGTGAAACCTAGCAATAGTGCATGTTACTCTGGTTATGGAGACCAAAGACCCAGGTATAACACAATAAATACTAATAGATAATGAGCATGTTGAAAAAATCGATAAATGAGAGTTATATATTGTAGTTCTTTAAATTGAACAAGCTCATGGCTATTATTGAACCATGTGATTTAACTCACCCAATCAGAACCAACTAAGATGGTGCTTTCATAACAAACACAAGTATCCATGTGAAGAGTGCCTTATTAGATTAACCTAACCTTCTTTACCTTCATTAAAATCATCATTAATTATTTTAAAATGCATGTCAACTAATGATGCATCTACCATTAGGTTCTTTTGCACAATAGCTTCGCTTGTAACAATATATATTTTAGATATCTCATTTCTTCAATATCAATTTTTGATACGGGCTAGAAGTGGAGCCAAGTGAGAAATGTTGAATGGTTCTTTTAAGTGAGCTAGACACCAAAATTGCTCTAGTGAATCAAAGAGCATAATCTCAACTAACTTTGTATTAAAGCTCTGATGTTTAACAGAATTCCTTTAATCTCATTCTCTTTAAACAGTGAAGGCCACTCTCTTTACGCAAGTAACTGTGATATTTGTATATAGGGTTACCTAATCATCCTAAGAAGGGCTCCAAGATACAAATGCACCACTTATAACTAAGGCATTTGCAAATAAACACTCATTTATGATGGGACACTTTCAACATAGAAATCAAGGATAGCATGTACTGTACCTAGCTCTACAATTTGTCTTGCCTGAGAGTAATGCCACTCTGCCTGAACAGAGATACCCTAACAATTCCCTTAAATATCTCAACATATGCTCATGAAGGAAGAAGTGGCCTTCCGCTCAAGGATTCCTCGTCCTCATAAGAAATATCCTTTTGGGCATTTTTATACTGATAGCAGCTGGCTAAGAACATGTAAATGCAGAGATTGATCGCACTCAGAGAGGCTAGAAGCCAATAAAAGTAGTCTAAATGAGCTTTGTTCAAGTTGTTTGTGAACCAGCAACCCCCCTTGCTTCTGCAACTAACCTTCTCAGTAACTGAAATAAGGAAGCTGCTAATGAAACTAGAAACTCCTACAACACTCAAATTCACAAAAATACCCAGGCTTTTCATAGTGTCTGGCATCTGATCATAAAATTATTCTTGCATTCCTACCATTGCAAATACATCCGCTATGCCAAATAGCACATATTGTGGAAGCAGCAGAAAAATGCTCAAGGGAATTGTTGCATTGGGCAGGTCTATCAGTCCATTGTCCTTTGCTACCTTGATTCTTCTAATCTCTATCAATGCGGCAACAATCATTGATATAATGGAGAAAAAAATGCCAGTGCCTATCCTTTGCAGCATAGTAATCCCCCGTTCATTCCCTGTCAAGCGCCTTGCGATTAGAACAAAGATGCGGTCATAAACAAGCACCAATAGGAGAATAGACAGGCTAGTAAAATACTATAATCTTGCAGCAGGGATCTCAAAATGTGTTCCAATATTTCTATCCATTGTGCTCCCCTGTTTTGTGAAAAATGTTGAAGATTGTGCAAAGACAACCCCATACATCAAACATTCCATCCAAATTGGTAACAGCCCAAGAACATCTTTCACCTCTTCAACCTCTTGGACTGTGCATAGTCGCCAATTGAAGGTTGTTTTACACTCATCGTCCAACTCATCTTCAACTGTAGCTTTGTCAAGAAACCTAAAATGAGAATGAGGATATGATGTATTCTAGCTCAGCTTGCAATTCTACTTCAATCTCAACCATTCTAGTGACCTGTTGTGTAGGTTCATCTGTTGCAGTTCCTTTTGCTACATGTGGCTGAGTCCTTTTAGCACCTTTGCTCACCACACAAGAAGATTGTCCTTTACTTCTCCTTGTCTTTGTATTTATACTTTTCCAAGGGGTGTGAAACCCCAACGGTCCTGTCTCTTGGTCTCGCCGGCCAACCTGAGTTGACTTGACCCTTAAAACAACTCATACTTAAATTAGATTATTAAATGTCTTTCCTTGGGTTCCAAGCCCACTCCTTTGGGTCCAAAACCCCAAACAAAAAACCAGAAAACCCCAAGGGTTTTTGCAAGGGGAAATAACTTCCGAGCTACCCAATTTCAACAATTCTTAGCAAACTTAAGCTAGGACTATATGTCCATTTCCAAAATGATATAAATTAAATTACATTACCTTCCTCAATATGGTTTTGTAGAATCCATTAAACCTATTAAAATAGACATTCATTTGCTTGGCAGAGTAAGATTTGTTAAATCAACTAGAAAAGACAGTCATACAGATCAACCTGTATCTACCTCTGCACCCAACGTGTGTAAATAGAACTACAGAGAAAATTTCAATTTTAACCATTCCATCTAGTCTGAGCAATACATCATCAACATTTATATCATTCATATTTTATGAAATCCAAGCCATAATTTTAATGTCTAAGGTCTATACCACTTTGTTTTGTCTACTAAATACTGGCAACAGAATATTTTTGGTCCTGTTTTGTTGGCTTTGCATTATTTGTGGCCTTGATTCACCAAGGAGTAGTTCAAACTTCAGAGACAGTGCACATTGATTTAATTGACAGGCTGGTGTGACTGTAAAAATATCCCTCTATGCCTACTTCCATGTCAAACCACAATTCCAAACCCCGTGAACAATATGAACTTCTTAGGTTTAAAGGCAAAGCATAATTTGTATGCATTTAAACCTCGCAAATTAAACACGAAACATGAACATGTCATACTAAAGGGTGGGCTATACACAAAAGTATCCCAAGAGTTACTGCAATAGTTACAATGCATAGGAATTTGCGCAACTCCAATGCCTGGTAAATTCAGGACAATTTATTGATATTATTTTTGTTTCAGAGGGAAACCTGTTGAATATTTTCTTAAGATTAATTGTAACTAAAGTCTAAAACCAGTTAGTGGTAGTGCTTTTTCAGTGTTTCCCAAGTAAGTCGGCGAGTAATCTAAGAAACACTAAACACGAAATGTCATACTAAATGGCGGGCTATAAAAAATTATTATAATCACAATGGAAATTGTCATTGCACCAGTATGGTGCAACTGATCAACTACGTTGGGCCAATGACTTCCTTTCTAGATAAATATTCACCTGATAGTGAAGTCAAAAAACATGTTTGTTGAGAGGTTGAAGATTTGCTTGCAAGTCTCCAACTAAAAACAGTGTATGTTGCCAATAGACTTCTGGGCATTGACATTGTAGCAATCCCCGAGTTCTAAATAAAAAATAGTGGGGTCGTTTATATATCTAATCTAGTTATTAGCCGAGTAAGCTCTGCAGACCATTAACGTCAAAAAATTGGGCACTTAGTATCACCAGATTCATGGAAGCACAATGGAGAAAACTTTAACAAAATTAAAAATGCATAGCACCCAATCCAATTCTTAACAGAAGAATTTTTTATCTTGCCAGTGTCAATAGCTCCCACAGAGTGCTAAAAAAGCCACTCACTCTTCTTCGGGAATCTCAAAAGGTCTTCTTCCTCTATATGCTTATAAGATATGCAATCCCAATAAAATAAAAAAGTATACCCAAACTCCAAAGTAAAAAACAACACACGCATCAATTGGTATGCAAAAAGGACACCAATGTATCCTTACCTGGCCCCTGCCTTAGAAGAATTTTTAGGAATGATCTTTGCTACAACTTTTGTTAACAATTCATTTGCAATGTCAATGTCTGTATTATGATGGTTCAGCTTGTGCAGTTGTTCAACTTTAATGACACTGAAGCTTACTTGCTACTGTTAGGGAAAACCAAACAATGAAGAATTAAAACATAGCATACAGGTTTCTCTTAAATAAGCTATATTGATGAATGCTTACATATGATGCCTTCAACAAATCATGAATGGATGCCAAAGACTACTGTGACAAGCTTGAAGGCATTTTTTTAATAAGCCTGAAGACTTTTTTTTATTGGCAATATCTCTTCTAAAATACCGAAGATGATCATGCTTTCTAAACCTATTTTCTCAAAAGCCTGGAAACTTTTCTTGACTGCCAACGTCTCTTATTAATTTGCAAAGGTGATAATGGATTCTTAACTTGTTTTCTATGTCCACCTCCACAAGAAACTGTTTTCTCATGTGAGATCCCAAAAGTTTTTTTCGCCTTATTCCATTCCATATTTTTATGGTCTTATCACAATTTTTCTCATAACAAAAGGTAAATCTATCCAGATGATCTTCCTAGTAAGATTTGTCATTTTCTCAACAAAAGAGTAGCTCTTAAATACGTTCAAAGATTAAGACAATCCATTACATTCCATTAAGAGCTCATCTACCAAATATTCAAATCCCTGAGCTTGTGAGAATATGGTGTAACCAAAATTGAGATGTACCTTCATTGAAAAAAATGCATCTCACTCATTGACATGATCTACATCATCGAAAATTATGAGGGCATGGACAGATTTAAGATGTTTCTAAGCATCTCTATAGCTTAATCAATATGATCAATTTGTCAATCCAACTTCATCAAACTCTAAAAAATGAACAAGACCTAGGATCCACAGTAATTTGAATTTCTTTTTAAGAATTCTTTTACAACTAGTGTCTTTTCTACTCCACCCAAGCCCACGATTCACACAAACTCAACTTTCATGCTTTATTGCTACCGGAATAATGTTGTCTTTTCAAAAATTTTGAACTTCTCATCAAGACCAGTTAGATCTTTAGCCACATTGAAGGGTAATCATTTAGCATTTTTCATGATGCTTTGAATAAACCTGCCCATGAATTTCGCATCGTGACTAATCAGTCTACCAGACACACATTACTTTAAGTATTTGTGCTTTTCTAAAAATCATCTAAAATCTGAATTGAAATTAAAATTAAAATTAACCATTTAACCCTAAAGCTTATACGCACTTGACTGCTTAAAAAATCCAAACCTAGAGCACATCTATAGTAATAGATAATACAATCAGTATAGATGTATCTCCGCCAATATATCAATACATCAATACAATCCATATAGATACATCTACACAAAATTTTGCAGTGTTTAAAGATGTAATATGGTCTATCAATACAAATCTATTTTCACAAAAAATTGCAATGCTTAATAGATATGTGTAGAAATACAACTTAAAAGTTATACAGAAACAAATACAGGGCTAACCTATTACACGCCTTGACTTGAAAGCTGAGAGAAAGATGTCAAAGAGGCCAGCTCTCCCATTTTCAAGTTTATGGGACATCTCTTTTTTCTTTTTTGCGAATTTACAATGCTTGGGCATACTAGTAGCCCATCAATGTCTATCTCTTATATCCTTACTGAATTTTTTAAGAATTTCATTCAGAAATGTTTGGCCTATATATGCATGAGGCTTTCAAACACATATTATTCAGTCTCCTATCACAACAGATCAGTGAGGATCTGTGAGACCTCACTCCACCACACGATATCTCAGATCCGTTTCTGGCAAATGGACTAGGTCCTTTATACATCAGCAATAGGAAAACTCCCACACAACGATTTAGTGGACAATCCACACTTTCCACAGGCTCTTCATCTGGCGGACAGAGTTTGTTGAGTTTTCTTTAGTGTTGTTGAGTTTGTTGAGAAAACCGCGCTGTCGTTTTCTGATGCTACCGGAAGATTGAATGTGAAGAATAGCAACAACAGAATGGAAAAAAATGCAATGGATAATGAAATTGATTTGTAAAAGAATTTAACTGTAAGAGGCGGAGGTTGAACCATTTTTTTAGGCATGGCAGATGAGCTTAACCATCTCGTTTTTTCCATGATGATGCCGGTCAGAGGGATCGATGGAATTCGTTTGAAATGTTGCAAGCACAGTTTGAAACTGGAAAATTTATACAAAAATTTGAGGTGGAGAGGCCAGATGCTCAGGAAATCACCTCCAACTTCCAAGCCCCAAGCTCCAACCAATAAAAAATGGGGTGAATTCTTCCAACTTCCAAGCCCCAACTAGTAAAAAATGGGGCGAAATCCGCTCCAAACCAGAAAATCAGGAGGCGAATGCAGGGTGGAAGGTTTGTGCGCATTTATTTTTTTGGACTAACATCTAATAATTAATTGTTTTTTAAATAATTATAGGGCTAATTTTATAAAACTATACAAAATGGGTTTATATTAAAAATTTTCCCCTCTAAAATTTAAAACTCTTTAAAATTCGCCGGCTAAAATTTTCCCCGGAAGGAGCATTGGACAGCAGTGAAGCGGGTTTTCAGATATTTACGTGGCACTAGTGATTATGGCTTGTGCTACCAGGGAAGACCAGGATTGGAAAGAATGTTGGACATTCGTGGTTTTGTTGATGCAGACTGGGCTAGAGATCTAGACCAAAGAAGATCTACAAGTGGGTATGTGTTTAGCCTATTTGGAGGCGCAGTCAGTTGGATGAGTAAAAGACAGTCTGTAGTGGCTCTTTCAACTACAGAGGCAGAATACATGGAAGCCACTCATTCAAGCATGGAAGTATTTTGCTGCAGAGATTGTGTTCAAGTATGCTTGATACAACAACCTATAAGGAAATATCATGACAACCAAAGTGGAAATTTACTGCAAAATGTAATATCCCAAAATGGGAACTGTCAGGAAGGCATGCCTGGAAAACGCATTTTCCACGAATGGCAGCTACAGAAATGAAAATCAGAACATGGATCTCTTAGATCTAAGTATCTAAGTCCTAAATAAAAGAGGGTATCAAAAATAAATCCTTCTAGGTGGGTTAAACAGATCTCCCGCACCTGGTTTCCTTGAAAAGATGCCCCAAAGAGGGACTGCAGCATTATATAAACTCAGTAATCGATATTCAGTGTCAAATAATGTCATAGTGCATGTTATAAATATATATCCATCAATCCAAGCTATAGCAGCAAACTATACATCATTTTATGAGCCAAAAGTTGGGGAAAAGCAGCAATTTATGCCCTAAAAAGGTTAATTTCATAGATGAGCCTAAAAATAAGGGAAAGTGATGGTGGTATCTCGTATATTAGGTCATAAGAGACGTACATATCAAATTTCAGCCCAAAAAAATGATTCTAGATATGTCAAACAGTTCTACCACCCCCGATATAGCTTAAAAATGCCCAATCCCCATGACTTGTGGTATGCAGAAATTTATGAAGCACAGACAGCTTGATTTTTTGAAGGTGATGGATAAAATATAGTATGGACTTCATTAAATCAGATCTATAGCATGTTTTATACAATTTGAAATAGGTAAACAAAAGAATTACATGAAGAAACCCTCAAGATTGAGGTGCTGCAACAACAAGATGGGATTGTAAAGCCTGAGAGTGTTATTTTATTGATGCTACAGATGATATATATTACATATCAGATCTAGAGCAGATCTGTACAAAAAAATATAGATCCAATACAGATCTTTGTACTAGATGGGCTCCTTAATAAATTCCCCTTGGGGATCTGAGCAAATCATGAACATCAGTGAGTAGATCTGAGATCTAAGTTGCAGTCCTGCTGTAATATTCAGGAATTATGCAGTAAATAGAACCAGATGCAAACCAGATATTAAATTAACATGGCTTGGATGGCCAATCCATGGATCACCACAGTGCAAGGAAAACCCCTCAACACCAGAGATCACTCCTGCAAAACGTTGCTCAAAACCCCTACAACTTCCCTCTTGTAGATAACGTAGTTATGGGAGAGAAACTGCGTTGTTTGCTTCAGTAATTAATAGGCCTAATTCCTAGATCTAAGAATGCAGCTCCAATGATCCAATACACTCTTCCAGGAGGTTAAAAGACACACTCATTGAGAAGAGGCACTAGATTTGCCTAGATCTGAATAGATCTAGCTTCCACTACTGCAGCTTAAAAAAAAAATCAAACCCTCAACAGGATCTGAATTGTGGTCGGAAGATGAGGCTTGGCCCAAGCTTGACAGTGGACAAGATAGAACAAGTCTCCTCCAAGAGCTACTCAAGAAAGGAGGTGGGATTCCCGACCAGCAACACCCAAGTGCTAAACAATACTATTCTCAGCTGAACAGCTAGAGAATTAGGGTTGTATAAACAGACAATACCTTCAACAATATCAAATGATCAACCCCTCTCTTGGTGTCCTCATCCTTCTTTTATAATGTGGGAGCCTTGCCAAACCCTAAACCATCTTGATGAATTAGCCTCATTCACATGAGTGGCTTCCAATATGGATTGTGTTGTGCCTTTTGGAGATACATTGCACCTAGATAGCGTTGTTGATTTGGTCCTGTTGACCCAGTCAATTTTTCCAGCCTCGTTCACACTTAAGTGTGTTTATGAAAGTAGCTCAGATTTAGATTTTTTCACATTGAGCATTGATTTATTTTGATGTTTATGAGTCATTATTGGTCCTCCTTTAAAATTTTATTCATAAGCATGAAAAACAAAACAAAATTGAATATTCCTATTAGCTTGGGCTAATTAGGAATATTACAGTTCTCCCCCTTCAAAATGTTTCTTGTCCTCAAGAATCTGCAAGGTAAAGTAAAATTTCTTCCTCCTTCTTGTGGCCTCATCAATGCATCCCACCATGGCTGAAATGATAGGCAATGAATCTATCCTCCAATGATTCCTTCCAAGTGTAAGATAACAAAGTGTACATCATGCAGAAATGGAAGGTACAAGTGGTGATCTATTTGCTGCTCAATGGCCTCCTCAAGGTAGGAGTGATGAAAACATGGGAAGTCTTGTTCCCAATGAGTGACTCCCTCACCCATGCAATCATCCAAATGAAATGAGCCATTGTAGGTATCTCATTAAATAAAACTTCAACCCCAGATCTATGCAATGTGTTGGGTCTGAATGGAGAGTTTAGATTTTACCATCCAAGTAGTTACTCCCTCCATTTATGGTAAGTGTGTGGAGGTTGCTGATATTGAGCTGAAATGTTATGGCCTCCAAAATTGGCCCAGGCTACCCCACAAAATGAATCAACCATGAAGTGCCTCCTCAAATAATGCATGTTCTCCCATTGGCTCCTCCGACATGAAGGAAAGAGGGGTGATATGGAAATCATGGTATGCCCATTGTTTCTTCTGAAACATACATCATGTGAAATAGGGAGAATCATACTCCCAATGGGCATCTTAAACTTCAAGCCCACTCCCAAACAAAGCTTCCCATGAGAAAAAATGTATCAGCAATATATGGAAGGAAAATACAATGAAAACAAGTTGCCAAATGACAACCGGAGAGTGAATCATAGTTCCTCACATGGAACCAGCGCAGTGCATCCTTTGCCTACATCAAAATAAGAGTTAACAAGTGCTTTACCGGCCACTTGTTTGCTGCCACAGTCATCTCATAAGATGGAAACATGAAGTTACAATGTGGTGTCAATGGTGCACACCAAGAATCATGTGGCTTCCCCCACAAACCACCATTAAGGTAGCCAAAATCAATGCTACAAGTAGCTGAAAGTACATCATCATACATCATACAATAAGGAACAATTCTCCTTGATACATCATGTTTCTCAAACAAGGAAAAGAAGTACAATACAAAATGTGAAATTATACCTTCTCCATCATGTACTTGAGATCTTAAGCTGAAATGGTTCAACTGGAATTTCTCCCTCAGCTCCAATGAGTAGGGAAGTGGCTGTGACCTCCTCTCCATTACCATCCGGGCTGTGCATCTCTCCATATGCTGAAATATGTCATGCTAGCTGTCCTCCCAAGTGAACTCCTCCATCGAATGGAAATATGAATCAAAGTGCATAGAAGAGAAGTCCTCATGTGCTGCATGTAGCAGCTTCTCCTTAAGACTAGAAGATCTAGCCAAGAAGATCTTGCCATATGAATAGATGACCATATCATCCACCATGTATCTATCACCTCCATCCGGGTCATCGAAAATCATGCATGCACCAGGATCCTTGGAGTACTCCATCAAAAGTTGAGACCTCCAATAGGGATCAATCTTCCTAAGAGACAACATTGGTGATCTAGCTGTTGGGGTTCCCATGTTTTGGCCAGATTGGAAAGACCAAAAGATGAGACAACATCAGAACCACTTTCAGACCTCAGGATCTAGCCCTCCTGGGTCTAGAGAGGGATCTCTCTATATAAGAAAGTTTTATGTCTTTGAAGCTCAAAATTTAAGATGTTAGGCTAGTTATAAGGCTTGGGGTTTGTTTGTTTGATGTATGTTTGGTTGTTGGAAATCAGGAAAGAGAGGTTCAATATAAGATAAGGCTGAGCAAAGAGGATTTAGGCAAAGGAGAGATATTATAGGGAACATTCAAGACCATGGGCAATGGAGTCAGGAAAGGGTTTACTTGCTAATCAACATGCAGGCTTTCAGTTGGGCTAGTCATCTAAAGCATTGGATCTTAAAGATGATTGTGTGATATGAAATGGTAAGAGAGAAGGTGAAAGAAAGGAAAACTCTGAGGTGACCTTTAGAAATCAGATCTAGGGACAGGGCATGCCATTGGACATCTGTGATCTAAAATCCAAAGGCTAACTCTTCAGACAAGAAACATTAAAGGTTTAGAACACAAAGTTAAAGACCTGAGATCAGAGAGAGACTTTGAACTCTCAATGCTTCGGCCTCCAGCTTGAGGGATCTTAGAAAGGTTCAATTAATTGAAAAGGATCCTAGTGAGATAGAGACATAGTTCTAGACCTCCTAGTGTTCCCAATTCATTCAATTAAATCCTTAGAAGAACATCTATGAACAGATTCATTTAATTCATACATCAGTTAGCAGGCAATGACATCCACTACACTGGTTAAATTAACAGAAATCAACCCTTAGATAACACATTTAGTAGAAAACATTGAAGGCAAGGAGAGCAGAAACATAGGGTACCTAACAAGGGTAAATCCTATGCTAGTTTTCAGATGCGAGCCAGTAGAAATGAAATGAATGAACTGCAAGTTAAAAACAAACACAGAGGTAGAAAAACATCAACGTTGCTTTAGATCAAGATCCAAAGAAATGTGCTTGTCATATTAAAGAGCAACACCAGTCAAGTACAACATTACCAATAGTTGTATATTCAGTCTGAAAACATCTTCCTCACCCTATCTTACAACTTTACACAGAGACTATGTCTCAAAAGAAACAACTTGTAATTCTGTGATAACCGATCAACAACCATGCAATGAGTTCCTTCATGAATTTAATAGCTGAAGAGAGCAGAGGAGGTAGGTGAAAAACTAAATGAAGCATTAAAACTCAGAAAAGAAAAAGAGCTGAGACCTTGTTCTGTTTTAAATTCTAAGCATTTATCTCTGGTACTCTTTAGATGAAAGAGTGATCTTCGTTGGGCTGTAAATTTAATCTAGGTATGTCTTTGTTGTACTTTCTGCAGCACTCTGGTGAATTAAAAAAGGTAGAATAATGATGCTAGGGTTTTCCATACCGTGTAACAAATGTTTCTGATAGCGTAGGACTGTCGTCAGGGCGGGAATTTCCTTAGGAACACGATATAGAATGGGGATAGTAAGGGAACTTTGTCCTTTATGGAAATAAAAATCTGTTGATGTGAAAACCCGATAGTATTGTTTTCTGCGCGCTGGGCCTTCCGTGTGATCCATGATGTATTTGATCTGGTACTCTGCCTTTAAATTATCGGATTAAGGCTCAAAATTTGCAATTACAAGCCCTAAACGCTCTTTTTTCCCACTGATACTCTTTGTCGCTTCCATGTTTGCCTCTGACTGCGAAATCTGTGCTTCAATGATGCCGGAGAGGTTTTGCAGAGTTTGAACCCTGTCCTTTGATGAGATTTATGTTGTAGCACCTTTCCCAAACCTTTCTCCATAATTTCAGCTCCTGAAAATGGTCATTTCCTGTGTTCTCTGTTATTGTAACAGAGACTGAATCATGGCGGTTTTTTGCTGCCCGTAAACCTGAAAAACACGCAAACACGTTAAGAAAACCATGCAGGGAAAGGTGGATGCAGCAGGGACGATGAAAATGGCCGTGCGGTCTGATAAAATGGCGGAACAGAGCGGGGTGACGATGAAAAACGCAGAGAAACCATGGAGGATGGGCTGGTGAAAGCTGGCGGTCTACGGCAAGTTTAAATGCAAATAATCGAAATTTGACCTTTGAATGCAATATATAGGGGACGGACGGAGGAAAATGCGACAAAACACGTGGAATGGTGACGTGGCGGGACCCGGTCAAAGGCGGGACAGGCGTTTAATCTGGACCGTCCGATCTCAGGAGGAGATCGACGGTGGAAACGTAGCGGAAGGCGACGGATGGTGGGCTAGGGGCACTGTTTGCCTTGGGTTAACTTCCGTGCATCTTCGTGACGCGATCACTGTTGGATGGATGGTCGCGGATCGGACGGTGTATAGCAATATTACGCCGGATCTGCTGCCGAACTTTAATGCGCAATGGGGGGGCGGTTTTTGAACAATGCGCGGGACACGTGTCCTGCGGTGAATGGCATTGCTCTGAAACGAAAATCACCGCCCACCTTTCAAAGGAAGTGCGATAGAAAACGCCGGTTTCTGCACAGTACTCGGGCACAGTTGCGGGGACGACCGGGCGGGTGAACATGGACCGTTGATTCAGCGGGTTAATGGATGGTTGTGATGCGATCGGGCGGTGAAAAGAGGTGGGCCATGGGCGCGGCACTGATCTACGACAATCGTCCGATCTGTCTAGATCGACGGCTCATAATGCTCCCGATATCCGTCTGCAGTAAGCGCTCTCCGGGCTAGCACTTGGTTCCAGCGCCCAAGTCACGTGGATAAAAGGCTGAGGAGGCTAGGGCCGAAAGGTGCTAAGCCCACTTATATGGAAAATATAGTTTTTGGCCCATTTTTAGTGCATTTTAAGGCCAGTAAAGGGTAACGATAGGGGAAAGAAGGGGAATTTAAACCACACCAGGGATGTGTGTAGGATTTAGAGGGGGTTTTTGGGATGATTTAGAAGGACTAAGGGAGGGATTTTGGGGTGAAAAGGAGGCTTTGAAAAAGGGGAAAAGGGATGAAATGAAGAATTCTACAGGGGTACAAGGGAAAATGAAGGCTTTTTGGAGCACAATTTATCATCATCAGTGAGGCTTATTGACTCAAGAACAGCAGAGGGAAATAATCAAAGGGAAAAGAGCATGAAGAGGCTTCAAGGATGATGTGTTTTCAGGAGTAAAATGCATTCCTTTAAGGCTCAAAAACATTTAGCCCCCTACTTGCTTGTCAAGGAATTGTGTGGGACTACATAGCATATGAAGCTCTCCTCACGCTTCTGCCTACTACTTTGACATCCCTCATGCCAAATTCATCCTCCAAACTCCTCATCTCCCTGGAACCTAAGAATGGTGAGCCAAGAGGCAAGATGTCTCTCACCAATTCTAGATCCGGTGGCCTCCCAGGTGGAATGCCTCCATGTAGTGATACATCAAAATCTGAAGTGGACTGCATGTATGAGTGGACTGATTTTTCCCTCTCTTCTCTCGCAAAATGTAGTCTCCTTCACATTAGGGAATTTTGAGGTCTAAAATGGGCCTCCTAAGGAAAATGTATAATCAAAATTCACTTTATGAGAACCAATCACATTTTAGGGGATGACATCATCCCTAATGGTTGAGGTGGCATTGCTTGAGTTAAAGGTACTTACTTGACACATTCTCAATGGTGGATAAAATCTCATGGTTAACCATGGTAGTAATCTAAGTGCTTTCAAAGTCATAAAGTAAAGTACTTATAATAAATGTCATTTCACACTTTTTGAATAAAATATTATTATTGTCATTTCATATTATATAATTAATCATTTATGAATTTATATTTATATTTTATTTTAATTTATTTAAGTATAAAGGACAAATGCATTACTTTTTCAATGATAATGACTTTTTCTTGATAAACTCATTCTTCTTTATAGTCACATCAATACATTTTTTTTTATTAATTTTATTTTGGTACAAATTTTGAATTTAATTTAACCATGGTTACATGGATTTTATGCAAAAAGTGAATTGAAAATTCATAAATATTATTTTATTGGTTTAACTATTATTTTATTATTTTCCTTAGAGGCCCATTTTAGACCTCAAAATTCCCTTAATGCCTTATGTAGAATTATTTTTCTCGAAAGGGTGAGTGCTCATCATTCCTTGATTCTGATCCTTCTCCTCTTCTTCCATGTGTGAGAATGCCTCATCCTCAATGAGAGACCCTTGATCTCGGTCATCCCTTGAAGAAAAAGACTCCATAGAAGAGGGCTCTTCAAGAAATGGGGATCTTGCCCTTGGGAAGCTATCCTGCATGTTTTTATCCTCTTTAGAATTATGGAGTGGAGTTGGTTCAATATTTCTCTCCAACTCATGCAAAGTGTTTGAGTCTTTGCTTTCAACAAATGATGGTTCACAATGTTCTTCATCAGATCTCCTCATCAATCCTTTAGTGAACTCAGCATAAGTTTCTACATTTGCATGAAAAAATGAAGTAGAATCATTAAACCACCAATCATGGGCCATACCTTTGAGGTGCAGCATTGTTACTCTGCTGGCTTCCTTCTCTGAAACTTGGTGTAGCTGAAAATAGGAATCTAGCTCTTCTACCCAAGATTTTGATGTGCACTCTTCTGATCCCTCAAAGTGAGATAGGAAGATTCTACCTCTCTTGCTTCTTTTGTGGATGCTAGATATTTCCTCCTTGAGCTTGCAAAACCCTTGTAAGTCTAAGTGCTCTCTGAATCTCCATTATTGAGATTCATACTCCTGAAGATAGTCACTCATGGTCTCCTCCCTTGGTGCATCTTCTTCCTCCATCCTTATTGCAGTCAATGTGGGCAATAGACTGTGCTGTGGATCTGCATGTGTGGCTGAATGCTCACACCCATCATGTGAATATTTAGGGCTTGTTTCAAACCCTTCCAGAAATCTTCTACACTCCTCCCCTTCCATCTCCCTGAGATCTTCTTTAATACCTTCCAAGGTTTGGAAAAGAAGCAAGGAGATCTCCTCTTCCGTCATTCCTCTTTCTCCTCTTTCTCTCAACAAGAAAGTAGGAATTTCATAGCGTTGTATATCAGATTGTGTGGCTTAATGCTCACACACAGCATAATAAGTACTGGGGATTTCTTCATGAGAAGAACTCCTTAAGGGATTTGCATGTCTTCCCCTCCTCATTCCCCTGATTTCTTCCTTCAATTCATGCATGGATGGAGAGAGAGTCTTAGGAAAAACTCTTCTCTTTGTCCTCTATGTAATATTTCTTTAGTCTTCTTCTTTATTCTTCTGATTGATAGATCTCACAGGCTGAGCCAGAGATCATGCTCTGATACCACTGTAATATCCCAAAATGGGAACTGTCAGCAAGGCATGACTAGAAAACACATTTTCTAGGAATGGCTGCTACAGAAATGAAAATCAAAACTTATATCCCTTAGATCTAAGTATCTAATTCCTAAATCCAAGAGGGTATCAAAAAGAAATCCTTCTAGGTAGGTTAAATAGATCTCCCACGCCTAGTTTCCTTGAAAAGACGCCCTAAATAGGGATTGCAACAATATATAAACTTAGTAATGGATATGTAGGATCCAATAATCTCATAGGGAATTTTAGAAACACATAGCCATCAATCCAAGCTACAACAGAAAACTATACTTCATTTAATGAGCCAAAAGGTTGGGAAAAGTAGAAATTTATGCCCGAAAGGTTAATTTCAGAGACGAACATAAAAATAAGGGAAAGTGATGGTGGGATATCGTAGCTTAGGTCATAAGGGACTTACACATCAAATTTCAGCCCAAAAAAATGACTCTAGCTATAATAAACAGTTCTACCACCCCTGATATAGCTTAAAAATGCCCAATCCCCATGACTTGTGGTATGTAGAAATTTATGAAGCACAGGTAGCATGATTTTATGAAGGTGATGGATGAAATATAGTATGGAATTCATTAAATCATATCTATAGCATGGTTTATGAAATTTGAAATAGGTAAACAAAAGAATTACATGAAGAAACCCTCAAGATTGAGGTGCTGCAACAACAAGATGGGACTGCAAAGCCTGAAAATGTTATTTTATTGATGCTATAAATGATACATATTACACATCAGATCTAGATTAGATCTTTACAAAAAAATATAGATCCAATACAGATCTGTGTACTAGATGGGCACCTTAATACATTCCCCTTGGGGATCTAAGAAAATCATGAACATCATTGAGTAGATCTGAGATCTAAGATTCAGTTCTACAGTAATATTCAGGAATTCTATAGTAAATAGAACTATATTCAAATCATATCTGAAATGAACATGGATTGGATGGCCAATCCATGGATCACCACAGTGCAATGAAAACCCCTCAACACCAAAGATCACTCATCCAAAACGTTGCTCAAAACCCCTGCAACTTCCCTCTTGCATATAACGGAGTTATGGGAGAGAAACTGCATTGTTTTATTTAGTACTAAATAGGGCTGATGCCCAGATATGAAAATGCAGCTCCAATGATCCAATACACTCTTCTAGGAGGTTAAAAGACACACTCACTGATCTGAATGGATCTAGCTTCCACTGTTGCGGCTTACAAAAAAAATCAAACCCTCAACAAGATCCAAATTGTGGTTGGAATATGAAGCTTGGCCCAAGCCTGATAGTGGACAAGATAGAACAAGTCTCCTCCAAGAGCTACTCAAGAAATGAGGTGGGATTCTTGACCAGGAACACCCAAGTGCTAAACAACACTATTCTCAGCTAAACAACTAGAGAATGAGGTTTTTCTAAACAGAAAATACCTTCAGCAATATCAAATGATCAACCCCTCTTTTGGTGTCTGCATCCTTCTTTTATAATGTGGGGGCCTTGCCAAACCCTAAACCACCTTGATGATTTAGCCTCATTCACATGAGTGACCTCCGACATGAACTGCGCTGTGCCTTTAGGAGATACATTGCATGTATACAACACTATGGATTTGGTCCTATTTACCCAATCAAGTGGCCCAACCTTGCTCACACTTAAGTGTGTTGATGAAAGTAGCTCAGATTTAGCTTGTTTCACATTGAGCATTGATTTATTTTGATGTTTAGGAGTCATTATTGGTCCTCCTTTACAATTTTATTCATAAGTATGAAAAACAAAACAAAATTGAATACTCCTATTAGCTTGGTCTAATTAGGAATATTACATAAAGAACCCTGCTTATCATTCAAAGACAAAGCACATTGATGTTTAGTATCACTTTGCGAGGGATATGTTTGATGACAAAAAGGTGTTGCTTGTAAAGGTGAACACTTTTAAGAATGTTGCAGATGCATTGACAAAATATGCGAGCACTGAGAATTTTTCTTGGTGTAGAGAATCAATGGGTGTTGTAGAGTTGGACCAATGACTAAGCTCTCCTTTGATCCCCTGTGTGGAAAAGAAAACAAGAAGTGGAAAATGTTAGGCGTGTGTTGTCTTCTTTCCACGACTAGTCGCATGTGCGGGGGGTCACAGGGGGGCGATAGTCCCCCCTGTTCATTGTACTGAGCGCAGCAGGGGGGGAGGAAGCCCCCCATATGGGGGGGTGGTAGCTCTCCTACAGGGGGTCCAGGGTAGCACCCTGGGAAAATACCTTTTGTACCATATAATAGGTGGTAGGACCTACCTTTGGTTTGGTGCATGGGTTTTGCACATGGTTTTTAGCATGATGGTTTTCTGTCCATGGTATTTTGTAGATCCTGTCAACAAAACTAAGGTTATGTTCTAATTCAAGGTTAATGAATTGGGGTTTATGAATTCTGCGACATGTGTATATATGTATTATAACAATGAAAGGAATATAACAAAAAATCAATATGGTAGTCTCGGTATTTGGATCCAGGGGAAAAACTTTGTGTGTATTTGTTTTATGTTGTCACCATTATTTATTTTTTGTTTTAAGAATTCATTTGTAGGTAATTTTTATACAGGGTTAAAACCCACAAGCTATGTTTTCATTTACAAGTTTCTTTAGGCATGGCGCCACCATTCGATTGGGAATTTTCTCTAGTGCCCTTGGAGTTTCAAGTCAAGGGGAGCTTGTGATTCGATATTCCCATAACTTTGGATGATTTTTTTTTATGCCCTCTCTTATGGATAACCAGATGGACCTTCATTTCTTGGAGTCCTCGGAGTGAAATGGCAGAGGGGGTTTAGATCCTATGGATTACTTGTCAGTTTGGGTTGTCTCCAGGATTGAAAACTAGTATAAATGGTGTAGAGGGATGGGTTTTATGCATAGGTTGTGCTCTTCTACATTAATGTGGGCATGTTTTACTTTTATTTTCTGCACTTATTTGGGGCAAGCATGGTTACAATTGTAGGCGCCTCCGCTCATCAGCCACTGTGCCTAGAGTTTATGGTGTGCAAGGTTGTTGCGACTGGATGATAACTATTGGGTCATATTATATGCTCACTCCCTCCCTTTTGCCCATTTTTTGTGAATACTTTGCATCATATTTATTAGATATAAAATGTAATACATATTCAATATATGTTTAGGTGCCTTCCTCTCTATATGCATCATCTTCTTCACCTAGATCTAGACAAAATTTACCATCGTTTGGGTGGGTATAGAGCCCATATCAAATATTTATCAAAAATTTAAATGGGAAGACCTCAAATTTTTGGGTAAGGTGTTTAGACATTGAAAAAAAATTAAAGTAGAGCATTGACATTAAATGGGGCATTCGTTTCCCTTTTCAAAGCCTGCAATTTGAGGGGAGGGTGATTCAAATTTTTTTCTGGATCAAAGACTATCACATACAAAGGAACTCAATTGTAGTTGTGAACATGTGGTTTTTGGGTAGAGTTCCAAATCCCAAAGCACCAAAAGGAACAACCACCTCCTTTAGGATGCAGTGAAAGGAAAGTATTCCTCCTCAGTTGAACATATACAAAACATCTAGGCCCATAAATTGTTGAACAAATGGAGCTTTCTCTAGCCATATAAGCTAATCTTCTAGAGATAAACTCACTCTTCACTACCTTGCAAATAAAGGTGATAATCTGTAGGTTTTAATGATTTTGGCCAAAACTAGAAGCATTACACCAATGCGTATTTTACTCTCGGGAAACCAAATGCAACATGTATTTATGCTCCAAAGGCTTCTTTATTGTCCATTTTGATACATATATGGATTAAATTTTTGTTTTAAATGAAGGGCCTTGGTTCCAGAGTAATTTTGGGCTCTTCACGACCCCATGGTTCCCAGAATTCGATGCAAAAAATAAGGTGGTCTAAAAAATGTCAGTTAGTGTGAGACTCCCAAATATTTATCTCCCCTTTTAGAAACATAAGGCCCTAGAGGATATTGGAACACTTTGGGCAAATTCAAAAGGAGGGACTCTATAAGAATATAGAAATGTATCTTCACATTTGCTAGAATATGCATGGAGATCAACCTAAGAAAAGGTTTACTAGAACACATCACTTTAAAACACAAATATCTTCAGTGTTCCCAAGTTTTAAATATGAGAACACAACATTCAGGTGTATGAATTGTTTCGAAATAAGACATAAGCATAATACATACCCACAAATTAAAAAATAACCCCCCAAAAAATGGCTCATAAGCCAAGAGGATGTAAGTTTACAGATAGACATTCATTTGAGGAGGAAGAAGAAGAAATTATAGACCCAGACAAAGAAGAAGGGGGCAAGCAGGATAAAATTCCACCACTACTCCTAATAATGTTGGATTGATTCAGTTATGATCCAAGAATCATAATTTAAGCCAACAATTGAACATATGGAGGATGGATTAGGGGGTACTAAGCGGGCCCACTTATCAAAAAATACAGATTTAGATAAAGAAAACCCTCCAAAGACAACTACGGGTGCTTTGATCCTAATTCCAATGGGCCCCATTGTAGGGGATTGATAGTAGGTCCAAAAAAAAAGGAAGGAAAGAAGGCGAACTCTATTGAGTCCTAAATTACTTGAACTTCCCCATTGTGTTATTTTTTTTTATTTCTCTTTTCTCTTTGTTTTTTCTTTAGAATGTAACCATATAATTGAAAACATTTTACTTGTTTATTTTAATCACACAAGGGTGTGGCTATATTCTTGATCAATGCACTCATCGTGAGTGTATATACAAATTGTATTTTCTTTTCATAAATGAAAGAAAATACAAGTTTTTTTTCGCAGGGAAAAATAAAATATTTCAATTTCCATAGAACATAATTTTATATCAAATTTTATATATAGAGATAAACAAATTCAAAGTTATATATATATATATATATATATATATATATATATATATAAATAACAAATAAATATCAATATATATGTATAAATAATTCATAGATATATGATTTCTACTTCCCAATAAAGGGAGGTGTCTATTTCGAAATGTAGGGGTATGAAAAAACATTTTAATGTGCACAATGTGATTCATAAATAAAATATTTCAATGTCTCTGTTGAATAAAATATTTCAAATATCAACTATGCATGTATTATATAAAGTAATTAGAGATTAAAAAAACCTCTTATGAAAAAAACATTTAATTAGTGTGTTACTCAAAATCAAGGAGACATAGAATTATTTTTAGACTTAATAAGAAGTTGACACACCTAGCCAACAAATGCACACATAATAAACATAGATTCATCTTAACCCAGAATCTATTAAGCAAGGGATAAAAACTCTTTTTTTTTGTCAAATTTTGCATTGCAAAAAAAGTTTGTAGCTCATAAAAATTGACATCTCTTAGTACTTAAGAAATCTAAACTTAAAATGAATCTATGTTAATATAAAAATTAATAAATTAATTAAAAATTTTAAATATGAAAAATAATTAAATAAAAATTAGGAAAAAAATTCTAACCATTTTTAAATTATAATAAATTTAAAATAATAATTTCAAACAAAATTAAAGCTGATATCTTTTTAAGTTGTTTATTTTTTTGGTGTGTTTTGTTCATATTTGTAACAATTTTTTTTTAATATCAATGTAAAAAATATTTATAAATAAAAAATAAATACATCAAAAGACATTGAAAGATGGATGAAAAAGAAAGAGAAATAATACATTGATAAAAAATAAAATAAAAAACAAATCTGCAAAATGGAAAATGAATGGGCATTGCAAGTGGGAAAATAAATAAATTAAAAACTCATTATAAATAATTATTAAAACTTTATTATTATTTTTTTATTTAGTAATTATATTTTTATAATACAATATTAAAATTGAATTAAGATTTTAGTTTTTTTTTGGGTAAGTTGAGCTACTTTATTAATATCGAAAACATAAAATTACATGTGGTACAGGCTGGGTTGGTAAGCTGCGCTTAACCAATCCCAACTTTTGTTACTCTGTTTCTGGGCTGCCTTGGGGGAGGAAACCAACCCAGGAAAAACTTAGAAATGAATAGTACATTATGCGCAATAACGTAGATGTATCTAAAAACTAGAAAATAAGTGATAAGAGAAAAGCCCTAAGGGCATACAGGACAAAAAATAGAGGAAAATTGCACAACTGCGTAATCATTATTGATCATCTTCATCACTGCCAGTTTTGTTTTGGGGTTCTGCTTCTATGGGGCGAGCGAGGGCTGTGCGAGAGCGACTTCCACATTAGCCTTGATGCGCTTGGGGTTGTACGGAGCGCGAAGGATGGGTGAGTACGGGTCTCATGCATCTAGAACCCTTGTCCAAATTCCCTCGGAGTCCTTGATCCAAATGTCCATGTCCTCATCATCCTTCACCAGAGTAGTTAGGGGGACAAGAGTGCGAGGCAGAGAGTGCGTTCTGGGAGAGGAGGTGGACCTCCTCGAGCCACGACCACCTCTCTACGTTGCTTGCCTAGAGGATTCCACACGCTGCACGGGATCAGGGTTATGGCTCGCAAAAGTGCTGGACAAGGAGCCATCAATCGACTCGAGGCGATTATCCTCTCCATGATGATAATTTCCCAGGAGAGCCCCTCTCCGACCTCCGCAGATAGTGCGTTGTCACAGTCTAGGAGCCATTGCGCGCTTAGGATGGGGTGAGTGGGTAAGGAGAGACAGAGGCACACAGGGCCAAGGAAGGAGCGGGGTAACGGCGGGGCTGAAGGGCACACGCACGAGTGTGAGGGACAAGTTTGTAAGATGGAGAGCAATGATCAAGGTCTACACGGCTCACTGCGGGATAGAGGCTTCGCAGCTGATTAAAATCAAAGGGAAGCCTGAGCAGAGTGAGGAGAGTGAAAGGAAAAGGTGACAGGATGAGTGAGGAAAGGGGCAGATGTCTAGGAGTTAAATAGGGGCGAGGATGAAGATATGTGAGGATGGAAATGAATGAAAGCGCTACGCACAATTCTGTGTGTTAAGCTTGAGCACCTTATCGAGGTCTTGAGGAAGGGCTATGGGCTGGGTGTTGGTTGGTAATGATGAACATTAATGGTGATAGGAGCGAGGTGATGTTCGGGGTCGGAGTGACACGATGCCGTCCTATTGTCATCATCTACGGTTCTTCGAGGAGCGTGCGAGGAACTAACGGTAATTGAATCCGCCACGAGGTGAGGGGTTATTTGCATTGGAGATCTGCGATGTCCTGGTGGGGAGAGATGTGATTGCCACTTGTGTCGAAATTTGTCACTCGCATCCGGGGAAGATTTTAGTTTTGTTAAAGTATATGTGGTTTAGTTAAAATTTATATATAAAGTTAAGCTTAAAATTTTTTTGGCGAAATGTTCTTGTTCGTAAAACTAAATATGATCATTCTATCTCTTTAGAAAATTGGGACAATTATCTTAAGACGTTGTATGACTCTGGGGACACTGTGAGCACCATTTTAAACACTCATATTAAGGATAATATATTTTTCTGGAAGATGTTGAGTTTGAGATTAATAAGCTCGCTAATGGGAAAACTAAAGATATTGAAGGACACAAAGTGAGATCTTTAAAATGGGAAGATCTATCCTCATTCCTCATCTCCGGAAGCTTCTTGAATTTGGTGCACAACAGGTTCCCTAAGATTTTGACACAAAGTATTATTGTGCCTATCTTTAAAAATGGGGACAAATGTGTTCCCTCTAACTACAATACTGTTATGATTAGCCACATCCTAGCCAATATATATGAGCTCATTTTGGAAAATAAGCTTAGCCTTTGGCTTGATGATCAGGTGATCATGTCCAAGTTTAAAAATTGCTCAAAATTGGAAGTGCTCAGAAATGGTTGCAATCTGAACAACCAGAAAGGTCTTGTCGCCGTGATTCTGGCGCCATGAATGGTTCTCAAAACCGAGGTCGTATGTGAAAGTTAATGAGGTTTGAAATCATCCAGTGAACTCCAAAATAGGACTTTTTGACTTAATTGACTATGTCAATTTAAAAAAAAAATATAAGGGCAAGTTAATTTTTTTTATTATGTTAAGAGGGCCTATCAACGGGTGCCACGTGGCCTGCCTGGAGGCTGCCATCTGGCCCCAGGCCAAAGGGTCTGAAATGGCACAAAAAAATTGAAGTTCATGGGTTTCGAACCCTGACCCGATAGTTCAGGTAGGGCCGACCTAATCGGCCCGTCTAGGGCGTTTGATTGAATGACTCATGCAGGAGTGTGAACGAAGAGTCAGGTTGGCGTGTTGTTGGGTGGAGAAGGTTGGGGGCCAGCCCCGTCACGACGTGACCACTTACGGAGAATCGAGGGCTTAACACTTTGAACCGATGGAGAAAATGTAAGGGGCTAGCCCACAGAGCTAGACCTGTCTTCATGTGACCTACAACTGTGACCAAGGGCGCGGTATTGAAACCATAACCATTAACCATAACCGGCGGTTCTATAGCCCATGTGGCCAGCACTAACATTTATTGCAAACGGTTGGAGATTGCGGTTAGGAGTGAGGTTTAATCCGACTGTTATGGCGGGAGGGTCATGTGACCATTCCCCGCCTCCACATTTAATGCTAGACTTAGCCGCCTGGTTATTTATGGAGCGTGCCACCATTTCCGATGGAATTTCCAAATTAGTGGAGTTAACTGGAGTTCTCCCACTTTTTGTGGGGTTTTTGGGGGACATTGGGCATTTCTTTTGTAGAAGTCATAAATCTCTCAATTTTCGACTAAAAAAGATGAAATTTTAGTCAATTTTGGGTTTCTTGAGCATTTTGGAGAGTTTGGAATAGGTTTCAGAGTGAACAAAGGTGATCTAAAATAGCTTTTGCTTCAGGAAAGAGGAAGGAGCCACCAGGGCCATCATGGAGAAGGCACTGTATTGGATTGTATTTCACTGTTTAAGGTGAAAAAAATTCCATTTATAGCTATTTTCTATCTTCTGAAGCTGAATTTATAGTTGGTTTTGCCTATTTAGGCATATTTTTAACTGTGTAACCATTTTGAGAAAATTAATAGAGTAAGGACATGCCATTGGGGAGCCTTGGACCGACAGATGTAGCCCAGGAAGGGTGAACTGCTTCAACATTTTGCTGTGTTATGTTATGGTGAATTTTAATTGATGTGTATTTTTGCTGTGATATGTTAAAAAATAAATTTAATTAACAAATCCTCACACATAAAACTCAGAAAACAAACCAAAACTACTTTGTTTAACCTACAACTCATGGAGAACACTTTGGACACTAAATTATATGGAAATGTATACTTTTCATAGCATTAAAAATAGTTCCATTTTCAGATCAGTTGGTATCAGAGCTCAAGATTTGAGCATTAGGAGCTAGATTTTTACTCTGCATTTGTTCTTGTGTAAAGATATAGTTGACTGTTTGCAAGTTTTGATGCTTAATAGGCTTAAGCTCAAGAGAGGGGAAGGATAATTGGTTAGATCTCAAAATAATCCTCAACCAAAGAGGGCCAGAGAGCCATTAACTCCAACTTCTAATTTACCTCCAAGGGCCACATAAGAAGTCTTAAGCATGTTTTCAAGAGAAGGAGAAGTTCTTGAAGACATTGATCCCAAAGAAGAATAACGAGTGTTTCGAAAGGCATTCTTAGACATGGCTGAGATGGTGAGGATACTCTACCAAGAAATTAATGAAAGGCCTGAAGGAGAGGGATATTCAAGAGGAAATAAAAGTGAAGGCAAGTCAAAGAAAGGACATGGAGGAAATGGTGATCCACCATCCCCATCTTCTTCCTCTTCCTCTACATCGTCATCCTCTACTTCGGTGAATCAATCTCACAAGTCAAAAAACACTGGTAAAATTTCATTTTTAAAGCTTGATGTTAAGTTTGAGTTGCCTATGTTTAATAGTGAGGTCAATGCAGATAAACTTGACAATTGGATAAGGTAGTTGGAAGTTTATTTGAGGATACAAAATTTTCATGAAGATGGCACCAAGATTCAGTTAGCCTCTTTGAGAATGGAAGGTGCGACATTGGTATGGTGGGAAGCCAAGATCAAGGATGAGATTAAAAAACATGGTAAGATCAATTTATCATGGGATGAATTTATTTCTGTAATTAAACAACAATTTTATCCATTAGCTCATTTACAAAACGCTATCATGAATTGGAAAAGTTTTAGACAACTTAAGGGACAAAATGTACAAGATTACACCCAAGAGTTTAGACGAAGGGCTCTTTTACTAGGAATTGATTTGCATAGCCAAGAGACTTTGCTAAAATACATAGGTGGTTTACACAGCTATCTTATACATACTATCCTTATGTTCAATCCTACTAGTCTAGACAAGGTTTGTGTCCAAGGCACACATTTACAGGCTAGAGATAAACAATCTTTTGATGGGAATGAGGATAGTGAAATTAAAGGAAAAGGGAGAAAAAGAAATGAAAACTCTAGGAAAGAGAAGGGAAAATTATTTTGTAAAAATTGTTCCAAAACAAGCCGTGATGAAGATCATTGCTGGAAACTTCATCCGGAGTTGAAACCAGAAAAATTTAAAACCAAAAGTAAGGCCAAAGAAAAGGAAAAAATGGTTGCAATTGCTGAACAAGACTTAGGGTCTGAATCAGGAGATGGAACTAAAAGCATAGCTATGGAACTAAAGAACATAAAGGGGAAAGAGATTGTAAATGAAACAAATCCCAGTTCTAACATTTCAAACTATCACATAGAAGCTCCAAATGAAGAGAGAAGGATTGAGCTGTTTCATCTGAGGAAAATTTCAAAACACAAAAAGATAGGCACACTATTTGACAGTGGGTCACAAGCGAACCTCATATTAGAAGAATTAGTTAAGTAGCTAAATCTTGAAACCATTCCACATCCTAAGCCATATCCACTTGGATGGATTTTCAAGGATGCTAATTTACAAGTTTCAAGGAAGTGCATGTTGCGCTTCGCCATAACAACTCATTATATTGACATGGTTGAATTAGATGTGGTACTTCTTGAAATTATAGGTGTGGTGTTGGGTAGTCCCTACTTGTATGACAGGAAAGCGATATTCCATCACCATGAGAATAAGTATCATCTATTCAAGGATGACAAGGATTTTATTGTGAGAGCACATCGGAAGAAGCTAGAATCTTCTTTAGTGAATGCAGGGAAATTGAAAAGGCTTGTCAATGCAAGTCAAAATTTGACTTTGTTGATGATTAAGCAAAAAGATTTTGTACATAATCCTTTTCATGTTATTGCTGATGTAACTGATCAGTTGTTTTAGTTTGAAAGAAGGTCGTCTTTGGAAGAAGATGAAAAGATGTTGCAGAAAGTGTTTTTGGTGTCGATCGATGCAGAGAATAAAGTGTTAGTGCAAAGTGGTGCAATAATCCAAGGAAGGGAAAAACATGCAAGAAAAGAAGGCACAAAGTTCAACAAGGATCATTGCTGGTTTCAGAATGGAAGAGTACTATGGCGAGAAAACTTGGTCGGGAATCGACACAAGTACATGGCTTATTCAACAAAAAATAACCATAAGGACAGTTGGCAAGGTGAATCTTATTTTCAGTTTCCTTTGAAGGTAAACCATTGTAGGAACAATATGTTTTCTACAAATTTCATTTGTTGTTCTGAAAGTTTCAATAATTTGCAGCATGACACAGTCAAGGTTAGCAACAGTCAGTCAATAGATTCAAGGAATAATTTTTCTTTTTATCAGAAGCTAAATTTGATGAAATCAGGGATATTTCAGTGGTTCAAGGTTGGAAGAGTGGAGTGTCAGTCTTCTCATCTTCAGTTTCTGTAGTTCAGAGAGATTTTGGGGTCTAAAAGCTTCCCATTAGGGAGGTGTGATCAGGTGATCATGTCCAAGTTTAAAAATTGCTCAAAATTGGAAGTGCTAAAAAATGGTTGAAATATGAATGCCTGGAAGGGTCTCATTGCCGTGATTCTGGCATCGTGAACGATTCTCAAAACCGAGGTCGTATGTGAAATTTATTGAGGTTTGAAATCATCTAGTGAACTCCAAAATAGGACTTTTTGACTTAATTGACTATGCTAATTCAAAAAAAATATAAGGGAATGTTAATTTTTTTTTATTATGTTAAGAGGGCCTATCAGAGGGTGCCATGTGGCCCCATGCCAAAGAGTTTGAAATGGCACAAAAAATTTGAAGTTTATGGGTTTTGAACCCTGACACGACAGTTCGGGCAGGGATGACCTGACTGGCCCTTCTAGGGCGTTTGATTGAACGACTCATACAGGAGTGTGAACGAAGAGTCGGGTCAGTGTGTTGTTGGGTGAAGAAAGTTGGGGGCCAGCCCCATCATGACGTGACCACTGCGCCGGAGGGCGAGGGCTTGCGCAGATTTTGAGCCGAAAATTTTAATGTAAGGGGCCTGGCCCATAGAGCTAACCCGTGTTCATGTGACCTGTTGTGACCAAGGGCGTGGTATTGAAATCGCAACAAGTAAGCGCAACGGCGAGTTCTGCAACCCATGTGGCAATAACATTTATTGCAAACGGTTGGAGATTGCGGTTAGGAAGCGGGTTTAATTCGACAGTTATGGCAGGAGGGTCACGTGACCACTCCCCACCTCCACATTTAATGTTGGACTTAACTACCCGGCTATTTATAGAGCGCGCCACCATTTCTTGCAGAATTTTCAAATTAGTGGATTTAACTGGAGTTATCCCACTTTTGGTGGGGTTTTTGGGGGACATTGGGCATTTTTGTTGTAGAAATCATAACTCTCTCAATTTTCGACCAAACAAGATGAAATTTTAGTCAATTTTGGGTTTCTTGAGCATTTTGGAGAGTTTGGAATAGGTTTCAAAGTGAACAGAGGTGATATTAATTTGATTTTGCTTCAGGGAAGAGGAAGAAACCATCAGGGCGATCATGGAGAAGGCACTGTATTGGGTTGTATTTCACTGTTTAAGGTGAAAAAAAGCCATTTCTAGCGATTTTCTATCTTCTGAAGCTGAATTTATAGCTGGTTTTTCTTGTTTAGGCATATTTTTTTACTGTGTAACCATTTTGATCAAATTAATAGAGCAAGGACATGCCATTAGGGAGCCTTGGACCGACAGATGTAGCCCAGGAGGGGTGAACTGCCTCAACATTTTGTTGTGTTATGTTATGGTGAATTTTAATTGCTATGTATTTCTGCTATTATATGTTAAATAGTAAATTTACTTAACAAATCCTCACACATAAAACTCAGAAAACAAACCAAAACTATTTTGTTTAACCTGCAACTCATGGAGAAAACTTTGCACACTGAATTATATGGAAATGGATACTTTGCATACTTTACAAATAGTTCCATTTTCAGATCACTTGAAAACCATGGTAAAAGAGCTAAAGGGTAAGCTTGTTTTAGGAGACATCAGTCAACTATTGACCATCTTGTTACTCTCAGAATCATTGCATAGGAATGTCAAAATAATAAAGTTGATATCTTTTGTTTTTTTGAGGACTTTAGAAAAGATTTCGACATTGTTCCTCAAGATAAGCTCTGGGAGAGACTTGAAGAGGTCATGGTTCCTCTTGAAGTGAGGATTGATGTGATCTGCCTCTAAGAGACTGTCATTTCCAAGCTTAAGACCAACGAAGGGTGGTTTAAAGATATTAAATGCAACATCAAGGTTAAGCAAGGGTGTCCCCTATCCCCTACCCTATTTGGAATTTATATCGATAAGCTTGAGGAGTGTCTCAAAATTTTGCTAGAGACTTGAAGAGGTCATGGTTCCTCTTGAAGTGAGGATTGATGTGATCTGCCTCTAAGAGACTGTCATTTCCAAGCTTAAGACCAACGAAGGGTGGTTTAAAGATATTAAATGCAACATCAAGGTTAAGCAAGGGTGTCCCCTATCCCCTACCCTATTTGGAATTTATATCGATAAGCTTGAGGAGTGTCTGGTAACTGCTAGTTGCAAGGGAAATGAGCTTGATGGTATAATCATTACTCTTCTCCTTTATGTTGATGATATCGTTCTTCTTACAAAAGGCCATGATGACCTAGATAAAAATATCAAGACTCTTCATGTATACTAATCCAAGATGGGTATGACAATAACACTGACAAGACTAAAGTCATGATCACTAAATAAAAAAATAGCACCCATGGTAGTTCCGTCTATGATAACCATTTTTTAGAGCAGATTTTTTTAACAAATATTTGGGTATTGAATTTCCTCATCAACTCAACTGGAATTATAGCATTAAGAAAATTATTATTGGAGGTTGGAAAGATTATTACGAGCTGGAGTAAAAAAAGGTTCCTCTTTGAGACTCTCGTCACCCCTGTTGTCTTATATGGATGTGAATTTTGGGGTTGCTGTATATCTAGAGAGTTGTGGAGAAAGACTAAGACGTTTCAAACGCATTTCATCACATACAACCTAAATATCAAGGGAAATACTCCCTATACTATCCTATTGATCGAAGTTGGTCTGTCCCCCATTGAAAGTACATGTATGTTTAGATATTTGATGTATAAGAAGAAGCTTTACAACATGGAATCCAAGAGGCTCCCAAAAATATCTTCTAACTTTAGTCAAAACTGCCACCTTCACCTCAAGCACGGGTGGCATAAGGATGCCCAGTCTTGGCTCAACCATTGGGGGATTAAGGAGGAGATCATCATGGGAAGCAAAGATAGTGTCAAAGATACTATTACCTCCAATTTTAAGGACAAGTTGTGGGATTTTAAGGAACTAGAGGGTAAAAGGAGGCCAAGATACTATAAGGAGGTAATCACCCCCACCCTTGATAACCAAAATTATCTCTCTGTCTTGACCAACACTAAGGAAAAAATGAACATCACTAGGATAAGAAGTAATTCTCATGAGCTTCGAAGTGAAATCGGGTGATGGTATACTCCCAAGACTCCTTGGGATGATAGAATCTGTTAGATGTGTGATACTAAGAAGGTGGAAGATGAAAACTACTTCCTTTTACATTGCTCAACTCTTACTCACATCCATTCTCAATTCACTAACATCTGCATTTGGTTTTAGTGAATCATCATCAATAAATTAATAAATTATTGTGTTTAAATAATTTAAATAAACGTAATATTTGACGACTTGTGTTTTCATAAAAAAAATTATAAATTTATAATCAAATTACTATAAAGTTTGAAGGATGCATTTTGTCTTTGGAATTATCAAAGATTTTAGGAATTAAAGGGATGTGAGATTTGAAAGTGATTTAAATATTTTTAAGATTTTTTCGAAAAATATTGCAACAATTAATTACTTTTGATATTTTAAGATGATGTAATTAATAAATTGAAATAAATTTACCGTGCTTATTGGTTAGAATAAAATATGTTTCTTTTAAGATCTTTAGAGGTATTTATCAATTACTTTGCCTTATTCGTAATGTACTCATATAAAAATGATTGTAGGTAAATGTGTTTTTATAATTACGAATATGGGACTATGAATAATTTTAATGAAGTTATATATTAGTTAAAAAAAAAATTATAATACTTACGTATGTGTAATTTTAATGTAGCTATATGTTAGTTAAAAAAACAATTATAATATTTATAATTTATTTTTATATACATGTATGTGTATGAGAAATTTTCAAAATTTGTTTTACATTTATGTTTGCATAACTCATGAGTGAATTTAGTTTTATAAAGTCGAGTACACTTATAGTTATATATATAATTTTTTTAATTTGAAATGTTTTGGAATGAATTGATAAATAATGTGTTATTTATATCAATGATTTTAAAGTATAAAATTTGGAGGAATCAATTTGTAGGGTTATTTTTTTAGTTGTTCTAGTTTGGAAAATTTTGGGTGAAAAATTTTAAAAGTCATTTTGAAGTCTTAAATAGCCACTTTTGTGGTCTTAATCTTACTATGGCCTTAGATTCAATAATATACACATTGATACCTTTCCAAGATCATAATAATTACCTCAATTGGAGCTTGTATGGGAAAATTATGCTTCCAGTAAGTTGGTCTATCAAAATTGACCACCATAATAAAAGACAACACATCACCCCCATTACTCATCGAAAATGGGCTAGTGCCACATCGGCACAATGAAAATACTCTAGAAGGTTTGAGTTGTAAGTCATATTGAGGGTTGAATTGGTAATATTTAAGCCCTAGTTAGTTATTAAGTTGTGTTATAACTGAGCCACTAGGAGGAAAAGGGGTTCCACTCTATTTGAGTGCGCTTTATCGAGTAACTGAGAGTGAATAAAGAATTATAAATAAAAGGGGATTTTTGTGTTGTAGTAGCTCTCAGGAGAAAGGTTTGATTTCTTTGTACTTGTCTCCATTTCTATTCAAAGAAAGAAAGAGCAAAGCAACCTAACCTTCCAGTTGGGTTCTTTGCCACAAGGATTTCTTAGGTCATATCTTGTGTTATTATGGTTGTGAATGATTGTATTTGTGTTTATCCTGATTTTCTGTATTTCATATATTGCATGTATGAGCATAAAACTGTAATTAATGAATCCAAAACACTAAGGAAAAATTAACCCTTATAGTGTAGATTTTGGAATTTCATTATATTTTTATGTTATAGTTGCCACAACACAACATTCCAAAACATTGGACTCCCTTATCCTATACTTCTATAAAGAGAAATTACAAGGACCATCCTAAGCCTATTTTTCCTTTCAAATCTGTTTGAATAGTCCTCTATTCTAAATCTTCCTTAAAAAGTATGATCGCAAATTATATGACTAGGAGAATCACAGGTTTTCTTTGAAGATCTATGATTAAGACCCAATTAATACCCTTCATCGCAACTATGTCATCGCATATCACACATCACACTTTTATTGAATAGCTGAACCCTGTCTCATATCTGACTTGCAGACTTGACCACAACTCTAAGTTGCACTAACGAATTATCACTGCGATTTCAATTACCATAATATGTGATCTTACAATCATGCCATTCCATTCCACTGCCTCGAGTCAACCTAGAATTTAATTCACCTCCCCTCCACAAGTGTGACTAAAGGCATATATATATTGGTGAACCCCAGCTCCTTTTTACTCTTGTTTTTCACTCTCGAGCCCCTGACCACTAATTGTAGAAAACTTCATCATGATGCAATCCACATGAAACCTGCAATTATGATCAATGCATGGAGTCAATTTGGTTTCCTATCATTTCTTTTGTGATTGTGATGTCATTTTTTCTTTAATTCTTTGTCTACCACGTCTCTTCAGTTCCCTGACCCTTCACCTTCCCTAAGCCTAACCTATATATACACAACCCTCCTCACATTTCTTCCACCTAGATCTCCTCATTAGCCTCCATCCCTCGTTATTTTCTACATCCCTTGCATGCACCTCCATTATTTTCTCTCCAAAGTTCCTCTCCTATGTGACCATAATTCCTTCATCACAAATCAAAATAGGATTGTGCATCATATTTCTATACCCTACCTATGATCGCGATCTGCAATTCTGAGGGCCCTCTTAACTCCTTGCTTCCCTCATCACAAATCATAGACACACATCACACTTGGATCCACATCCCTTTCCATTGTGATCTATGATTGAAATTCGTAATCAAATCATCAACAATAATTCTATGATACCCTATTTGTGAATCACTATCACATATTTCAATCCACCCACACCTGTTTTTTGGATCTGCAACTTGCAGTCAAGGTATTCCTCACTACTTCACTTCTCAAAATTTCTGATAGGTTATCACCTACCTTTTATCCTTGTGACTTGTTACTAAACCTAGCACTAATATTCATTCTAAATCCGCGACTTGAAACAATCACATCATAACCTTGTGAATTTGAGTTTTTACTTGAGATAAAGGTTTATTTGTGTTTTCTAACATAGGTATTTTCCATGGATATATTCAATTTTCCAGGTACTATTGACATAGATTCCCTCTGTTTAAGATCATCTATCATAGATATATCTCCACAGAGAAGGATATATGGAACATATGTTTCGGGGAGAAGTATTGAAGGTGTTGTTGAGATTCCTACCAACACAATATCCATATATGGAGACACAAATTTCCACATAGAAAATATGATAAATTTGACATGGGGAGATATATATCAAAAATTCACTAGACATGAGGTGCCCGAAGATGAAGAGGGCCGCGAGGTGTATATAAATGTGAGATAATCTTGGTTCCATAAAGTAGTGGCCCACCCTCCACTCTTCCTATGTGCAGAAATTGTTGATTGGATTTTGTAGCATACTGATGAAGATGGTACCATTGTTAGAAATGACTATGGAGAACCAATGGAATCTTATAAAACAACATATATGAAGGATTATGACAAGATGCCTAAACATTTAGTAATATTTAATACAAGGTTGGTTCTTAGCTGCAAAAGGACAACCAAAGAAATTCTAAAATATTGGTGGAAAGAACACAAGTTTAGGCAAAGATCCAATGGAAACTATAAGAAGAAATCACTCGGAAAGGAATATTAGATGCTAGTGACTATGTGTTATAGACTATATGGAAAACCAGATGTGGAGTTTTTCAGGAGAATTGAGTTCTAATGCTTGATTCATGTGCAATAGATGGGGAAATATTCAAATGGGAAGATATCTTGGCCTCCTCCATATAGAAAAATATTAAATTGGTCAAAGGAACTATTGAAGGGAAACAACTAGAGTTCTACATGGATTCATATTTGATAGATTTCATTTGTGCCCATTGTGAGTTTGAAGAAATGGGATGGAATTGGAGCTATGTTCAAGATCTTCAGCCAGTACATATTTATTTTATGAATTTATAGGATCCTAGGTACAAAGGAATCTACGTGAATATTGTAGAATAATTTGTCTCAACAATATATGAAATACTTTTCAATTTTGACCCTCCCTACATGTATGATAGATATAGGGAATATTTGCAAGACATTGTAGATTGGATTAATCCCGGGAGACACTACATTCATCAAAGTATATGGCACCTACAAGCCACCTCACTAGTTACCAAATTTCACTACAGACAAGGTAATGCTTCATGAGGTGGCATATCAACTTACCATCGGGATAAAAAAGTCTCTTGTGAAATACAAGAAACCCCCATGGCCCACTTTTCCTTTATGTATTAGGGTTTATTGTATTAAAATCTTCAAAGATGTAAAGATGGAGGCCGAATATATGTAGCAACATGCTAAGCTATCATAGGTATGATATTGAAAATCGCCTCTAATCGCAGCAAAGTTATCAAATATCATTAGAAGTGTACCCCTACTATTAATGAGGAAGAAGAAAAGGTGAATAATTTCTTCAATTATTTTAAAGCCTTGGAATCACCTCAAGTATCCAATCCTTCTCACCATTCTGAGCATTCCAATGATGACTCATAAGAAAGTATAAACTCGGAGGAAAGAAGGATTATGCTTAAAAGAAAATAGGAGCTAAAAGAAAAAAAATAAAGGTTCATTGGGGAATTTTGAGGTCTAAAATGGGATTCCTAAGAAAAATGTACAACCAAAATAAAATTTATAAGAACCAATAGGATTCAAGATGATGATGTCAACCATGGGGGATGATTCACCATTTTTTAAGTAAATGGGTAAAAAGATTAAAAAGTAATAAAATAATAAAACTACTTTTTTCAACTCATATTTTCAACTTATCTCCCAAATTTTTTACTCAAATTTTGAGTGGGAGCACTATTTGGATGCAAAATTTAATTTCTCATCCAAGGATTACCCATGTTGCATAATTTTGATGGACCCTGCTACATAAAAAATGCGAAATACATGAAAAAAAGTGATTGCAATCACGTTTTTCATGTATTTCTCATTTTTCGTATAGTAGGTTCCATTGAAAGTATGCAACATGGGTACTCCTTGGATGAGGAATTAAATTTTACATCCAATGAGTACTCTCGCTCGAAATTTGAGTAAAAAATTTGGGAGATAAGCTAAAAATACGAGCTGAAAAAGTAGTTTTTCCTTTTTTCCCTCCAAAATTTGTTGATGTAATCAAATATTATTTTATTATTTCCACTATTATTTTAAATTTTCCTTAGGAGGCCCATTTTAGACCTCAAAATTCCCCTAATGAAAGAAGCAGAAGGCTAAACATGAAGCCAAGAAATGGGTGGAAGAAGAAGCAAATAAGAAACAATCAAAGGAGTAAGTCAGGAAGAAATGAGAAGAGTATTAATCCAAAAAGAAACGAGAAGAAGAGGAAATAAGGAAAAGAGAATAAAAACATATTTAAAAGAAGGAATCCATGAAAAATAAGAATGAGGAAGCCATGAAAAAGAAGAAATAAAAGGAAGCAAGGAAAAAGAGAGAGGAGGAGGAGAAGAAAAAACAAGAGGAGGAATTAAGGAAAAGTGGAGAAGAGGAAAGAAATAAGAAATAAGGTGAAGAGATATCCAAACAAATCGAAGATGTGTTGTTACGTGGCACAACAAGAGAATAGATTGTATTGGATAATTCATAATTAGAGGAAATCATACTACCCATGAATGTTCAACCTCCTACACCCATTACTAGAAGTCAGTTCCCAATTAGCGAAATGGATGTCACTTTTGAGGAGGAGGAGTGGGTTCTAGATCTTTCGAACTTCAAGTTCAATGAGTTTAAGAACAAAATATATCAAGAGAGAAGGAAATTCTTGGCAAGAGAGCCTAAAAATACATATCAGTCACTACATAAAGGATTATAGTAGGAGACACTACAAGTAATCAAATTTCCATTGACACCATAGAGAATGCTTATACTGGTACCAGAACTCAAAATGTATAACATTTGATGGGTGAGGTAAAGAGGTTGAAAGAAATTGTGGGAAAGGCTCAACAGGAAAATTATAGGCTATGAGCCAAGAATCAAACCATAGCAATCACAGGCTCCCACATTGAATACTTTAGAGAAATAATGAAATAACTGATCAAATTAATGGAAGGAGTGATAAACTAATTTTATGAAGAGATTGTTATACTATAAAAAATAGTCTCTCCACTAACATGGATACAAAAGGAGATGAAAGGGAGAGGATGTTTCATAAAGTGCACCTTCTCAACTACATAATACCTCTATGAATGGATCCGAAATTAACCCAATGTCCCAGAAGCATTTCCAAGAAAAGACATAAGGATAGTGGACATAGACAAAGCATGACTCAAAATGAAAATGCAATCACATGAGAAATTAACCAAGGATATAGAAAACATATTGGATGCATATCAATTACGAATTCGTGAATTAGATTCTCTTGTGGAGGAATAGAAAATACCCTCCATTGGTGCAATGGAAGTGATAAGGCCTAAAGAATAAATTTGGCAGGAGGTCAATGAGATGTTGGATAAGATAAAGTAATAAAATATCCAAGATAATTTGGAACCTAATAAAGAGACAATTGTGGAAAATATTTTAGGATCAACAATGTTGCACACTCAAGCTCTCGATGCTTTCTAATTGGATACAGTTGGACCGAAACATCCTTTTGTTGGATGCCATAAATACTAAATGAGGTTTGAAGTGGAATTATCATAGAAGTTCACAAAAATTGGAGCTAATTACAAAGCATGGTACACATACCCAAGAGAGGATCTACATATAGAAGCCCCTGATTTACCCATCATGCATCTTTTTCCATAAAGAAATAGTTGTTCCCTTAAAATTCCATATATATATATATATATATATATATATGGTACACATACCCAACAGAGGATCTACATATAGAAGCCCCTGATTTACCCATCATGCATCTTGTTCCATAAGGAAATATTTGTTCTCTTGAAATTCCATTTATTATATATATAATTTAGAAGTCGTTTATAGGAAAAAATCATGTAGAAGTTCAAAGTTCATGAGGGAAGTTGAAAAGTCACAGAAGGTGAAAAGTCTCCTCTTTTTGTATAAATATACCCTCATGGCTAGTTAGAAAGGACTTTTAGTTTTGGACTTCATCTTGAGAACTTTGTAGTGAAAGCTTATAGATCCTTTTGACAAATTAAGTGGTAGCTTAGCATCTCTACTAATGGATTTCATGGATACTTCATGTGATTATGTTATTGAAATTTCAAAGTTATATTAAGAATATTTTTGAGCCCAAGAAAGAAATTCCATATATGTGTTGTTAAGCATTGCAAGACTAATCTCTTGGTGATTCAATGATATATGTTTGTGTTTCCATGTGTTTTATTAATGAAATATTTTGTTTATTTAGGGACATATTATACTTGGGATTGTATGTTATTCATGTTTTCATGACTATTGTTTATTAGTAACTAATTCTTGATCGAGAAACAATATTTGTTTTATATACATGTGTTTTAATTGAAGTTTACTCGCATTCTTCTTTGAGATTCATGTCACAGTATTTGGTTGTTTTTAAATATTTTAGCATCTTATATGTAAAGAATCTCATAAATCTACTCTAACTTGTGTTTGTTAGAAGCTTTGTCAATTTTCCAACACTTTTTTCTCGTTTCATCCAAAATGAATCATAAATAAATATGGTGGTAGTCGAGCCAACATACTCAATGAGACTCCTATCCTAAATGGTGTAGAGTCTATTTGGGATTTTTCACCAAGGGATATCCCCTAAGAGTTGGTGGTAAATTTTGACCTATCAACAAATTTAGCGCTAGAAGGAGGGTGACTATTTTATGGCCATTAGAATTTCACATTCTTTCCCGGAGACCTCTGAGCAAGATAGTAATCAATGAATTTCTCATTAACTGACTCCACTTGTGTGGGAAATTCTTGAAATTGAAGAACCCCCTCCGCATAGTATTGAAATAGTATACACATTTAATTACAATCAGTTAATAGCCATCCACCATGTTACTTGTGAATACACAATAAATTATTGACTCCTTCTTATCACGTCAATATTTCCCCATGAGTGCTCAAGTATGCCTTAAAAAATTCATCATGGAATGTTAGTTGGTATGTTGCAAGAATTGGTTAACATCTCTCTATATGATTTGGAATATTATGGAGAAAGAAACTCAAAAGCGGGTAACGAAGGATCAACTGATTTAGAGAATATAGAAGGTGAGAATTTGGAAGCACTAAAGAACATTGATAACCTTGATATATCAGAGAATGAAGGGAATTTTGAGAATGAAAACAAAGGCTTAGACTCAAATATTGACAAAGATAACTATATGGCCAAGAATCAACCTCAACCTTTGGCTTGTATGGCTAGTTGATGCTTGATATTCAAGGCATATTACATGATCTACCTTTTCATTATGAAAGGCACATCACCAAGTTTTACCAAAACAAGCAAATTTCCACAAAATATGATATTAATAACTTCTATTTATCACCAAGAATTATGAACATGCATCATGAGGACGTAGCTTCTAGATTATTACCATACATGTTTGAGAACAAAGACACCACATGGTATCATACTCTTCCTATGGTATCTATTAGGACTTGGGATGAAGTTAAGAAGGAATTTTTGGAGAATTTCGTTGAATAAAATACACTTGCTATGATGTTGAATGAACATAGCATTCTTAAGATGGAAAAGAAAGAGACTCAATTAAAGAATTCAATCATCACTTCTTGACCATATTGAATAAGTTTCATGATGATGTGCCACATCATGACTCCATAACGATTGACTACTATAGTACATCGTTGCTATATAACATTGCTATTTTCATAAAAAGGAAAACACAAACTATGTTGGTATTGAAGCTATTACTGTCAAGAAAGAGATGGTCGCCATAAGAGCTAATAATACAAAAAAATATTAACATATTTTCAATAAGAAACCACAAGAAACTTCTAGTAATTATAGTGATAAATATGATTTTGATTTCGATAGCTTAGCAAAGTCCCTCAAAAAATTGACTAATGAAGTATCTAATCTTAGGAGAAGGACTAGTGAAATTTATTCGAGTAGAAAATAATCTAAGCCTTTATTTGAGAAGAACAATAATCAACCAAGAAATTTAACACAAAGCTCGAAGGTTAATCTCAATGTAGAAGAGTTG
Source organism: Pinus albicaulis (assembly GCA_034641835.2). Taxonomy (NCBI): domain Eukaryota; kingdom Viridiplantae; phylum Streptophyta; class Pinopsida; order Pinales; family Pinaceae; genus Pinus; species Pinus albicaulis. The sequence continues at coordinate 722,681,812 of CM076572.1, read as the reverse complement.
GGCATGGATAATTATTGCACTTTCCATCAAGCGACCCATTCTGAGAAGACATCCCCATAATGGTTAAATGGAATGACCGCAATGGTCAATAAGTTTCGAGGATCAACTTGACAGTAAAATGAAAGAGAAGATGCTACTCCATGCTGAAGTTGATGCTAATATAGAGTCACCCATAATGACACTGGATTTGATTAGAGGTAGTGAGTCCAAATTGGTTAGAGATTCTCCTCCCCCCAACACTTTTAAGTCCTATAACTTGAAGAGCAAGGGATCGATGGTTGAACCCACTCTAGACGAGAATAAGAAGGTATTTTTTAGAAGAATCCTACCCTTGAAGAATCCTACTCAGAATTTGACTCCTCAATCTCTAACTGAAAAATATTCTAAAGGTACTTTGGGAAATGTTAAAAGGAAATTATAATACACCTAAAGAATATGACAATTCCTCTCAATCGACATCCTTAAGCTCATAATATAAAGATAAGAGTGTATAAAATGATATGGATTACAACATAATTTATCATTTGAAGAAAAACTAAGCTAAAATATCACTCTTTGAATTAGATAAGCTTCCCATGAAAAGAGAGTTGATTTTTAATACTTTTGCATCAATGCCTTCAATAAGCAAAGCCAACTCTTCCTCCAAAACTTTGGTTTCTGGTCAAACTAAAGCCATGATAAGATTTGAATTTGTTGTGAATGTGGATAATGTAGGAGCTAATTCAAGATCACCAGTGCCTAAATTTTGTTGACCTTTACAATGTTCATAATTGTTTTTTTTAATCTAGTGCATCAACGAATGACATGCTCTTATCTATATGTAAGAAGAGTAATAATAACCTGGAGAAGAAAACACAAGCATTATTAAACTTGATAGATATAAAGTACAAGTGATACAAGAGCTTACCAATGTCCTGATTATTTTATCCTTCGACTCATAGGTACACTAGTTTATTGATATTTTGATCATAGATATTTCCTAAGAATATGGGTTACTTTTGAGCAGAGACTAGACGAGTAAGCTCCAAGGATACTTTTCCACGGATTGATCAAATTTGTGGCTTCCAAAAAATGGAAAAAATAATTAGATCAAGGTTAATAGTGAGCCACACATGAAGTACACATTTACTAAACTAGAAGCACATCTTTAGAAAACTTTTGAGGTCTAAAATGAGGCTCCTAAGAAAAATGTACTACCAAAATAAACTTTACAAGAACCAATAGGATTCAAGATGATGATGTCAACCATGGGGGATGATTCACCATTTTTGGGGTAAAAAAGTAAAAAGATTAAAAAATAATAAAATAATAAAACTACTTTTTCAATTTGTATTTTCAACTTATCTCCTTAAGGTTTTACTCAAGTTTTAAGTGCGAGTACTCATTGGATGAACAATTTATTTCCTCATCCAAGGAGTGCCCATCTTGCATCTTTTGATGGACCCTACTACACAAAAAATGAGAAATACATGAAAGATGTGATTGCAATCATTTTTTATCATGTATTTCTCATTTTTTTGTGTAGCAGGGTCAATCAAAAGCATGCAACATGGGTGCCTCTTGGATGAGGAATTAAATTTTGCATCCAATGAGTGTTTTCATTTGAAATTTGAGTAAACCCATATGGAGATAAGTTGAAAATATGAGTTGAAAAAATAGTTTTTTTCTTTTTCCCTCTAAACTTTGATGATGTAATCTAATCTCATTTTATTATTTCCAATATTATATTATAATTTCCTTAGGAGGTCCATTTAGACCTCAAAATTCCCCTAATGAATGAGCCCATCAATGTTGCTTAGAATATGTTTGGGAATTTCTTTTTAGAATGAGATTTTAGTTGCTATCAAGCCCGCCCATCAATGATTTCACTAGATACATAGATGTAGCTCCTTCCTTGTCCTTCGACTGGTGAAAATGAATATTGTAATATAGATTTACATAGTTTTAGTTTAGATATTGACCATGTGAATACTGACATTTGGACTCTTTATTATGATGGATCGAAGACACAGGATGGAGTTGGTGCAGGCTACATCATTTTGGATCCTAAGAAAAATAAATTGTTGATTTCTTGTTGTATAGTGTTTTAATTCACTAACAACGCCATAGAGCATGATGCATTGATTCATGGTCTGAAGAAAGCCATAACTGAAATTAGAATTCTTGAAGGTAATTTATGATTTTAAAATTATCACCACGAAGGTGCGCAACACTATCCTTTGCATTTCTCCTCTCCTAAAAAAATACCAACAGGAGGTATGGCATTTGATTTCTACTTTTAAATATTTAAATATTAAGTTGGTGTCAAGAATTAATAACATTGCAGATGATACTTTAGAAAATGTAGCAATGATATTTACACCTCTTAGGGATGTCTTTTTGTAGAAATAGTTTACATACTCACCATTCTTGATAATGTGACTAATTTTTTTGTTTTCAACGACCACCAATAAATATTGGAATTTATTGCTAATGCTGATGTATTCAAAGATTCAACTGTATATGAGGATGAATATGACAAAAATTTGAAAGAAGTATCCAATGTATAAGAGGGAAATACAATTCCTAAATGTGTTGTATCATTAGAAAAGAAATTCGATTTGCAAAATTTATTCAAGGGACCGCTGAAAACTAAGACCCAGAGTTCAACGTTGCTACATGAGAAAATTAATCTAGGGATAGAATAAGACCCTAAGTTCATTAATCTTGGTACATTTTCTTCTCTAGAAGAAAGATGTACATTCATTCAATTGTTCAAGCAATACCAAGATGTTTTTGCATGGAATTACGATGACCTCAATACATATCAAACTAGGATAATTCAACATGTGATTCCAGTCAGAGATAGGGTTAAACCATTCTAGAAAAAGATAAGGAACATACATCCAATGCTCGAGCCTTTAATACAAAAGGAATTAAATTAATTTTTGGATCCTTTAATTATTTTTAATGTCGGGAATTCTACATGGGACTCTAACGTAGTCACTGTGAGATATAAGTCGAGGAAGATTCATTTATGAATAATTTTTTTGAACCTTAATCAGGATTCAGAAAAGGAAAACTATCTCGTTCCCCTCAATGGAGTATATATTACAAACAATCTTGTGTTCTAATATGTTTTCGTTAATAGACTAATTTTCTGGCTACAACCATGTATTAATAATTAAGCCAGATAGACTTAAGACAATGTTTAGAACCAATTTGGGCACCTTTTCCTTCAGACACATGCCCTTTGTATTAATAAAAGTTACAACCACCTTTTAGAGAGATATGGAAATTTAATTCATAGGACTAATTGGCCAAAGCATGGTGGTTTATCTCAATGACTTTAGACTGTTTTCAAAAAGAATATCTGATCACTTACGTCAATTGAGGAAAAATTTTGAGTGTTGCAAAAACTATGGTATACCGCTCAACCAAAAGAAAAGCATCTTTGATTTTTCCTGAGGAAATATCCTAGGATATACCATTTCAAAGAAAAATATAATAGTAGATCTTAAACACATGAAATAAATCACTGGGATTCCTTTCCCTAATGGTAAAAAGGAAATGCAATATTTTGGGAAAAAATATTTTTCTTTGAAATTTTATCACTGATTATGCTCAAGTTGTTAAACCTTTACAAGATATGATAAAGAAGGATCCTATTTGAAAATAGAATAAAAAAAGAGAAGGAATACTTCACCAAAATTAAGGAATCTATAGCCGACGTTCCCGCCCTCTTCAGTCCTAATTTTGACAAAGAATTCATACTCTACACCTTTTCTCTAAACTCCTCATTAGCAAGTGTTTTCACTCAGAAGGAAAATCAAGGAAATGAAAGACCCATTTCATTTATGAATACAAGTATGCAAGGTTCAAATTTAAACTATTCGTACATGGATAAAAAATCCTACGTTGTTTACAAAGTTGTTAAACATTTTAGGTTCTGTATCGTCAAAAATCATGTTATAGTATTCATTCCTCACCCTCATGGTTAGATCTTTGTTTTGACAATAAGAATTAGGGGAGAACATAGCAAATTGGTTGAAATTACTACAAGAATATGACTTGGAGTTATAGGCTACCAATACAGTTAAAGGTGGCCTATGCAAGCTTGCCACTGAAGCTACAGATCCCAGGAAGAAGATATGTTAGAGTGGGAGCAAGTAATTGAAATGTAAAATAATGTTTTTTCAATCTCACCTAGTACACCATCATCTAGGTATACATTTATAAGTCAATATCTAGAGTAAGGGACTTTTTAACCTCACTTATTAGTAAAAACAAAAAGGGCTATCTAGTTAAAACCCTCTTCTTATTAGCTGGTCCATGTAATTTTATTCCAAAAACATCACAGTGGATTTTTGTTAAAATTTTTGGAATCTCTTGATTCTAAGAGTGTTTTGAAAGAGATTTATGACAAAAAAAAATGAGGACACTACGTTGGTGATATCACAACACACATACTTATGTGAGCATGATATTATTGGAAAACACTAATCAAGGATGCTCATGCATTTGTGCACAAATTATCAATTTTTCAAAAGTGTGATGGTAGGGAAAGATGATTAGTTTCCCCATTTCAACCCACTGCAATAGAAGAACTATTTCAATACTACGGCTTAGATTTTATTGGTGAAATTGACCCACATTCATCAAAGTAGCATAGATATATTTTCACTGTAATGGATTACTTCATAAGGTGGGTTGAATTCGCCCCATTGAGGTAAGTGAATGACTAATAGGTGATCTAGTTTCTCAATCAAAACATAATCAGGAGGGTCAACATACCAACTTCACATGTCTTTGATAATTCTAATTATTTCTCATCTTTAATAATATATGGTTTTTCCTTGGAAAAGGGAATTGTGTTAAAGCACTCTGCAAACTACTACCCCCAAGGTAATGGCTCAGCTGAATCCACTAATAAGAACTTAATACATATCATAAAGAAAATATTGTTGATCTAGCAGATAAATCCACATAATGATTTAATAAATTCTCTATAGGTTGATAATGTTACACCCATTCCTTTTCTAGGCACCTTACCATACATCCTTGTCTACGGAAAGGAAGAAATCCTTCCCCCTAATCTTTACCTATCGACACTTGAATTATATCAAGAATCAAGTGGTAGGACTTATCCAATCATGAAAAACATAATTGACACTCTCTTGAAACTAGAGGAAGAAAGAAAAAAGTCCTGTGAGAATTTTCCTCCCATTAAAAGTGTATCTAAAGTTGGTTTAATAGGGAATATGTAGGAGATATGGAGTTTAGTGTGGGATATCTTGTCTTGAAGTGGGATAAATCTCATGAAGACAAAGGAAAGCACACCAAGTTCCAATCCTTGTGGATTAGTCCTTTACAAATTCAATAAAAAATTGTCCTTCATACCTACTGATTTCAAACCTTAGAAAATAAGATTGAATCCCTTCCCATAAATGGTTAAGATCTGAAATTTTACTTCCACTAGCTACTCTTGAAGTTGTTTCTTTCATTGTACATATTACCTTCCTGTTTCCTTTCATTTAATGTTATTTCATTTCCTATACTACAATTGTGTTTTCTCAATAAATTTTGTTCTCATTTTCACCAATAGGCCTTTGTACATAAATAAAGGCCTTGTATATAAATAAACCACCTTAGGAAAATGTTAATAAATCAATTTTTTTAAGGAGACTATGGTAACCACTCAACCATTGGTTGAATTTAGATCTCTTTCTACTGGTTAGTCCTGAATATCTTAATAATGTCAATTAAATCCAAATGGAAAATATGGATTAAACCATGTGGAGAACGCTAGTCAATTGGAATACCCCATATCCTTAATATGATATTTTATAATAAAATTGGATTTGAAAATTCAAGTGTTGTTTTAAATGAGTTGACCTGATGGCTAGAGAAGGGAAAACAAGAAGACACATAGTAAGAAAACCCATTTTGAAAAATTTCAGTCTCTAAGACAAAAGAAAAAACCTCTCTAGTCATAAAATAAGTCGAGATCCCTCATCCACCTTGGCACAATGAATGCCCAAAATATGAAAATTGCATGAAATAAAAAACAATAAAATAAAAGGGTAAATGCATGAGAAAGTATTCCTACACAGATAGGTGATGCAAGCAGTTTCGTCAAGGATATCGACACTCACTGGTAGTGAAGAAATTATTGTGATTTATTGAGTGATTTCATTAGGGCTATGGACACTTTTTGGAATCAGAGAAACACCTAAGACACACACTAAATTTTGAACATTTTTTAGCTCTCATGTTTACAATCCTAATCCCCTATCAAAGTCATTAGTGTTTGATTCCTAACTTTTAAAGTGTATTAAAAGAAAACCAACAAAGTGTGAGAGGGACTACATCCATAAGTAGGGTTGAATAGTAAAAATTGTGGGAGCCATAAGTCTAAAACAATACTTCCTAAATATTAGAATTCATTTTAAAATAGGGGCTAAATAGAGATTCTATGTTCCTACCTATAAAGCCCCAATTTCTTGTTAGAAATGCAGCAAGAAAAGCTAAATTTGAGTTGTGCCTTAGTGAAATTTAGTAATTCAATTTTCCACATCAATAGGATGACTTAGATTGTAGTTAACTTGTGTGACATGGATTGTTTTAATAGTTTACTCAATAAATTCAAATTAGAGGCTAGAAGTAGAGTTCAACATATAGTGATTGATAAATTTAGCAATCTAGTTCAATTATTTTTAGTTTGACTTAGTTAACTAAGCTCAAGTACTTAGTTGAGTTAGTTGAAGGTCAGTTGGGTAGTAGAACTATTGTTAACTCAATGAACTCTCAGCTAAACTATGAAATCAACTATAAATATCCTAAACATGCATGGAATTCGAATTGCCTACATGGAGCGGAAGAAAAGTAACAATGTAAACATCAATTGTATACTAGTTGAGTGTGCAGGCTTGGCTATTAAGAAACTGAATCATTCCTTTGGAATTGCGCAAGAAAAGAGGATAAAATACCTACTTTTTAGGAGCTATTTTCCTCAAGGATTGTGCAAGGAAATAGGATAAAGTCGGGGCCTTGAATTGCCTAAGTATTGGCCAGAGCATGACAGTTAACAAGAGAGCAGGTTTATAGTGCAGATTGTGCTTCAGGATTGAAGCAATACATCGTAATAATTTCTCATTCTCATCTCATTAATGAAAAGAAGTGGAGGGGTTTTTCCCGATTGGGTTCCCTTGTAAATAATTGTGTTCTTGTAGTGTTTTAATGGTTGCATGTCATTGCATGTATGCCTAAATTGTGATTTTGATTTCGGAGGATAGGAGAGGAAATTTGTAATGTCTTGATTTCAGTTCAATTTCATCAGTCGTAGAAAATTTATATTAATTTCTACTTATTATCATAGCATAAATCACAATATAAACCAATCTATAGAGCCTCTCCTTTAGAATTTTTGATTTGAAGATTCAATGAAGCAATTTTCTTCTTTACGGGGAAATTTCTTTCAACGAATTAACATTTGAGTATGCCCTTGAGGGAACCTCAAATTTCATAGCTTGTAAGGAAAAGATGGAAATAGTGCTTGATGATAATGGTGTACAGGAGTACACCAAAATTGACATTCAAAAGCCAATAGTATTGAATGCACAATAGTTAACCCAGTGGAAGAAGGATACTGCAAAAGCTAAGAGGATCATCTTGGAGGGCATGAGAGACCACATAGTCTTGAATTTACATGGAAAGGAGGCTCCCTTTGCTATGTGGAAGACCCTCATTGAGCTATTAAAAAAATGGTAGTGATGCCAGGAAATTGGAATTGAGGGAAGAAATTAGAAACATCCACATGTAGAAAGGTGAAGCCATTCCACATTACTTCTCCAGGTTCACTCAATGTCGAGATGAGCTTGGAGGAGTTGGATAAAACATTCCATCCCAAGAGATAGTGAGCCTAGCTCTCCTAGACCTTCCAAAAGCCTGGCATAACTACTAGGACTTTGTAAATGGATGGTACACATTACCAAACTGGGAGAGAATGTGGTTTAATCTAGTGCAGGAAGAAATATAATGGAACACTAGATATGGAGTAACATCAAATTATGAGGAGGAAGAGAAATTTTCCTTGTTTGGGAAGTGAAATAAAGGTAAGGGAAAGAAGACCCAAAATAATCCAGAGACTAGCCAAAACAATCGCAATAAGAAGGACTTAAGCAAGTTAAAATGTCTTCACTGCCACGAATTCAGGCACTATGCAACAAAGTGTATGCACAATAAGTATAGCAATTAGCCTTCAGGAGGAGCAGGAGGTGAAGCACTTGCCTCACAATTAAATTAGACTTCACCCTGATTGCACACATGGTGAACATTGTAATGGGGAGTGTGTGGTATTTAGATTCAGGTGCCTCATTCCATATGCCAAGATGAAAATATTTCTTTAGTAGCCTAGAGGAGAAGGATCTCCAAATGCATATAGAATTTTGGGATGATGGGTGGTACATTACCAAAGGAATTGGTACCGTAACCTTTAAGATGGAGTCAGGCTCTAATCTTAATCTAAATGATGTCATGTATGTACTTGGGCTGAAGAAGAACTTGATATTTGTAGTTTCATTGGAGGATCATGGCTATGATGTTTTTTTCAATAAAGGGAAATCCTTTATGAGACATGTAGCTACTGATAAAGTGAAACAGATTGGAGTTCGAGTGAAGAATTTATACAAACTTGAGGTGGAAGATTGCACTGCACCGAGTAACAAAGAAGAAGAAGTGCATATTTAGGATGTTGGAGAAATAAAACACAGGCGCATGAGACACCTACAACATGGGGCCTTGAAGATCATGCAACATATTTCCACCAGTCTCCCAAAATGCACCCTTGATCAACATGATGTCTGCAAGGGATGCACATTGGGGAAACATGTAAAATTCACCTTCCAGGGCTGAGATAGAAGAGATGGAGAGATATTTGAGTGAGCCAACTCTGATGTATGTGGACCATTTTATGTAACCTCTATAACAAAAAATAGGTATTATGTAATTTTTGTTGATGACTTTTATAGAAAATGCTTGATCTTATTCATGAAAAAGAAGGATGATTTTTTCTCAAATTTTGTTGAATTCAAATCATTTGATGAAAAGGAGATTGGTCAGAAAAGTAAAAGCTTTGAGAAGTGATAATGCATGAGAATATGTGATTTTTTTCCAAAGAGGGTATTAGAAGAGAATTGATAACACCCCATACCCACAATAAAATGGGGTGGTAGAAAGGAAGAATAAAAACATAGTGGGAGTAGAAAGAGCCAATTTTTATGATTGGGGGCTGCCATTACATACATGCATAGAAGAATGCAACACCATAGTTTTTTTGCAGAATAGGAGCCATCATAAAATAATTTGCATGATCACACCCGAAGAATATTTCTCTGGGAGGAAGCCAGATGTATCTCATTTTATATTTTTTGGAGTTATTGTGTATTTTCATGTCTCCAAGGATAGCAGGAAGAAATTTGAGCCTACAACTGAGATGGGATTATTTATAGGATACACAAAGACACCACATAATTACCAGGTGTATTTTCCCTTTTTTAGGGTGACAATAGTGAGGAGGGATTTCAAATTTGATGAGGAGAAGGCTTTGAGATTCTCTCTAGAGAAAGATCCGAGTACCCCACTGGAGGAGGAGTTGTAAGTTCCAAAAGAGGATCCTTAGAAAGAGCTTCAAGATGTTGTTGAGAAGCTACATGCAAAGTAGAAAACATGAGGTAGAGTTGAGGGACCCACTCAACCAGATTCTTCCAAAGAGAGGAGGAGGAGAGCCAAAGAATATGACATATTGGTATAGGATGAACAAGAGCATGTGGGAGCTACTTCATCTCAGTGCAGGCAGAGGAGGTCAATAGACAAGTACACTGGGTATATATATCTCATGAAAGAACTCATTGAGATAAATCCTTATTAATTTGATGAAGTAGTTTCTCAACTAGTGTGCGTTAATGCCATGATGGAGGAGTATGACTCCATCATGAAGAACAATGTATGGGAGGAGGTTCTGAGAAAAGAGAATAAGTCAATAGATGGTTCCAGATGGATCTACAAAGTGAAGCATGCGACTAATGGGAGCATCAAAAAATACAAGTATAGATTTGTGGCCAAAGGCTTCTATAAGGTAGAGGGAGTGGGTGAGGAAAATTTTGCACCAGTGTAAAGATATTCCTAAATTACATCCATTCTAGCATTGGTTTCATAGATGGGGTGGAAGATCCATTAGATGGATATGAATACCTCCTTTCTCATTCGTGTTGTTGAGGAATAAATTTACATAGAGAATCCAGAGGGATTTTAGACATATGATAGGGAGACACGTGTGTGTAGACTCAAGAGAGCCTTGTATGGTCTCAAAATAGCGCCTCGAGCATGGTACACTTGGATTGATACATATCTTAGGGGATTTGGATTCACCAAAAGTGAAGTATATGCCAATATATATCACATTGTGGTAGATGGAAAGCTTCTTATCTTGGTATTGTATGTTGATGACTTGATACGTACATGGGATGAAAAGTTGATTTTCTCTTGCAAGGAGGACCTTGTGAGAGAATTTTAGATGAAATACATGGGCTTGATGCATTACTTACTTGGTATGTAAGTATGGCAAGGTAATGGTGAGCTAATTGTGAGTCAGGGGAAGTATGCCTCTGAAATACTTCAGATATTTCACACAGATATATGCAAGCATATGGACACACCTCTAGCTACAAACTAGAAGAAGGAGAGTGGTTCTTCAAGAGAATCAATAGATGCTACCATATATAGATAGCTTGTGGGATCCTTGATGTATATGATGAACTCAAGGCCTGACATATGTTATGAAGTTAATCAGTTGAACCAAGCCATGGTGAATCCTACCAAGTTGTTTTGGAAGGCAACAAAGCATGTGTTGAGGTACCTTCGAGGGACAATTGAGTAAGGGTTATGGTACAAAAAGATAGAGGGAGTGAAGATCCAAGGCTTCACTAATACATATTTAGCAGGGAGTCCATCAAACAAGAAAAGTACTTCAGGTGCTATCTTTAGTGTTGGTATTGCAACTATTTCATGGTATAGAAGAAAACAAAGGTATGTGGTACTTAGCTCAGTAGAGGCCTGAATACATGGTTGCAAGTCAAGCAACATGCGAGGCGATATGGATGAGGAAAATATTTGTGGGTATTTTCACTTAGGATATGGATCTGAAAATGAGTTATTGTGATAATCAGTGTTTCATAAAACTCTATGAGAATCCAGTATTTCATGACAGGTCCAAGCACATTGATATTAGGTACCATCACTTACAGGATTGTAGGAGAATCATGATGTTACAATACATTCCAACTGAGGAGTAGGATGAATTTATCTTGAAAAAGGAATTTTCAAGAGGCAAATTTTAATTCCATAGGTTTAGGATAGGGGTTGTGAAAAATCCCTTTCTCGCTAAGATGGAGTGTTAGAAATGTAGCAAGAAAGGCTAAATTTTACTTGTGCCTTAATCAAATTTAGTAATTTTATTTTCCACATCATCAGGATGACTTGGATTGCAATTAACTTGTGTGACATGGCTTGTGTCTACTATTTTACTCAGTAAATTCGAGTTAGAGGCTATAAGTAGAGTTGTGCATGTAGTGATTTCTAAAATTTAGCAATCTATTTCAATTATTTTCAATTTGAATTAGTTAACTGACCTCAAGTACTTAGCTGAGTTAGTTGGAGGTAAGTTTAGTATTAGAATTTTTCTTAACTCATTGATCTCTCAGTTAAACTAGTAAATCAGCTAAAAATAACATATACATGCACAAAATTTGAATTTCCTAGCTGGAGTGGAGAAAAAGGCACATTGTAAACATCAATTGTATACTAGTTGAGTGTACATGATTGGCTATTAATCAATCATTCCTTCGGAACTACACAAGAAAATAGAAGAAATTTCCTAATTTTTAGGAGCTAATTTCCTCTAGGATTGCACAAGGAAATAAGAGCAAGCTAGGGCCTTGAATTTTTTGAGTGTTTTCGAGAGCAGGAAAATCAACAGGATAACAAAATGCAAGCTGTGCTTCAAGATCAAACCAAGACATTGTAATAGTCTCTCATTCTCATCTGAAATGAAAAGCAACTGAGGGGTTTTTCCTAGTTGGGTTCCCTTGTAAATAAGCGTTTTCTTGTGGTGTTTTAATGGTTGCATGCCATTTCATGTGTTTCTAAATCGTGATTTCCATTCACATAATAGTAGAGGAAATTGGTAATCTCTTTATTTCAGTTTGATTTCATCAGATGTAGTCGAAAGTTTCTATTAATTTCTAAATTGTTGTAGCTACAACAAAACCTCCCAAATTTTTGAAAGTATAAATATTCATCACAAGGACTAGTCTAAGCCTATCCATCCTTTAATTTTTTTTTGAATATTCCTCTATTGTAAATATTCCTTAGAAAATTTTGATCGCAAATTTTGCAACTAGGCACATTGCAGGTCTACTTTTAAAATATGTGATTAACACCCAATTAATACCCTTCATCACATATCACGCACCACACATCACACTTTTATTAAATAGTTTAACCTTGTCTCATCTCTAATATTGCGACCTATAGAATCGACCACAACTCAAAGTCGTGCTACTGCATTATCACTGCGATTTCAATTACCATAATCTGCAGTCTTGCAATCATGCCATTCCATCACAACGCATCAATCTCCCCTAGCATTTAATATGCCTCCCTCCACATGTGTGAAAAAATGACTATATTTCAATGAACCCTAGCTCATTTTTAATCTTTGTTGTTCACTCTAGATCCCTCGACTAGTTATCGTAGTAAATTTTCATTAGGATGCAACTCACCACTCAAACTTGCGATTATGATCAGTGCATGGAGCTAGGTTGGTTTCCTATCCTTTATTTTGTGATTGTGATATCGTTTATATTTAACACTTTTTCAACCTTGTCTCTTCATTTTCTTGACCCTTCACCTTGCCTAAGCCTCACCTATATATGCAAAACCCTCGCATTTCTTCCACCTAGATCTCCTCATTTGCCTCTATCCCTCAAAATTTTTACATTTGACACATTTGATTTCACTATTCAATCTCCAAAGTACCTCTCCTCCATGACCACAGTTCCATCATCACAATCCACAATAAGGTCATGCATCAAAGCTCTATATCATACTTATGATCGTGATATATGTTTGTGATGGCCCTTTTAACTCCTTATTTCCCTCATCGCAAATCACGGGAATAAATCACACTGTGATCCACATTCCTTACCATTGTGATATATGATCATGAGTCACGATCAAAAAATGAACAATGATTTTGTGCTACCCTAATTACTAATTATTTTCGTAGATTGCAATCCATCAACACTTGATTTTTGTATTTTTGATTTGTGATCAAGGTCTTCCTCGCTACTTCACTTATTGAAAGTAGCCATTGCAATTTGTGATAATTCACCACCTGCCTTATGTCCTTACCACTTGTGACTAACCATGTCACTTATTTTCCTTCTTTTTTGACACCTAATCCTCCTAGGGTTAGTGTGGGAGAAAAATGGTCAAAGGGAGTCCAAGATACCACTTGGTATGCGAAGAATGAGGGTCACAAGGGAGTCTGTAAATGTACATATATTTTAATATTAAATGCAATGAACTATCTTATCATTCATATTTTGTCTCTTCCATGCTTTTATTTGACATGGTATTAGAGCAGGTGATTATTGGCCCTGATCCAATCAGCTAAATTCTAGTGCCCTTCTCCAATCAGCTAAATTCTAGCTATATTCTCTGAGCTCATTAGTCCATAACGCTCCTCATTACTGCATAACACTCCTTCTGCATTACTGAACCTGTGCCTGTCCACCATCACACATCGTAATTTAATACTCCCACCATACCAATATACTGGTATCACCCCATGGTACCCACTGTCAATGTTCCTCCACTCTAGTATAAGAGGGGTTCCTTGCCAGTATTATGCAGTTCTGAAAAACAACTGTGACATTCTCGAATATGAAATCCACCATATTGTAGATCTTGCATTCTCTGTAGAATTGGTGAATGTAATGACCATAGAGAGTGTCCTGATAACCCTCATGCTGCAATAGTATAATACGGATTAATCTGATCCCACTCGAAGTGCCACCGCCTGGTTCTTGAATGGCTCAGCTATGTTCTCAAACCCAATATCATGAGAAATAAATCCACTGCTGCTGACCGCTATAGAAGGAGAGGGAGTTTGGATTTAGTGGGGAGTGAATTACAGGAATAATATTTCGAAATCATTTTTCATATAATACTTCTTCCCTTATATTCAGAAATCGTTGTCATATAATATTGCTTCATCTCCATAGTCAACTCCTTGTGTTTGTTCATGATTCCCACAAAACTACACTTCCATACCACTCCAACTTTGGTTTTGATATAGCTGCATTTTTTATATGGAAATGAATTCTCTTCGACAAAATTAAATTCGTTCTAGACTCTAGAGTCCTGCCACTGGAGTCCCATGAAATTGAGGTTGTCAAACTCATGGCCTACACTGCAATCCTCTGTGTCAACTTGGAAGGTAAATACCGCCTCTCCATGAATAACATTGCTACAAATATGGAGAGAAAAGTGGGGGTAGTTCAGGAGTAGGTCATTGGTTGTTACATCATGGGACACCTAATGGGACCTTAGTTTATTTCTAAAATTTAGGATTAAATTTTGTGGTTTCTCTATCTGTGTTAATCAAAACCAAACTTGGTTTCGACCCCACTAATCTCTTTCGATTTTGTCATCGCCCTATATTTTACTCTTAGATTTGGTGAGGAGAATGTGTGAGCTATGTATGTACCTTAGTGAGTAGCATATAATATTTATATTAGCATGGTTGGATCTGGTGGTAAGATTTGGTGAGTATTCTATGAGATTTTGTGAGAAGTGTGTGAGATTTGGTGAGCATTGTATGTCCAATATTATAGTTTTACATATTTGAGATTATTAATGTTCAGATATGATACAAAGGGAGTTATCTCCTTATAATTGTGTGGGTTTATTTTTGAAGTAGTAGACTATAGATAGAGTAAGAGGATATATTAAAAATAAATAAATTTGAGAAGCAGTCTCACTTACTGTGTATTTTGTAGCACCCACAAGTAACTCTTATAATAGTCTTTATTTCTTGAGTGTAAGATTGAAAATGAAGAAAATGGAATATGTTGAAGTATTAGAGTTACTTAACACCTTGATGCTCTCTACTATGGACAATATAGTTAAAATCAACAAGGATTTTATCACTGATATTCACAATTGTCTACAAAATGCACTAGATAAAATTGAGTTTTTGCAGCTTGAGACAAGGCTACAACAACATGAGCATAATTATGAACCTGTTTTTGTTCAGAACATTGAAAGAGACTTCCATAATTAGCAAGTCAATAATTTTGTAGTTGATACACATTCAATACCCATTTCAGGAGCAGATTTGTTGAACGATGCAAAAAATCTAGCCTGCAGTTCCCAAGCCCATCATCAAACCTTGGGAAGAGCTTGTCCATAACAAGCACATAACAGGTCTTGGATATGACAAGGAGGCATCCTTTCATATTCTAGACTATTCCAAGCCCATAAAATTTCAAAGTGCAGGATTTATTTATGACAATTAACCTTCAGCTATTCTAGATTTTGTTCCTCTTCCACAGCTGCAACATCAGATTGTAAAATTTCAACATTGTGATCGAGTTGGACATATGAAATATCATTTTTTTTATCTTCACCCATGCAAGAAATGTGGTCAGAACACTCACTCTTCACAAAGATGCTTCAAAAAAAGCTTCCTGCAAGAACACAGATTCATCTTGGATGGATCACTTCTTGGAAATGGACATCAACATCCAGGGAGATGTTTCAGTCATATGTCAGAACTTGTTCTAGAGTATTGAAAAATCTTGCAGTTGAGTTTTCGCCATCATATTACCTTGTATTTGACAAGGGGGGAAGTTATGGTCATCTACAAGCTTCAAAGCCACATAAAGTGAGCCTGAGCCACAATCTGCCATTCCAGATTCATTGTTGTAGCCAGAGACACAACAGTTCAAGCGAGCTTGAGCCACAACCTGCCATTCCAGATTCAAAGTTGTAGCCAAAGATAAAAATTCCCATGAGCATCCCTTTGGTTAGTGGTTAGCTTTAAAATATCTATGCAAGGTTGATATTCTTCCTCTTCAAAGAATTCAGGACACTTCCTCTAGCAGAAGACTTCAACTTCTTGCCAGTTTTGGAGGAGTTCGAAGAAATACATCAAGAATTCTAGAGTTTTTTGTCGTCCTTAAACCATCACAGGTTGTATACCTCCATTCTTCGAAGTTTAAGGTATCCATATTCAAAAAATTAGGAGCACTTCCTCTACCAGAATATCTCATCTTCTTGCCAGATTTGGAAGAGTTTTGGGAACTACACTAAGCGTTCAAGTTTTGGTGGTCATCCTTAAACCACCTCCTTATGCCAACATTTCGAAGAGCTCATTCATCCTAGTGTTGCCATGAATAATTTGCACATTTATATTAGAACTCTCTTCTTGGACTCATACAACCCATTTGGATTAAGGGGGGGAGTGTTGGACACCTAATCCTCCTATGGTTAGTGTGGGAGGCAAACGGTTAAAGGGATTCCAAGAGACCACTTGGTATGCAAAGACAAAGGGTCACAAGGAAGTGTATAAATGTACCATACGTTACACCATTTTTTGGTCACCCAACCTATTATCATTAGATGGACCCAAGTACACCATGTAAGACCAATTTTACCCTAAGTAAAATTGCCTTCACTATGTTAAATAACTTAATAAACCACATTTATTAGGTTGTTTATGGTCAAAACAGGAAACCCCGAAAGGAAATATTAAACAAACCCATTTTGTTTAATTTTCCTCATGGAATAATTAATTAAACCATAATTTAATTATTATTCCTAGTCATGTTTAACCCAAAAACAAAGAAATTAATTAGATAAACCTTTATTTATCTCATTATTTTCTAGGAATAATTATTTAAATCTTATTTAGATAATATTCCTTGTTAAATATGACCAAATCACCCACAAATAATTAAATAAATCACTATTTATTTAATTATCTTTCAACCACTTCCTTAAATAATTAAATAAATCATTATTTTTTTGATTATCTTCTAACCGCTTCCTTAAAAAGATAAATAAATCATTTATTTATTTATTTTTGACAAATTAAGGGATTTGACCCAAGTCAAATACCTTTTCCCTCCAACAAATATATTAAAATATTCCATAAAAAGTGGATCTAGATCTGGTTAACCCATGCACCAAGATCTAGAATGACCCAATATTTTGTTATAAATAGGAGGGTTTTTCCTACCATTCTTCACCTTTTGTTGCCTATTAGATCACTCTGGATCTATACACTTGGTCACATTTTTTCCATCATTTGCTGTGTGAGCTCCCATTGAGCTCTATTCTTTGCATTGGGTTTTCTACACCAGCAAGAGAGAGAAATCTTAGATCTGAAGTGCTGAGGACTTCCAAGAACCCATCCCACTGAGGAGAATTGGATACGCCTTCTTGTTTTCCTCCCAAGTGCCCAATTAATATAAAAATTCTTTCAAAAATTGTTCTTGTCTTGTCTATTGGTATATGGAGCAAACCCTTGTTTTTACTGCTTAATGTCTTTCCATGCATAGATCTGGTGTTTTGCAGCTCTTTTCTTGTTCAACTAACCGCAGATCTGAAGATATTGGCAGCCATTTTTGTTGTTGGGGCTATTAGTTATGCGTAGCTAAAGTGGTCCTTTTTCGTACACTTCGACAAAGGATTCATACTAACAAATGGCGACTCCACACGGGTTTTAAATTACGATCGCTGTCGTTTTTCATATTCCTACATATCCAGCTACTTCAGACCCTAGGGTTTCTTTTCAGCTGTTTATTTTTCCTATTTTTATGTTGTTTTTCTCACATAAAACCCTAAAACATTAAAATTTTTAACTTCCGTGTGTTTCTGGCCCTATTGCACAGGTAAGCGACACCAGCCGCAACTGAGATGGAAAATTTTCTGAAAATCTGCCGCCGAGACAACCGGAACGGGGGGTCGCACTTTTTGGCCCATAACCTGTGACCTGGACCTCTAGGTCGCACTTTTCAGCCTCTTTTCTGTGACCTGCCAATTTTTCAGTGGGTTTTCTGCAATTTTTCTGGGTTTTGTTGAAGCTTCTGTCAGGGTTTTCCAACCTCTGTCTCAGCCCGCTTTGACCTAGTTCTGATCTTTTTTTACTCATCTAAGTGGGAACCTAGCCCCCTAGGGCTTTAGTACCCTGCACTTTTTTTGGAAGAGTTTTAGCTGTTTCAGTCATCTGTTTTTCAGAGTTTCAACCTTACTTTTTTCAGATCTGGAACCTCCTCCTCAGATCCCTTTAAATCAGCCTTCCTTCCTTTCAAATCACCTCTTGTCGTTTTGTTTGGACCTCTCTTTAGGACCTCCTCCCTGTCCTTTCCGCTTTTTGCTGATTTCTTCCCTTTTTCCAGCCACCTTGCCTCTGTCTCTTGGCTGTGATCTGCACCTCTTTTCAACAGCTTTATCCTTTAGATCCCTGTCCCTTCCGACCCTTGATCTATTGGCCTCTTTTTAAGTGTGTTTTGCCTAGATTTTTGCCCTTTTTTAGATTAATTTTGGGCGGCCCACCTTCTTGGGTTGAAGCATGCATTAGTAGCTGTTAATTTTCTGTTATTTCAGCATTATATACTGTTCTCTGCAGATTTATTTTCAGTTACACAGCACACATTTTCTTGCTCTCAAAATGGAAAGGGTTTAAAAATTAAAATTAACGCACGCCACACACTGACCCTAAGTGAAGAAGCGCCTGGTTAACACCGCCTGGCAAAGACTCTAAAATCAATTGTCACTGCACATTTTCTGCCCTTGACCTCACTTGATTCTGTCCCTGTTTGCCCTTGTCGGTTTCCTTCTTCCCGTCATCATTGCGCCCCCAAGGCGCCTTTCCCGAAGACTTCTTGGCCTTCACCCTCAGTTTCCGGTTGATCGACCTGCTCCGTCCCGCCGTCGTCGAGCCAGTCCTCCTCCGAGTCCGCACTCTGACTCCTCTTCTGATTCATTGGGTTCTCCCTCTCCTCCTGGTTCTCCCCCTGTCACCTTCACTATGTCTGGTCCAGGGCCTAACGTTAGCGGTGCTCCAGGCCCTAATGTCGGAACCACTACTAGCGGAACCGCCACAGGAACTACCTCGGCCATACCCTTGCTACCGTACATTGCAGGCCTCAGCCTCCCCGATTTCAATCAGTTGATCAATGACCCTATCCGCCACGATGTTGGTTGGCCTGCTATGCCAACCAAGCTCCCCTCCGACATCCCTAAGTTTGAAGGCCTTGCTGGAGAAGATCCAACCAATCATGTCCAATCTTTCCACATGTGGTGCTCCTCCAATTCCATCACCGATGACTCCATTCATCTTCATTTGTTCCAATGCACGCTTACCGGCGAAGCTTCTAAATGGTATGTTGAATAAGCCACCTCTTCCCATACCACCTTCGCGACCCTTGCCCAAGCCTTTTTATCTTATTTCCAGCTCCCTCTCTGATACGATACTGGCACGGAGCTCTTGACTTCATTCAAGCAAACCTCTTCGACCCGCCTTTCCGCCCATGTTCAGGAATGGCGACGAAGACGAAGCTTATGTCGAGCCCCCCCCTTCGAAGATCGGGTTTACATGGACTGGTTCCTTCGCACCCTCTTAGCTCCTATCGGCAAAGATGTCGCCTCTCACTTTCCTCAAACTGAAGAAGCTGCCCTCCAAATAGCCTTGAAATATGACCTGATCTACGCTCAATCTGGTTATGTTTATACCGTTCTTCTTGACCTCCCCAGGCCCGGCGGCGCTAATGCCCCGGGGGCATCTCATTCCGCCGATGGTATCGTTGGGGCCCTTTCTCATCCGTACGCTCAACCTCTTATGGGCTATGGTCTCCCTCGGGGAGGGGCCAACACCTCTAGCACTCTCCCCCCTCCCGGTAGCATGTATCGAGGATACGGCATGCCTCCTCCTTTTGCACAACCTCCTGCTTACCTCAATGTTTCCCAACCTAACCATTACCTTTATCCGCATCCTGGTGTGCCAGCTCCTCCATCATATGCGCTTCCATCTCCCTTGCCTCCTCCAAACCCGCAACAGCACTTACAGCCCCCTTCAGGGAAAGTATTTGCACAGCAGGGTGCGATTAATCCCCCTTCTTCTCAAAGAAGGCAGAGAGGCAATCAAAACCAATCTACCCCTGGTACCCATGGACCCAATTCCGGTGTGGACCCTAACACTACCAACCAGCAATAGGGCACTCAGCCCAAGCCGGACAAGCTGCTTCGCACAAATAAGCCTTGTTCGTGTTGCGGTGTTTATGGTCATTACACCCATGATTGTCCCCTCTTACCCCAGATGCGGCAGATGTGGGATTCTCAAGCCACATTGCGCAGACAACATGCCTCCCCTCATGCTCCTCCTAATGTGGCCACTACCCAACCGGCTGTGTTTACTGATCCTTTCCCTCAGCAAGGATTCGTGGCTACCCAACCGCCTGACAGCCAGGTCGCCACTCCCCCTTCCCTTTCTGGTTCCTCTGATTACCAGATCCTTATGATGCACTCCGATCCTTCCCCGACCATCGACCTTCACCTTCAAACTCGGTCTCGCCAGTACCCCAAGCCTCCTGCTCAGTCTGCCCCCGAGCCTCCTTCTTCAGGTTCTATAGAGCCTCTTTCGACATCTAGTGGCCCCTTACATATCCCTCAACCCAAAGTTGAGGTTCATACCAAGATTCCTAAGGGACCCCTACGTCGAAACGCTGCTTCCGGTCGAGCTGCTCATTCGTATAGTATAGTAGATGATTTGGCACAATCTCCTGCTGCCATTTCCACACTGGAACTCCTCCAGTCGTGCCCTTCCCAAAAGAAGGCTCTACTATCTGCCGTGGGTGCTGTAGATCTTGCTGATGACCAAATGATTGTTTTTGACGCCACTCAATCGGACCATCCTCCTCTCCCTCCTTCCGTCGCCTTCCAAATCCCAGTCAAAATCTGGAACGCCAACGTTTCCCGGTGTATAATTGATGAGGGGGCATCCACCTGCGTGATGTCCGCTTCGGTTTGGAAGCAACTCGGATCCCCTGAGTTGGCCCCTTCCACGATCACCCTTCGAGCGTGGGACGGCCATGCCTCCCAGCCTATTGGCCTGTTTCGTAATTTTCCTATCACCCTCGCGAGTAAGACTATTTGCGTTGATGTCGAAGTCATAGACGCCCCGCTAGACTACAACATTCTATTGGGGTGAAGCTACACCTATGCTATGTCTGCTGTCCCATCCGCGATTTTTCGCAAGATGTCTTTCCCCCATAATGGAAAGATAGTCACCATTGACCAGTTGACATATCATGAGCCAAAATCTCAGACCTCACCTGAGACGACCATCTCTTCTGTAGCCAACAAGCAAACCGTCGATTCCTTGACCAGTGTCTCCCCCGGCGTTTACAAAGATTCCTCCCTGCTTAGAACTTTTCCTAATCTCCCTCCTCCTCCCATCACTGATCCCAGCTTATCGAATGTTTGCATGATGCAATCGTCTCAGGCTGCCCGTAAGCGGCCTGCCTCGGCTAGTCAGCAACCTCCCCCTCGCCCTCCGCAACCCACTCCTAGCCATTCATCTCAGCCAGCCGGACCTCCTCCTTCTGGCCCTACCCCTACAGCTGGTATCCCTGAACCCCTTTATCCTCCTGGATCGGTTCCTCCTGGCCTTAACCATCTCGAAGCCGTCCCTCCTGGTCATTACCCCGCTGGGCAGATCCCTTTCCTAGCTCCCCCTCCCGGAGTATATTATGTCCCCGTCATGGCCACCCTCTCTCTCCCTAACTTGACCTTGGGCATACCGGTCTGGTACCTTGATCCCCCAGCCGCCACCCCTCCTGGTCATCCCAAACCTTACATGGCTTTGACACCGGTTCAATCAGTCCCCCTCGCTTCCTCCATTGCCACTGTGCCCCTAGCACCTCCACAGGACCCTTCTCCTGTCGTGACGGCTCCCGGGAAGAAAGGCAAAGCCCACAAGGGGGCACCCAAAGACAAGACCACCACGACTGACCCGGCCCCTCCTCCCCCCGCAAAGCCTTGTGCCTTGTGTGATGTCACCGGTCATGCCACCCATGCTTGTCCCGAGTTGCCCCGTATTCAACCCATGGTTAAAGTCGCGTTCCCTGAGTCTACGGTTCATGAAACCTCCATTCCTTCTTCGTCCGTAACCAAGAACCCCAAGACTCTCCGCACCAACAAACCCTGTGCTTTGTGCGACGTTCATGGCCATTACTCCCACCATTGTCCTCACCTGACGCATTATCGTGCCTCTTTAGAGGTGGTCCGAGAGTATGAGGTTGAACAAAATCAATCCGCCTCTCCCATCCTCGCGCAGTATGCTTCAGGTCAGCCTGAGGATCCCCCTGCTCCCATCGACATTCCCCCCCCCTGATGTTCAGATGACAGAGTCTACTGTAACCATTCTTTACCTATCCTCCTCTACGAGACACTTGGAGCCTCCTCCCCCTGCATCCTCCCCTGTTGTGTCACCTGACCACCCTTTTCTACCCATACAAGAGATCACCCCACCCGTGTCTCTGTTGACCTCCGCAGCCCGAGTCCTCACCATACTTCCGATCGCCCTCATATACCACCCTCTAGTTTGTATATGAGTCATAGTCATCCTACTCCTTGCACTCCCTCCCGCAGTTGCTGCCCGATGTCTTCTGTGCACTCACGCTGTCGTCATTGCCTCTCCTCCCCTCATCTGTTGTCTTGTAACACCATTCCGCAGGACCTCCCGTCCACACCCTTTATCGGTTACGCCGATGGTGCAAGTCGTTACTCCCGGAATCTAGCCTCGACAGGTTGGGCCATCTTCACCCCCTTGCATGCCCTTGTTTTCTCTAACGGGGTTTGCATTGGTTCTGCCACCAACAATCAGGCCGAATATGATGCAGTGCGTGGTCTCTTAGCCGATGCCCTCTTCCATCGCATCCTCCATCTGCACGTTCGTTTGGATTCCCTACTTCTTGTAATGCAACTAAATGGTGTTTATCGTGTGCATAACCTGTGTTGTTTAGACGCTATTACGAGTGAAACTCTTGACACGTGCATTTGAAACCATAACTTTCAACCATGTACCTCGAGAACAGAATCACTATGTAGATAGTATTGCAAACCATGTTCTAGATTGGCATTTATCACACGCATTTCATTCAAGACAATAACATTCATAATCATTACAAACGATGCATATCCATAGTATGTGTCGCAAAAAACATGTGTTTAGAGTCCATTTACTCTGATACATATGACATGCCCACAGCATGTTACAAAAAACTCAAAACTGGGGGCACCACCTGCCCCTACATACACACTAGGGGGCACCACATGCCCCACACCTAATCACTATCTGGCGGATCCCGAGCCAATGGCTCTGCCCCTGCAGCCTGTAGATCACATATCCCCTGACCGGCCATCGCCATGCGCCACATGACCCCTCGCCATTCCGAGGGTAGACCAATACATGGCTCTATGTACTAGTCATCTAAGTCCTGCCACCCACGCTCTGATACTCCAGTCAGCAACATTTCGCATCTACGGCGGATGTCCTCCAGAAGGGCGGCTGCATCCTCATTTTGCGCTGCTCTCGACCCACTCGGACCTGCAGCTCCAGCTGCTGCTGGTCGTCCCATATATCCGTCCGGTTTTACCGGCGCTATATCTACACACCAACAATACATGAATCAGTACCCTAGCTACTATTCAAAAAACTGTAACATGCCCATACAAGAATAGCAATCTGTCACTTACCATCGGGCCCCCAGACTCGACCAGGCGGAAGTGGCAGGTCCGGATCTCCACAATAACTCATCCCACTATAGGGATAGTCGTCTATGTATAACGGCATCTGATCCCAATGGGCAAAGAACTCAGGTCGAAACACTCGCCCGACCGCCCCTCCTCCTCCCCTTCACAGTGGCCGCCCCCACCGGCACATCCTGGGCTCTCTCGGGCCCCCATCTGGAAGTTGTACACGAGGCCGCAAGGTCGAGATCTTCTCAAAGAAGAAAGCGCACAATAAAGTCCCATACGAGCAATCGTGGTTCACTTGCCGCTTGCAGAGCGACAACTGTTGTTTTAACGACACCAGCATCATTTGGGCCCACCCATAGTAGGTCCCACTCAACACACCCTCTACCAGCATCATCTGCCCCCCGGTGATGTGATGGAACGCCTGGTTGCCCAGGATACGCAGCACAGCTGCGGCCATTGCACGGGTTTCTAGCCTCTCTAGATCCCCGATCGGTATTCGAGTCCCCTTGACTTGGAGACCCGGTCGACAATGGCGTTCCACGAACTCCATGATATGTCGCCCCCGCGGCAACACTGGCTGTGTGTTTCCCACCATCCCCAATGGCGGGAGACCAGTCAGGAAGTACACGTCCTGGACCGTCAGCTCGATCCTGTGCCCCTGCACTACAAAGATCTCCTGATCTGGATCCCAATAACTGATAACCCTAAACAAGGGCTCTCTCCGCTCATCAACTATGTTCCTCCAAAACTTTAGAACCCCAAACCTGCCAACACACGACGGAATCTCGATCCGCCCCGGATCTCTCTGCCTGTAATGTACCTGTGTCTCTCTTCTCCGCAATCCGTAACTCTGCCATACCTGCACAAACACATTCTTTTTGTCAGGGTACAGATCGGGCAAACCATAACCTCACACAAAACCCAACTCCCAATATATACAAGACTAAACCCCCCCCATCTCCTGCTGTGGCGCAGCCGCCTGGCCAGCACTGTGTCAATTCTGCCTGTACCGCGCCTGTGTCGCACTTTTGGGCCCAAAAAGTGCGACCCGACCGTAGAGATGAAGGAGGGTCTGTTTCTGGGATTTTGGGCCCTAAACCGAACTTTCAATCCATCAAAATGAAAGAGTAAGGTTAGGCCTCTTACCTGCAACTGACGGATCTCGATTCCAACGGTCGGTTTGTCCGCTACGCTTGCCGCAAGATTTAGGGCCTTCTCTCCTCTCTACATTCACCACAGCAACAATAGCAAATGAGTGAATTTGGAGGGAAAACTGCCTTATTAAAAGAGAACCCCTGTTTCTTCTTTCGACTGCTGCAACCACACCGTAGCCCCGTTTGATAAACCGTCTACACCGTTGGAAAGCTCTCACCGAGCCCTCAAATGGGTATCTGTTAGTTTTTTATGATCTCATACTTCACCAAGACACATTTTGTCCAAGAAGGGTCACTTCCCCTCTCATTAAAATCGAATTTCCTCACTTACGACACTTGTACTCGGGGCACCACTTCGCCTCCTTACTTGTCTTTGTTCGTGTCGATTTTCGTCATGAGTTCCCATCTTGTACTCATGTTTTTATGGTCCCCCACTGGGCCTTTACTGTGTGGCAGCACCATCGAGTCGCCCTTGTTTAGAGCATCCAAGTTGAGTCATCATCGCATTCATGGAGTCTATCTCGAGTCCCTTTGTACCCCGCTATAGCCCTCCATCCTTCATTGCTTGGTCTCTCTCTTGTGTCGCACATTATGACCTTCAGTCCCACTGTCCCCCATCCCTTATGATGTTGTGTCAGTCGCTTCCATGTCATTCATGCCCTTTATGCTCTAACAAGGGAAGTCGTCCATTCGCTACTCAGTCATTTCCATTTCACCATCATCATTAGTGTCAGTCTGTCCGTCGCTCTACTATTGTCTCTCGTGCCTTAGGTGAGGATCTCTCATTGCCTCACTTATGGCAGGCCTCCTTCTGTCGACATCAACTCATTCATTCCAGAAGCCGGGTCTAGAGGGCGGTGTACCTTGGTTCCAGCTTCCACTCTTGTTCAGTGCCTCGGATCAGGCAAAGGGATCTCTCATTTCCCTTTGACTTGATTGTTTCTCCACTCCAGCGCCTTTCAGCATGATCGAGATCCGTATACTTGATGGTTCAGTGATACAGCAGCAGCTCTTGATGATTCTCGGGTGTGTGTGAGATGTCTCAACCCTCATGAGGGGGTGGCCCTGCAGGTAGCCCCCCACATGCCCGGATGACCTCTTCTTTGCAGCCTTCGATGCCGCTCCAGATTTTGATGATGTTGGCCTTAGCCACTTGCAGCACCTCTTTGATTTGCATGTATCAGTCAGATTTTGTGAGCCCTTCCCCATTTACGGGGGGCATTTGGGTTGTATTTATCTCATGTACTCAGATATTATTGTACTAGTCCTGGCTGTTATCCCAGGCACATCATGTATGTGAGACTCTTCATTGTATTTTTATCTGGCCCTTGATTATGCCAGCTGTACTCTCTGGTTCGGTCCCTTGTGTACTGGACACACTATTCTTTTGTACTTTGTCACGGCGGGCATAGGTATGCCTCCCCCGCCGCCTTCAGCACAAGTACCCTCTCATAAAAAGAGACTTGTTGCACCTGCGAGTCTCGTCTCCTCAGGGTCTAGTTGTCCAGCACACTATCTACCTTGCATTTCTCTCTCTGACTTCCCCTTTGTTGTCTAGTGATTGAGTTCTTACAACGTACTTCGGTCATACGATTTGCTCCTGACACTCACACGCTGGGGGGCAATCTGTTACACCATTTTTTGGTCATCTAACCTATTATCATTAGATGGACCCAAGTACACCATGTAAGACCAATTTTACCCTAAGTAAAATTGCCTTCACTATGTTAAATAACTTAATAAACCACATTTATTAGGTTATTTCTGGTCCAAGCAGGAAACCCCAAAAGGAAATATTAAACAAACCCATATTTGTTTGATTTTCCTCATGGAATAATTAATTAAACCATAATTTAATTATTATTCCCAGTCATGTTTAACCCAAAAACAAAGAAATTAATTAGATAAACCTTTATTTATCTCATTATTTTCTAGGAATAATTATTTAAATCTTATTTAGATAATATTCCTTGTTAAATATGACCAAATCACCCACAAATAATTAAATAAATCACTATTTATTTAATTATCTTTCAACCACTTCCTTAAATAATTAAATAAATCATTATTTATTTGATTATCTTCTAACCGCTTCCTTAAAAGATAAATAAATCATTTATTTATTTATTTTTGACAAATTAAGGGATTTGACCCAAGTCAAATACCTTTTCCCTCCAACAAATATAATAAAATATTCCATAAAAGTGGATCTAGATCTGGTTAACCCATGCACCAAGATCTAGAATGACCCAATATTTTGTTATAAATAGGAGGGTTTTTTCTACCATTCTTCACCTTTTGTTGCCTATTAGATCACTCTGGATCTATACACTTGGTCACCATTTTCTGCCATTTGCTGTGTGAGCTCCCTTTGAGTTCCATTCTTTGTGTGGGTTTTCTACACCAACAAGAGAGAAATCTTAGATCTGAAGTGCTGAGGACTTCCAAGAACCCATCCCACTGAGGAGAATTGGATACGCCTTCTTGTTTTCCTCCCAGGTGCCCAATTAATATAAAAATTCTTTCAAAAATTGTTTTTGTCTTGTCTATTGGTATATGGAGCAAACCCTTGTTTTTTCTGCTTAATGTCTTTCCATGCATAGATCTGGTTTTTGCAGCTCTTTTATGCTCAACTAACCGCAGATCTGAAGATATTGGCAGCCACTTTTGTTGTTAGGGCTATTAGTTATGCGTAGCTAAAGTGGTCATTTTTCGTACACTTCGACAAAGGATTCATACTAACAACAACAACCGGAGGAATGGCAATCAAAGGAACAACAGGTTCAAGGGAAAGAGGTAGGCTCCCTCCGGCGGAAATGGTCAACCTTTCAAAAGGTCGAGAAACTCCAGGATGTACTATATGTACCTAATTTGAAGAAGAACCTTGTCTCTATATCAGCCATGGAAGACAAAGGTTTCAATGTGGCATTCACTGATGGAAAGGTGCGCATGTGGAAGAAGAGCTTTAAGGAAGCTATCACGATTGGGTTTAGAGTTGATACACTCTACCAGGTTGGAGGAAGTCCACTAGGAGAGATGACATGTGATACTATCTGACAGATTGAACTATGGCACCGGAGGTTTGGACACCTTCACTACAAGGCCCTTCCCGAAGCAAGGAAGGTGGTGACGGGGATGCCCGAGTTCTCAAATAATCATGAAGGTGTGTGTCAGGGTTGTGCCGAAGGAAAGCATACAAGGGGACCTTTCCCCTCAAGCGTCACAAAGACATATGATGTCTTGCAATTAGTACATTCTGATCAGTCTAGTATGCTGCCCGTGACATCCTTAGGAGGATGTTCTTATTATATGACGTTCATAAATGACTTCTCTCACAAAACCTGGATATACTTCTTGATTTAGAAGGATGAGGCTTTCATGTGGTTCTGTACCTTCAAAGCCTTGGTGGAAAATCTGACAAGGAAGAAGATCAAGATTTTGAGGACCGATAATGGCAGTGAATATGAGACGAACAAGTTCAAGAACTTTTGCAGAGAAGCTGGCATCAAGAGGGAGACCACAACTATCTATACTCCTGAGCAAAATGGTGTTGTTGAACGAAAGAACAGGACCATTATGGAAGCTGTCCGTGCCATGTTATGTGACCAAGGTCTACCGAAGTTTCTATGGGGAGAAGCTGCGAACACTGTTGTGTACATACAAAACCGATGCCCGCATTCCGCACTGGACTCCAAAATGCCCGAAGAGGTTTTCCCTGGTATGAACGCTGAAATCTCACAATTTAGAGTTTTTGGATGTCCTGTTTATTTTCATGTGCCAAAAGAGAAGAGGAGCAAGTTGTATGTGTTAAAATTGGACAACTAGGTCCAAACTCCGGGTTGTGTTGCTCAGATGATGATCCCAATATTTTTATTGGATTCCTCTTTCGGAGAGGTGTAAGATTGATCTAAAGATCATCTCGATCGGATGAGCAGAACATGTACTTTGAATTTATTCCACTTATGTGCTAGGTCGGCCTGGAATAAAATATGGACTTAAATGTCTTAAAGGATGTGTCACACACCCACAAAGATTCCTATATATTGGAGAGACTTAGAGATCATTTTGATACACATTGTTGTGGAGGAATTCTCTCTCTCTGGATAGCGTTGGAGCTGTGATATATATATGGACTGTTCTTTGTCTGGGTTATATGTGTGACACGCTTGGTTGTATGACCTATTGGAGACTTCGCTGGTTGAAGCATCCTGCTGATCGCCATAACGCCACCATTTCCTATCTTTGTTTTGGCTTGTCTTCTATCGATCCTTTAGTATGTTCTATCTTCTTCAGTATTGTGCCCTAATCTGAAATGGCATAGAACATCTTCAGAAATTAACATGGTATCAGAGCATGGTTGAAGACAATGCCCTAGTTAGCGTGGAAGAAGGCTTGAATCAGCATGAGCAAGTCTGTCCTAATTAGCGTGGAAGGAGCTGTGAGTAACAGCATATGGTTGAAGCATGTTTATGTGAAAACAGATTCGAGAAGGGTTGTTTTTAAGGGCTAGCTTGCTGGGCTAGTTGGCCGAGATACATATATATAAAAACGCTACCATATGTGGGTAGCTGGAAGACTAAAAAAAATTTTCGCGACCTTGGTTGAAGGCCAAACAAAAGTTCCCGGAGGCTGTTAGGAAGCCATGTAAATCTGTGGGGCAGCATCAAAAGAACAACATCGCAGGGTTTATAGGGCTATCCCATGTCTGTTCGGAAGGCTGGAAATAGCCCGAACATCAATACATAAGAGCAGCGTCTCAAAGAAAGGCCCGCTCTACTCTGGAACAAGACGTAGTGGCCACCAACACAAATCGACTCAGCTGTCACCGCATGTACATTCGAAATCGGAAAGATTGGTTTATCTGCCCATCTAATCAAGAAACGGAAGATCAGGGTTTGCGAAGAGTCGAAATGGCAAATGCAGCAATGGAGCCGCAGTTGACGTGCATGAATGGTATCGTGATACGACTCATAGCTGATGACCCACTAATGTTGGATGCGATGTTAATTCCTGATCAACCAACATTGAAACCAGGTGCGAATGACTCAAATATATGTTGAGCGATGGGCGTGACCTTTTCGAGCTATCGGTAATTTGTGGAATTAACACATACGGCAGATTGCTTTAAAAGCCATGTCAAATGCAAGTGGCCTTGCTGTCGAGATATGTCGGAAGCCTGTCATCGCTGCTATCCACGGGGCCTTCATAGGATCCTGTGTGGACATATTTACGATCTGCGACATTCCGTATTGCAGCGATTGCCCCACTTGATGTAATCGGTCAAGGCTGTTTTATTGAATTCCCGAGATTTGACGGTGGACAAGGGTTTGAATTGTGTGGCTTCTTGGAATGCCGCGATATTGTTGTCGTCTTCGCTGCCCAAGTGAAGAAACAGAAATGGCCAGTGATGATGACGAATTCCGCAGGACAAACTTGGGGTCGAGGTCTGAATGGCATCCAGACACTGTCTCGCGATTGATTGATGGCTATGGTGAGAAGTGTGCAAACATCAAGGGTTACCTAAAAAAAAAAAAAAAAAAACCAAAGACTGGGAAGAAATTGTCAAATATGTGAACTTACAGTGCGAGGGTTCGAAACTTCCCAAAACAATGAAGCAGTACAGGGAGAAGATCGATAGCTTGAAGCGGAGGTACAAACTAGAAAAGCGACAGGCAGAGCGGGAACGTATCGGAAGGTCAGTCATTCGAGGTTGCAGAGGCGTTAGACTTCGAGGGTTTTGATGGGGACAACCGATCCGATTTGATGATCTCGAAGAGCAGCGATAAAGGTAAGGTTTGCATTGATACGTCTGATTTGTTGCTAGACGATGGAATGAATATGGACAATAACCCCGTCCAGGCCCTGGCGGATGCTCTTGTGAGTTTCTCTGAAATTTACTCTAGAATAGAGAATGCTAAAATGAAGTTGTTTACGAAGATGAATTCAGAACTTGCAAAGCTTCACAGGAGGAAAAAGAAAAATCCATCGTGTTCCAGCATTGATTGTGCTGATTCTGACAGATGCAGACCTTCAGAATAACATTCTTGGGGTATTTTTACAAATGCGGCTTCTTTGAACTTTGTGCATTGTCGAACTTCGCTGGACCGAGGCCTCTGCTCCGTTGCTTCATGACTTTCAAGTTCAATTCTGCGGTTATAGGCCGTTAAAAGGTCAACTTATGATATATGTTGTCAAAAGTAAGAAATGTGGCAATTAGATAAGCTATATGTTTCCAAGCGGGATCATTGGAAAATTGATAACCGGTTACAAATTGGGTTCACCTTGAGAAGCGGTTTCTGATGAAATTACACAGAATGCTAACAGGAACAAGATAGCATTGAGATTGCAGCTGGTTATCACATGAGTATTTTGACCATGTGATCTGAGGCAGCCACTGATTCAAGCTAAAATTGGACGCAGACCAATGGTAATAATTCCCAGATTTGTGCATATGGCATAGACTGATTTTCAAGTGAAGACAAAGAAATTGTTTTGATGTACTTGGCAAAGTCTTTAAGATCTCTACATTCAGGAGCAGTAAAGTACCTCATCTGTGAGTATTATGATACTGGCACAGCTGACCAGTAACAATGGTTGTGAACCAGCATATATCTGAACTCAACCTAGTGGCAGTGACCCTAGAAAGTGTCTTGACCAGATGTCAAATTGCAGAACTGAGATCTGAAGCCTTGGAGCCTTAGATCAATCAACCATTCACTACAAATGCGCAGATCTGGAAGCAAAATGCAATGACAGATGTTGTAGATGAACACCTCAAGTGCAGAATAAAAGGCAGATTGGATCCTTAGCTCAGTAAAGAAAGTCTTAGAGGGCTGGTTGAGGAAGCTACAGCAGATCTCCACAAAACATCAGGTAATTGCTGTAAGCTTGAAATCTTCAGTACTGTTAATGATGAAAAAAAAATTGTGATGCAAGTTCAGAAGGTATCTCTGTAACGGCCATTTTGAGGAGCTAAATCTGTGAGTCTATGTCACTGTCATTATCACAGTGACATAGACAGACACCCTTGTCTACGAGATTCATAATAACTGTAAGCTTGTGACAGTATCAACTTGAAGTGTGAACTGGGAAATTTTTGCAGCTTTCAGCCACGTTGTTGGAGTCTTGAACCATGATCAGCAAAGCCTGTTTGGTTGGCTTTGACTGTGGGAGAATAAGACCCCTTTTGAAGTTGGTGTCTGGGATGCCCTCATTTAAAATAGATGTCTTCTCCCGAGAGAGAAGCTGACATTAAGAGGGAGATACATCTGTATATGCTCCTGAGCGAATATCATTACTGAATGAAAGAAGATCGTCATGGCTCAAAGACATATGGCTTCAGAGGGGGAAATTCTGGAAGAAATCCAAGAAGCCATATAAATACCAAGGGTATCTAGCAGCCATGAGTACTATTGTACAATTTGACTTTGGATCCTTTGAGGAAGTCGTAAAGCATCAAGTCTGGAAGGATGCTATGCACAAAGAGTATGAGTCCATTATGAAGAATGACGTTTGGGATGTGGTTCCAAGACCTTAGGACAAAGCAGTTGTCACCTCGAAATGGCTCTACAAGATCAAGCATGGATCTGTTGGAAGTGCTGAAAATTTCAAGGCAAGATTCGTTGCCTGTGAGGAAGGTATAGACTATGATGACATATTTGCACTTGTGGCCCGAGATACCACCATTCGATCTATTATAGCCCTTGCTGCTACGCAAGGATGGAGTCTTCATCAGATGATGTGAAGACCGCATTTTTCTGCATGGTGTGATAAAGGAAGAGATATATGTGGAGCAACCTCTGGGGTTGGAAGTCTAGGATCGGGACACCCATGTCTGCAGGTCGAAGAAAGCCCTCTATGGGCTGAAACAAGCAACCTGAGATTGGTACAAGAGGATAGATAGCTACTTGATGAAGCTGGGCTTCACTCGAAGTAATGCTGATCCGAACCCTTACTTCAAGGTTGTCAGGGGAAAACCTCTCATTCTGGTGTTGTATGTGGATGACCTCTTCCTGACAGGTGCTGACCCTCTCATTCATCAGTGCAAGAGGGAGCTCGCTGCTGAGTTCGAGATGAAGGACCTAGGACTGATGTCTAGGCCTGAAGGTCTAGCAGAGACCTGGCGAGATTTTCCTTTCTCAAGGAAAATACATTATGAAGTTTCTGGTATGATGGACTGTAAGTCCATGGAACTCAACTTTAAGAAGTTGAGTAGCAGCGTTGCTGGGCCCGTCCTACCGAGTATCGTCAACTCATAGGGACCCTGATGTTCTTAATGAACACCTGTTCGAACGTATGTTGTGCAGTGAACACTTTGAGTCAACACATGGTTGATCATAACATTCACTGGGTTGGTGCCAAGAAACTCTTGAGATATCTCTGAGGCACGATAGACCATGGGTTGAGATACACTGCCGGGAGTATGACACTCCATGGATATACTGATGCCGATTGGGCTGGCAGTGTGGTGGATCGCAAGAGCACATCTGGATGCTACTTCACATGTAGATCTGCTTCGGGCAGGAATCTAAAGTCGATAGCCTTGAGCACCGCTGAGGCCGAATACATTGTAACATGTATGGCCTGTTGTGAAGTCACTTGGTTGCGAAAGCTCTTCTGTGCGCTGTTCGAGCATGTGCTAGATGCCACCGTTATCCTTTGTGATAACCAGAGGGGGATTCATTTGTCATAGAATCCCAGGTTCCATGATTGATCCAAGCATGTTGATGGCTGGTACCACTTTATCTGGGATATGGTACAGCGAGGCGTCGTAAGGCTAGATCATATAGGAACTGATGAGCAGGTCGCAGACATTCTCACAATGCCCTTGGGGAAGGTCATGTTCCTAACCTTCCGTGAGAATCTTGGTATCGTGGAACGACCCTATGATATGGGTCCTGTTGGACGATGAGCTCTGGGAGCTCTGGGGGGCTTTGGGGAGAGCTTCTCGGAGCTATGGGCAACCACAAGGCTAGGCTTGCCAAACCTTGTTGGTGTGCTTGGACCCCACCGTTGTGATTTTGAGTTGGTTCTCCTCTCATTATCTGTGCCCCGTATGCATCCTACCCATTGAGTTCAGGACTCATGGGAAGTACCTCTCATATGGCCAATGAGGTGGGAAAAGCTAGAGACTAGTAGCAAATCCTGATGGACGCATCAGAGATTGTCGTGCTCTCTATCTAGGATGGCACGGTCCAACCACTTGATCTGGGATCAAGTCTTGTGAGGTTTCAGACCTCCTGCTGACTTCGGGTCAGATGAACCAACTTTGGGTTGGTTGGAGACTCCTTGTGAGTCCTATAGAGGTTTCGGACCTCTGGGCTGAATTTGTCAGCCGGGTATGATGTCTTTGTGACTGACCCACTTCTGTTTTGAAATAAAGAGGCCAGCAAAGCAAGTTTCGGCGGGATGACGCACGATGTTTGGATTGCACTAGTGGACGGAGTTCTCCCTAGTTGAGAGGGAGTGTTAAAATTGGACAACTAGGTCCAAACTCCGGGTTGTGCTGCTCAGATGATGATCCCAATATTTTTATTGGATTCCTCTTTCGGAGAGGTGTAAGATTGATCTAAAGATCATCTCGATCGGATGAGCAGAACATGTACTTTGAATTTATTCCACTTATGTGCTAGGTCGGCCTGGAATAAAATATAGACTTAAATGTCTTAAAGGACGTGTCACACACCCACAAAGATTCCTATATATTGGAGAGACTTAGAGATCATTTTGATACACATTGTTGTGAAGGAATTCTCTCTCTCTGGATAGCGTTGGAGCTGTGATATATATATGGACTGTTATTTGTCTGGGTTATATGTGTGACATGCTTGGCTGTATGACCTATTGGAGACTTTGCTGGTTGAAGCATCCTGCTGATCGCCGTAACGCCACCATTTCCTATCTCTGTTTTGGCTTGTCTTCTATCGATCCTTTAGTATGTTATATCTTCTTCAGTATTGTGCCCTAATCTGAAATGGCATAGAACATCTTCAGAAATTAACAGGATGTTTCTGGGAAGAAGGGAATGTTTGTGGGCTACAGCGAAACTTCGAAGGTCTATAGAGTTTATGTGCCTGGTCAAAGGGAAGTGGAGATATGCCACGATGTCACTATTGACGAAGATGCTTCCCTGAGGAAAGTAGTCAATCTTCCGAGATTTGAGGAAGATCATGAAGCAAGGCCTGGAAATCAAGAAGAACCAAAGGATGAGACGATGCTCGATGTTGAGGGACCGATGGACCCAATTGATCCACCTCCTTCACTGGGGAAGAGACCATCATGGCTCAGGGACACTCTCGAGGATGCTGAGGGACATATGGCACCAAGGGGGACATTCCGTGAAAGCAAGAAGCCGAGTAGATACCAAGGGTATCTAGCAGCCATGAGTACTATTGTACAATCCGAGCCTGGATCTTTTGAAGAATTCGTAAAGCATCAAGTCTGGAAGGATGCTATGCACGAAGAGTATGAGTCCATAATAAAGAATGATGTTTGGTATGTGGTTCCAAGACTAGAGGACAAAGCAGTTGTCACCTCGAAATGGTTCTACAAGATCAAGCATGGATCTGATGGAAGTGTTGAAAAGTTCAAGGCAAGATTCGTTGTCCATGGCTTCTCTCAAAAGGAAGGCATAGACTATGATGACATATTTGCATCTGTGGCCCGATATACCACCATTGGATCTATCATAGCCCTTGCTGCTACACAAGGATGGAGTCTTCATCAAATGGATGTGAAGACCGCATTTCTGCATAGTGTGATAAAGGAAGAGGTGTATGTAGAGCAACCTCTGGGGTTCGAAGTCCAGGATCGGGACACCCATGTTTGCAGGTTGAAGAAAGCCCTCTATGGGCTGAAACAAGCACCCAGATCTTGGTACGAGAGGATAGATAGCTACCTGATGAAGCTGGTCTTCACTTGTAGTAATGTTGATCCAAACCTTTACTTCAAGGTTGATAGAGAGAAGCCTCTCATTCTGGTGTTGTATGTGGACAACCTCTTCCTGACAGGTGTTGACCCTCTCATTCATCAGTGCAAGAGGGAGCTCGTTGTTGAGTTAGAGATGAAGGACCTAGGACTGATGCACTACTTCCTAGGCCTGGAGGTCTGGCAGAGACTTGGCGAGATTTTCCTTTCTCAAGGAAAATACATTGTGAAGCTTCTGGAAAGATTTGGCATGGTGGACTGTAAGTCCGTGTCGACACCGATGGAGCTCAACTTTAAGAAGTTGAGTGGCAGCGCTACTGGGCCCGTGTTAGCAAATCCTACTGAGTATCGTCAACTCGTAGGGGCCCTGATGTTCTTAGTGAACACCCGTCTGGACATATGTTTTGCAGTGAACACTTTGAGTCAACAGATGGTTGAGCCTCATCACACTCACTGGGTTAGTGCCAAGAATCTTCTAATATATCTTCGGGGCACGATAAACCATAGGCTGAGATACACTGCCAGGAGCGTGACACTCCTTGGATATATTGATGCCGATTGGGCTGGCAGTGTGGTGGATCGTAGGAGCACATTGGGATGCTGCTTCACAATTGGTTCTGCTTCGATATCATGGATGAGAAGGAAGCAGAAGTCGATGGCTTTGAACACCATGGAGGCCGAATACATTGCAGCGAGTATGGCCTGTTGTGAAGCAGTCTGGTTGCGAAAGCTCTTCAGTGAGTTGTTCGGGCATGTGCTAGATACCACCGTGATACTCTGTGATAACCAGAGTGGGATTCAGTTGTCCAAGAATCCCGTGTTTCACGATCGATCCAAGCATATTGATATCAGGTATCACTTTATTTGGGATATGGTACATCGAGGCGTCATAAGACTCGATCATATAGGAACTGATGAGCGGGTCGCATATATTCTCACAAAGCCCCTAGGGAAGGTCAAGTTCCTAACCTTCAGTGAGAATCTTGGTATCGTGGAACGACCCTATTTTGAGGGTCCTGTTGGACAATGAGCTCTGGGAGCTCTGGGGGGCTTTGGGGATAGCTTCTTGGAGCTATAAGCTACCACAGGGCTATGCTTGTCGAACCTTGTTGGTGTGCTTTTGCCCCACTGTTGTGATGATTGAGTTGGTTCACCTCTCATTATCTGTGCCCCGTATGCATCCTACCCATTGAGTTCAGGGCTCATGGGAAGTACCTCTCATTTGGCCAGTGAGGTGGGAAAAGCTAGAGACTAGTAGCAAAGACTAATGGACGCATCAGAGATTGTCGTACTCTCTATCTAGGATGGCACGGTCCAAACACTTGCACTGGGATCAAGTCTAGTGAGGTTTCGGACCTCCTACTGACTTCGTGTCAGATAAACCAACTTCGGGTTGGTATGAGACTCTTTGTGAGTCCTATAGAGGTTTCAGACCTCTGGGCTAAATCTGTCAGCCAGGAATGATGTCTTTGTGACTGACCCACTTCTGTTCTGAAATAAAAAAGCCAACAAAGCAAGTTACGGTGGGATGACGCACGATGTTTGGATTGCCCAGGTGGATGGAGTTCTCCCTAGTTGAGAGGGAGTGTTAATTTTGGACAACTACGTCCAAACTCCATGTTGTGATGCTCAGATGAAGATACCAATATTTTTATTGGGTTCCTCTTTCGGAGAGGTGCAAGATCGATCTAAAGATCATCTTGATCCGATGAGCAGAACATTTATTTTGAATTTATTTTTAATCTATTCAAAATATGCGCAGGTCGGCCTTAAGGTTTTGTGCCCCAGCAGATCTGTCACACACCCTCAATGATGGATATAAATAAGGTCAACGTTGGAGGACATTTCACTCAACTCATCCTCACACATTCTCTCTCCTCATCTGATTGGTTCGATCACTTGGAGTCTCTTCTCTCTCCACACGTGGGAAATCTGGCAGCAGCACTTTTCTGTTTTTCGGTCTAGGGTTTCTACGCAAACTTTGACCAGTGTTGACTTTGGTCAACAAGGTCAAATCAACCCGAAACTCTCCCAAAATATTGATTTCCCTAATCTGCATTTTCTGGCACTATTTCCGAGGCAAGACATTGACTTTGACTTTTCAACGTTGACCTAGCTGCTATTGTTGTTTGCGTTGACCATTGACTGACAGCGTTGACTTTTGAATTGACTGTTTGGTTGTCCTAGAGGGTTGTGTGACATTGTTGGTTGGCTTGATCATATTGAGACTTTGCTGGTTGAAGCAACCTGTTGACTGTCATAATGCACCAACACATATATTTCTGGCTTGTCTTCTGACGATCTACTGGTATGTTCTATCAGCATTTTACTTTATTGTTTATGTGATTTCTGTCTAATATAAGAAGACAAAGTAAAGTTGCATCAAGCATAGAACATCTACATAAATAAACAGCATCCTTTACCGAGATGATTCTCTCCAAATGATCAAGGAGACTTCTAGCGTATTCCAAGCCGACTTTGTGGAGCATATTTGTCAAGGTCTTGGAGCATACAAATACATCAATAATTTGTCTTTACAAGTGTAACAACACTTCGTATACATGACTCTAAATTATATATTTATGACAAGATGAAAAACCCCTAAAGACATCAAGAAGAAGTCTTTGACCTATAATAAAAAAACTTCTTGCTCACGAAACCCATGAGGCAAGCATTACAAAAATACATTTTATTATCTTTGTCTTCTCCATTACATAAATTCATAATTACATAGTCATTTATGAAGACCAAACCTAGTTACACTTTCTAACACTTTGGACTTATCGTCAAAATAATTTAGGTCATGAGACAACTTATCTCTTGGCAAGACCTTCTACCATCTTGAAAATTTACAATTGTTACATCATCATTATCTAAACTTCAGAAAAAAATTGATGTGGCTGACTCAATGCTATATAACAACATATTCATAGAAAAGACACAATCCAGGAGCTAGGAATATGAGAGTAGTACCTTCAACAAGAACATGTATACAAACCATCTTTTAACAATCCATGAGCAGTATCATTCTTCATTAGACAATCCCTTGTAACATCTTTACGGTGGTTATTCTCATAAACCAGTCAGTTTACATCAAGAGTCTGTAAAACGGATCATGCCCCAGTTGACAAGACATGCATTTCATTGCCAGCCATGCCATGCAATTCATCTCTGATAAGCTACCTTGTTTCTCTATGAAGGTGCACTTACTCTCCACTGAAACAGTCCAAGTATTTTCATCTGTCCAGACTCTATATTCAACGCTTTCATAAACACAACTGAAAGGTAGCACACACCTACCCCATTCACTGGAGAACTAGAAACGCATTTGAAGTCACAAAAGATCATTTTTATAAAATGTACTCAGTCATTTCTAAAGTATAAATGGATCTGAATTAAAAAAAGGATTGTTTGTAAGAATATCTGGAAGCTTCACAAAAATTTACTATTACTAATACCTACAATCTGTATATTAGATTTTTGCAGGAAACATAAACTAACTAGGACTCTGATTTATAATGACTTGCAAGGCAATATAGTTAAAAGTTGAAGCAAATGTATTTGTTAACCCAGGCATTTGAGCAAATACAATAAATTACTAAAAATATCACAATTTATTTTTCTATCACTTTATCAAATCATCTCCCAGTAGACAGACACTGAAAAGCACTTACCTTTGATTTTTCCCCTAGGAAAAGTTTACTAGGAAGAATTCCAGTCATCTTAAAGATGTCGAGGTACCGATTTATCTGAAGATAAAGATAAGAATTAATACAGCCTAAATATATAAAAGATAACTACTTCAAAGATCAAAATCAGATGCAATTTATATAAAAATATTTATACAAGAGACTATCATAATAATGAGAACCACAGTTCCATGCAAGTCATAAATACTATAGAATCCAGATATTCCGAAGTTTATTGTTGAATTTTGCAACTTGCTATCAACTTCATGTCAGAAACGTACTGTAACAAACATAATAATAATAATAATAATAAATATAATTAGCTTAATGAAACATGAATTGTTGCACACCCCTTCATCTTGTGACCAGTCAATGTATATTTATACAGTGTCATAAGGTTCAGTGTAACCATCATTCTATCAATCATTTATTACTTTATTATATATTTGAAGAATTACTCTGTCAGGCTCATAATAAACAGGATTTGTTTATTCCATTCAGTATCAGAGCCACTGATTTGGCCAAGTTGTGGGTTAACTCCATAGATTATACAGCATATCAAGCTGCCCTCAATTGTTGTTCCATACACATCCAACAATTAAAACTCCCATACAACTTCCATCCAACCACCACAACAATCCATGTAGGCATGCAAACTGTACATAGTCCAGCCACCGTTCTTCCACTGCCAACCTGCACACCAGGTTTCTGTACAGTCAGCAGCCATTTTCTAAAAACGGTACACTCAAGATTCCATACACTCAGCCGTTATTTGAAAAATCCAAACAACTATAATTAAAGACATCGCCACCCATCTATATGATTCTACCATCCATACTACTTCAATCAAATACAGCCACTTTTACAAATCACATTGTCAATTCCCTTTGAAGGGGCTTTTCACCCACAAAAAATTGGGTAACTCCATAGGAGAAAATAAATTTCTCCTTTGGACAGCCACCCAACCAGCGGCCCCACATTTGCTTAGTACATGATGATATGCTTGGGAAGAAAGGGTGTGTACTTTTTTCACCTCTGGGGCAGTGGAATCAGAAAAACATTTCATTTTGGAATGTGACGCTTTCAAAGACATCAGGGATGGTTACCGCAGTATGTTAGCATCAATTCCGTGGCATTGTCTTTTCAGTGATGGAACTGTTAGAAGGTTGGGTCAGCTCATCATCAATTTGAGTAAGAAAGGATTGAATTATAGAAGGCAAAAAACAAGGAAGCTGGTGGTCCCATAGACTATTTTTAGTCTCGTGGACGTTAAAATATCATATCATATCATGCCATATTTCTTTGCCATTTGCACCGGTCAGACACCTCTCACCATCCGGCAATCCTCTTCAAGAATTGTGCATCATCATTTGGCGGGTACTTTAACCATCTTGCCATCATGTACTTTTACATAATGCTTTGGGCATTTTAACATGGATTAAGGGGTGATCTGGATGATTGACAAATCTTGACTGTAAACCTATTCTCACTTTACTGGGGAGGTTAGTTTTTGACCCTAGTCTAGTGGGACCTCCTATGAGGCCTTAGCATTATAGGAGGGGCACTACTTGGGAAACTTGGATTGAAGTAGTTGTTCATGATTTTTCCATACCACTTTCCACCATTTCCCTGATTTCATCTCCATTCTTTAGGTTTGTGGTCATTGATTCATAGGGATTGGTATCCTCTTATCCTCATTCTTGAGTCTTAGCTGGAAACTTTGCAGTGAAGGTCGATCCAGATAAAAGAAAGATAGAATCATAAAATGGCCACAAAGAAAGATAAGAAAAGGTTAAAATGCAAACGATAGCCGCGACATTAATTAGCCCATCGGTAGAAGCCTAGAATGAGCTCAACCCCCCTCATAAGCCATCACCCAGTTCCTTGAGCACTTGACACTCCATCTCGTAA
Organism: Pinus albicaulis; assembly: GCA_034641835.2. Classification (NCBI taxonomy): domain Eukaryota; kingdom Viridiplantae; phylum Streptophyta; class Pinopsida; order Pinales; family Pinaceae; genus Pinus; species Pinus albicaulis. The sequence goes on along the minus strand of CM076572.1, from coordinate 722,640,264 downwards.
TAAAAGAACTCTTGCATGTCCCAACCCTGATGAGTGATAAACTGATTCATCATTAAGGGATTAATAAATACTAAATCATTAAAAGCAAGCTTGGGCTCCTAAGCTATGCTCCCAATCAAAACATTATCAAAAAGGAGTAAAAGGTGCACCAAGGGGTTGGAAAAAGTAGGTCGAAGAAAGGGATAACTCATGCCTCCATGATTGCTCCCTTGTTACATCTATACACTCAGGATGACGGACCTCCATTAGTTGGTCCCATGGCCATGGTACCTTGCCTTGAGGTCCTTCCCCTCCATTGCCACTATTATCACAAGCACCAATGGATTCTGGGGTTGACCTAGGGCATGCCACCTCTCGTTAAGGGCTAGAAACACCTAATAAGGTTGACCATCTACCCATCCCTAGCACAGGTAGGGAACACTTTTACAAGACTTGGTCTAGTTAGATATTTGAAGTTGATCTTAATTTGAAGTGTTATTATGCCCATAAAAATTAAGAATGGTCCACTATGATGCATCTATGATCATTGTCCCTAATGATTGGCATCTTTCACTTGATCTTTATATGGTTTTTTCATGTGGTTCTTCACACAGTAACAGAGGACTTTGAGGGCACATTACATCTCTCCACTACAGAGCTTGCCCAAGTTGTTTTGGACCTTCCAGAGAGCAGTGTTGACCTTGCAGATGCAGTGTGACCCCTCCAGAGTAGGGTGTTGGGCACTTTGATGATTCCAGTTGATTGACACCTCAGGGCGCCCCCAGATGTTGAAACCTTGAGCTCCTTTTTCTTGGTTTTGGATTTTCTTGATGTTATGCCCAGCGGACCCTGGACACCCCTAGGTTGGCCTTGACACTACTTGATGGCATGATGCGAAGTCCAAATGATAATGGTCATTCCTAAGATGACAAGGGAGGGCTTGCATTCACCCTTGGAGCCCCAACACTAGAGAGAGATAATGCCACACCAACCATCTAGCCCTTGAGAGGGTGACATAGGGCACACAGAGCATGGTTTTAACACAGGCATTTTGAGGCATTCCTTGAGGTCTCCCTCAAGAATTGGAGTTGATTATGATGATGGGACATCTCAATAGCCCATCCCATGCATTTTTGCAACATTTATGGCCCAAAAAGGGCATGTGTCATGCTTTTGGAGGATATCAACCCGCACATGTGGGATTTTATGGCATTACTTTATTATTTTGAGTTATGGGGTTGGCTTGCAAGCCCTTATCTTGTCAAACACTCAAAGTCAAACTTGTTTTGGGGCTTGTAGGCTACTATTATTTTTTAAGGTGAAGGGATAGACCTCATATTAATAGAGGATCCCTCACTTCATCATCACACTTGAGATTTTAGCCTCTCATAATGTGAATCATCTCTGTCTTTTCACTACATGGTAGAGATGTGATTTTTATGGAGCATTTGCTATTGGAAATTGGCTATTGTATTGGAGATGTATTTTGGGGAATGAAAGAAGGTATTTTCTTTGAAGTATTTGTGAGTTTATAGTTGATTTTCATTATTTTGCATGTGAATGAATTAATTCTATGGTTTCACTATGTTCCATGACTAAAAGCATATTATTTATTGGAAAACTAGGTTAAATTTTGCATATTAAATATATTCTTCCTTGAAATCCATAGAAGAACCCTTAGTGTGCATCTTCTACTTAATTTTTCCCCTTATAAAAAAGATAGTTAACATTTCACAAGTGGAAAACATATTTTTCCCTCCTTACTCCAAACAGTTGTCCTTTTGTCGAAAATTTTCCCTAAGACTCCAACCTAAGTAGAATTAGGCATTGGTAAATTTGTGATGAAAAATCTTCAAGACTAAAATATTTTCTCTCTTTTTATTTCTCCTAGGCTTTTTAAGGCAAGCCACTGGGCCTTTTCCTAGGGTCAAACTGCTTGTAAGGTTATTGTGGATGCATGTTTGTGGATAAGAACCTAGGGTTTACCTCCCTGTACCTTTCAAACGTAAAATATAGCCTTTATGCTAATAAACTTTCACTTAATAGAGCTAACATCATCCTTCCTCAATCAATTTTGTGCTTTGGAAAGACTAAACCCTGGCCAAGCTTCAACTTGAAGCCTATTTGAGGGTTTACATTATTGCTTTGTTGATCTAGTCTTTGAGTAAACTCTTTCCTTAACTTCTACGTGCCTAGGTATTTCTTTATCATTGCTTATCAATAAAGCACAATGTGTAGAAGTCTTTATCTAGTCTAGGTGCTTGATACATTGTTCCTTTATCAAGAAGAATTGAGGCTTTTCCAACATAAGGTATCTAGACATAACCTATTTGCATCACCTGGAGTCTTATAACTAAATTATCCTTATAGGTGAATACAAGGAAGCCTCCCTTGTGGTGAAACTCCGCTAAACGGTAGGAGGAAGATTGTTGAGGTTGTTGAAAAGTGTAACTAGGTCAGTCTTCATGTTGACTATGTAATTATGTATTCATGTATAGAGGATGACAACGATAATAAAATGTATTTTTGGTATACTTGCTTCATGGGTTTCATGAGCAAGATTTTATTATGTAGATAGACTTCTTCTTGATTTCTATTAGGTTTTTGTCATCTAGGATTAATTAGAATTAAGTGTCTCAAACATGAAGGATCTAGGCTAGGAAGATGTGCTCCATGACCTTGTGAAAGAAACTCACAACAACTCTCAAATAATGGTGAAAGTCAAGCATTAAAAGCAGTGAAGAAATACCTCATAAACGCTGGAATAAACTCTGTGAGAGTCGGCCTAAATATTAGTTGAATGGTCGGCCTAAAAGACAGTTTTGACACTATATAAATAGCATATGCTCTGCAGCATTTGGACAAGAAAACTGCGGATCTGTTCAAGTCAACATAAATGCGGATCAATCTGAAACAAGTTTGCAGATATGTTTGAAAGGGCATGCGAACTGATATATATATATATATATATATATATATATATATATATATATATATATATCAGTGTGGAAAAAGTCGGCAAAAAGTCCCGACTTTTTGAAAAAATCCCGAATTTTTCCCTGAGCTGACTTTATCGGCCGACTTTTTGCCGACTTTTTCATCGCTGAAAAAGTCGCGATTTTATCCTCGAAGTCTCGACTTTTTGCCGACCTTTTCCAAAAAATCGTGAGTGAGGTAGTTTCTTTAATAATTTTTTAAATTTTTTTCTACAAAGTCGGGATTTTTTCCAAAAATGAATATTTTTGTATTTTTTAAGTTTTGCCGACTTTATCGAGTTTTTCAACTTTTGGACCCTTGCTGATTTAATCCCGACTTCGACTTTTTCGACATTGATATATATATGTACCTACAGCATATACTTACCAGAAATCATTGCAGACATCTGAAATTATAATATGGTTAAGGAACAGCGGTCAATCTGAAAACGGTATTCGGATATATTCAAGGAAGAAATTGTGGATAGACAAGAACGACGTTTATTTATTAGTGCAGATCTTCCTGTATGGTTTGCGGACAATCTGAAGATGTCTTAAGAATAAATATGTGGGCATATCACAGCAAGATGTTTGAACTATTCTGAGCAATAAAAGGGTGCAGATTACTTTGAGATAAAACAGTGTTAAGTTCAAAAATAAATGTGAATTCAGTTATGGTATAACAACGAAGGTATGCAGATCACTATGATGATCACTATGAAGATATCTATGCAGATGCAATGTTATGTAAAGGACTAAAATGGATTCGAAGGTTAATGGTCACTGCTGGATAAGAAAAGAGAGGAAGGTAAATCTATGATTTACCTTCTCTCTCACAGTTTATAAATTAAAGGTCAGTGCAGGTTGATAAAGTAAAGAAGGATCAGCAGCAGTATCAAGGTTTTGGAAGCACATTTAGGTTAAGGGTCTAAGTTTGGGTCATGGTACTTGTCATTTGAAGATCTATAAGAAGAATTCTTTGTGGGTTTTTCTCTCCAAGAGGGAGAGGTTTTTCCCTGGCTCTAGGAGCCTAATTTTGGTGTCGTGTGCATTTTGATAATTGACTTGATGAAAGAGTAACTAAGCTAAGAAAAGAAAAGACATAAGTAACACAAGCTAGCTCACAAGTAATTATCAAGAAGAGAATTTGCATTAACCTACAGCCCTCCAAATTGTCAACATGGTATCAGAGCTAAGGTGCTAGAAAGGGCATAGAGTCACTCAAGGATCAGATTTCATGGATGGCATCAAAGCAAGGATTTGCTTAGAAGAAAGGTCAGACTTCCACAATGAAAGAAATAAGACAGTATTATAGAACAATCTTAAATGTGCCAGCAGATCATTGAAGTATTGCCATCAAAAGCTTCAAGGCAAGTTACCTATCATCCTTGATCTTTCAAGGAAGCAGCAGAATATCATCATCAATCACCATTCAAAGGAAGCTTCAACCATCTTCAAAGTAAACACGCTGGTAGAAGAAGAAAAGCATCTACTCAAGTATATCTATGACTTTATATGAATCTATTAAAATGTCTCCTTTGAAAAGAAAGAAACAAACTGTTTGGGGTTTCAAACATTCCATAGAAGACAAGGACAATGATGTCATGCGAAATTCATGAAGGGAGATATAAGAGTCCAAAGGATTCTTATAGAATCCATAAAAGACTTTATCATCTCCGATGTACAAAATCTAAAATCATCAAAAGGAGTATATAAGAAATTAGTGGAGCTATTCTCTATAAGTACTGCAAGAGAAGCAATCTCTATGATCAACTGCAAGAACTAGGAGAAGACTACAGTGGTGCTAAAAGCTCTATGAGAAGAAAGGGGAAAATTTCACTTCACAATTATACAGGAAGATAGAAGTCATACCATTCCATGATTTAGGATCTCTATGTAAATAGAGGAAACAAGATTGAAAGCCAAAGCTGTTATAGGATCAAGAGAAGGAATCAAGCCTTTGCAGCCATGTCCAGGAAGAAAGGAAGATTCGGTAAGTTTTGGTCCTCAGAATAAAAGAAGAAATGTAGATGAAGCACGATGCCTTGGATTTGATGAACTTGGGCACTAAAATAGAAATTGTCCTTAATCTGAAAAAGGACAAGAGAAATAGAAAAGAAGCCCATGTCTTTGACATCAGGAAAGAACTTGATAAGAAAGAAGAAGCAAGGGATCTCCACTACTATTGAGATCATCTTCTCCTTTAAGTGATTTATGTTGGTTATATGATAGGAAGCAGTGTGGCATCCTGATGAAAGCATGGTAGGAGCTCCTAGTGAATCAACTCTGGGAAAACCTCTCTGATAACATTACTAATGGAAAGCAGTCATCAAGAGCAAGGGTCATCATGGAAACAAATTTATGGGATATTGATGGAGCATGCCAAGAGAATGAAGCTCTTCATTCTTGAGAAATTGCTACAGGATGACTCAAGGGAAAAAGGGTATGAGGTATGTATATATTTATATGCTAACATTGGATGTTGTGAAGTCATGTCATATGGTTGCAGGTAATGAACTTCTGTATTTAGAAGTATGATCTATGGAGGAATATCTCTCAGTGCACGGACAAATGAAATCAACATAATATGTCCTCATGTTATATGAGGTGGTTGTATATTAACGAGAAACTAGAAAGGTTGTAAGTTCCTGGGAATGGAGAATGTGCAGAAAGGAAGAGATCATGAAATGCAACCATGTCAAGAGGCAGTTATCATCCGGAAGCCTAGAAGATGTGACTTGGAGATCTCCTGGGAAGATATGTAGACTCTGACAGAAGTCTGGTAAATAAGAAGACCCTTGACAAAACATATCATTAGGAGATGTGTCTATCTGTATGAAGGATGTCGATGCCTACAGGAAGATGTCATGGTGAAAGATCATCACTAAGGTAAGTTTTGTTCTAAAAGTTCATATGTATATGTTTATCTGGATGAATTTATGCATGGCTGCTAATCAATAGAAAGGATTTATGATCCTTGTGGATGATTCGAAGGAAAGCAGCATGGCATAACGGTGGACCAGATGAGGAAGACTGGTGAATCACTTTTTGATAGTGGACAAGACTCGTGACTGAAAGTGATGGATGATCTGTGCCCTATGAAGCCAAAAGTTGAAGATTCGTCAAATATCGAAATCCATGACATCGAGGAGAGGAACTCTTCATGAGTAGCTAGATTGTTGCTACAGGACTCTGGTTGATGAGGAGCCTGGTGGTAAGTTTCTTGCATGGAAGAAACTTGAAATATGTCCTTCTTGTGTTAAGAGGGAGTGACGTATGTGATTCTCTATTACATGTGTCATGCACTAGACCAGGACTAAGTGTTAAGTTTAGAAATAAATGCGAATTCAGTTATAGTATAATAGCAAAGGTATGCGAATCACTATGAAGATTGTTGTAGATTCAGCAGGGCGGCGTTTGATTTAAAATCTTCTTCTCAATAACTGTTGGCATTATCTGTCTTCCGCACTTTTGCTACAGGTTCCACATTGTCTTTGTATATATATATGATTATGTTGTCTTTACAATGGTATCCGCATATATATATATATATACATATGCTATCTCAACTGTAATATCCGCACGATTTTATATAGATATATGTTGTTGGTATCCGCACTGTCTCGGTATGTAGATAAGCTGACTTGCTGTGGTATTCGATCAGTCTTCGCATATATAAATTCCGTCTATGTGGTAACCGCAATTAGATTCGTAACAGTAGCTGCAATTAGAATCGTAAAATACTTCCTACGATGGTGGCTTAATCCGCAATCTACAAAGGAATCTGCATTCGATTGATGTTCTTTGAAGCTGCCCACGTGAACCTATATATAAAGGTTGTTCCCTTTTAAGCCAACTTGTACATTCCAACAGCCGAATTCCATTAACTCGATGAGGGCCGACATGGTTTTTGACAAGTGCAACATAACGTCTTAGTTAACCTTTTATTATTTACATAAAAAATAAATATAATTTATTTTGAAAAACTAACCTAGTTACCTTTTTCAACACTCCCTCTTAACTAGGGAGCTATTCATAATGGTACTTGTTTATTCTCAATCTGAAGAGATCTCATAAGAAGAGTCAGATTTGTAACCCATCTGTTATAGCATCATATCAACCAGCATTGTCATAGTGCAAGGCCTTGATTAACAGCCCCATCTGCCGAAGAAACAATGGGCTACAATGCTGGCGAGACCAATGACTTATAGACACCATCGTCATTGTCTCTCCAAGGTACATACTCCACTCGAGTGTTCACTAAGTATGCCCTCATTGGACTATTCTTATCTTGGGTAGCTAACCCTCAAAGAATATCGGTCCACGACTACTTCTTTCTTGAATGCACTACTACATTCTCAAGAAGTATCGAATGCCAGATATTTACCAAATCCTCCATTCTTTCTTCCACTGAAGACAAGAATGAGTGTCTATCTCTCACTCTCACATAGGGAGGACACATCCACCAAACCAAGCTTGTCACTTAAGTACCCAAGCTTCTTGTTTGGAAGTGATTTTGTCAATATGTCAGCTACCTGCTCATCAGTAGGAATATACTGAAGTTGTAGCACTCCAATTTGTACTAGCTCACGTACATAATGATATCTGTTGTTAATGTGCTTTGTCCTTCCATGAAAAACTGGATTTTCAGACAAACGTATACAACTGTTGTTATCACATTGTATCACAGTAGGGTCCATAGGTTTTTGAAATAAGTCACATAACAACTTCCTCAACCAGACTACTTCTTTGCTTACTTCACAGGCTGCAACATATTCAGCCTCAGCACTACTCAAGGCAACATTGTCTTGCTTTCTGCTTATCCATGAGATCATAGAGGATCCCAAACTAAAGCATCCACCAGTAGTTCTTCTTCCATCTTGTTCACTGCCTCCCCAGACGAAATCAGTGTATCCACTTATTGGACATCATTCCTTCTTTCATATTTTAGGCAATAGTGGATGGTCCCTTGAAGATATCTCAAAATATGTTTTGCTGCTATCCAATGATCTTGTATTGGTTCTACTTGGAATTGACTAAGAACATTTACTGCAAAGCATATGCCTGATCGTGTATTTACCAAGTACATCAGTGAGCCAATCAATTGTCTATATCTGGAAGGATCTACCGAACATGATTCAGAACTCCTCAGTGTTTTCAAGTTTGTGATCATCGGAGTGAACATAGGTTTGCAATCCAACATGTCAAACTTCTTTAGTACCTTGATCACATACTTCCCTTGACCTAAATAAATTTCATTAGGTCCTTGCCAGACTTCTAGTCCCAAAAAGTAATGCATTAGTCCAAGATCCTTCATATCAAATTCTGCTGCTAGATGCTTCTTTCTTTCTTCAATACGGCCTTCTACACCAGTAAGGAGAAGATCATCTACATACAGAAGAATGATCACAGGTTCACCCTCTACTATCTTGACATATAGGTTAGGGTTAGCAGAACATTTCTTGAATCCAAGTCTTTGAAGATAAGCATCCATCCTAGCATACCATGCTCTTGGAGCTTGTTTGAGACCATATAGTGCTTTCTTGAATCAGCATACATATGTCTCCCTATCCTTGACTTCGAAACCTAGGGATTGTTCTATGTAGATTTCTTCATCTATAGTGCCATTTAGAAATGCAGTTTTGACATCCATTTGGTGGATGTTCCATTTCTTTGATGCAGCCAAAGAAACCAGAGATCGAATTGTGGTGTATCTGCTATAGGAGCAAAAGTATCTTCATAATCAATGCCTTTAAATTGAGAGAAACCTCTGGCTACAAATCTTGCTTTATATTTATCTATACTTCCATCAATGCATGTTTGATCTTGTAGATCCACTTGGAAGTGACCACAGATTTGTCCTTGGGCCTAGACACGATTTCCCACACTCCATTCTTCATGATAGATTGATATTCTTCATTCATGGCATTCTTCCATTCAGAGTTTTGAACAGCCTCTTCGAATGTAGTTGGTTCTGCTTCTATCAATTTTGTCATGTATGCAGCGTACCCGGAATATCTTTTAGGTTTCTTGCTTTCTCTAAATGTTCCTTTGGGTGCTTCATGACCTTCAGCATCAAGCAGTGTGGATTTCAACCAATTAGGTCTTTTTCTTGTTTCAGGAATAGTTAATGGTTGAACAGGATTACTAGGACCTTCTTCTTCTTGATTGATTTCTTCTTGGATTTCATTTTCCTCAAGAGTGAGAAATTCTTCATCTTCAGAGTCTATGGGAAGATCTCTTGATTTTTTTAAAGCTATACTTTCATCAAACAAGACATTGCGGCGAACTTCTATTCGATGACCATCCTTCACATAGATCCTATATGCTTTTGATGAGTTGCTATATCCAACAAAAATTCCCTTTATTCCAGAGGGATCCAACTTCTTTCTTTTGTCCTTTGGTATATGAATATATACAGGACATCCAAAAATTCGAAGGTGGTCTACAGATGGCTTCTTTCTAGTAAATACTTCTTCTGGAGTTTTATCATCAAGAGATCTGTGCGGACATCTATTTTGAATATACATTGTTGTTTTAGTTGCTTCACCCCACAGGAATTTTGGCAAGTCTTGATCATGAATCATTGCTCTTACACTTTCTTCAATGGATCTATTTTTCCTTTCTGCAACCCCATTTTGTTCGGGATTGTATGGAACTATAAGCTCCCTCTTAATTCCTGACTCCTTACAGAATGCAATTAACTCTTTAGATGTATATTCACCACAGTTATCTGATCTTAATATTTTGATCTTTCTTTATGTAAGATTTTCGACTTCAGCTTTGAATTCTTGAAATTTTGTAAAAACTTCATCCTTGGATTTTAACAAATAAACCCAGGTCTTCTGGGAGTGATCATCTATAAAAGTGACATAATAGAGATGACCTCTAAGAGATTTATGGTCCATAGGACCACAGACATCGGAGTGAATTAGATCAAGAATGTCTTTTGATCGTGAAGCACTACTTCCAAATGGTCTTTTGACATTTTTATCTAATGCACATCCTTTGCAGATACCTTCATGATCTTTGAGATTTGGGATTCCTTCTACAATGGAACTTAGGGAAGGAAGGATTTTGAAGTGTAAATGTCCAAATCTTCCATGCCATAGTTCACATGCACTGACTTCGATGTGAACTAAGGCTTGGGCTAAGGGGGTTGTCAATTTGTAAAGTCTTCCTTCTCGAATGCCAATAGTTTTGTCTTGGTCTATATGTGAGTCTTTTCCCCAAACAACAACTTTTCCATCAATGAAAGTTACTTTATCTCCCTTGTCTTCTAAGCTTGAAATTGAAAATAAGTTCTTTTGCAAACCTGGAACAAATAAAACATTGTTGATGTGAATGCTGCTACCATCTTCAAGTTTTATTGATGTGGATCCATTGCCTTTTACGGGATAACTATTGTTATCTCCAAGCTCCACAGAATAAGTGGACTTTCCTTTTGATAAGGTGTTCAATTGATTTGAATTTCCAGTCATATGTCTTGAGGCACCACTATCAATTACCCAGGCATCTTCGTCTTGAAAAGTTCCAGATAGAGTTGAGAAAAGACCTTCATCCTTTTCTATAGACGAGATCATTTTAGAAGAGAATAGGAAATTCTAGATTTTCTTGAACCTTTCCTTTAATTGACTTGCAATCCTTTTGATGATCTTCATGACGCCCTTGACTGACCTTAGCTCCGATACTATGTTGTAGATTCAACAGGGCGACATTTGATTTAAAATCTTCTCAATAATTGCTGGCATTATCTGTCTTCCGTACTTTTGCTATAGGTTCCACACTGTCTTTGTATATATATAATTACGTTGTCTTTACAATGGTATCCGCATATATATATATATATATATATATATATATATATATATATATATATATATATATATATGCTATCTCAACTCTAATATCCACATGATTTATATAGATATATGTTGTTGGTATCTACACTGCCTCGGTATGTAGATAAGCTGACTTGTTGTGGTATTCGATCAGTGTTCGCATATATAAATTCCGTCTCTGTGGTAACCGCAATTAGATTCGTAACAGCAGCCGCAATTAGAACTGTAAAATACTTCTTGCGATGGTGACTTAATCCACAATCTACAAAGGAATCTGCATTCAATTAATGTTCTTTGAAGCTGCCCACGTGAACCTATATATAAAGGTTGTTCCCTTTTATTTAAGCCGATAGGTACATTCCAACAGCCGAATTCCATTAACTCGATGAGAACCGACATGGTTTTTGACAAGTGCAACATAACGTCTTAGTTAAGTTTTTATTATTTACATAAAACATAAATATAACTTATTATGAAAAACTAACCTAGTTACCTTTTTCAACAAAGATATATATGCAGATGCAATGTTATGTAAAGGACTGAAATGGATTCGAAGGTTAAGGGTCACTGCTGGATAAGAAAAGAGAGGAAGGTAAATCTATAAATTTACCTTCTCTCTCACAGTTTATAAATGAAAGGTCAGTGCAGGTTGATAAAGTAAAGAAGGATCAGCAGCAGTATCAAGGTTTTGGAAGCACATTTAGGTTAAAAGGTCTAAGTCTAGGTCATGGTACTTGTCATTTGAAGATCTGATAGAAGAATTCTTTGTGGGTTTTTCTCTCCAAGAGGGAGAGGTTTTGCCCTGGCTCTAGGAGCCTTATTTTGGTGTCGTGTGCATTTTGATAATTGACTTGATGAATGATTAACTAAGCTAAGAAAAGAAAAGACATAAGTGACACAAGCTAGCACACAAGTAATTATCAAGAAGAGAATTTGCATTAACCGACAGCCCTCCAAAATTTCAACAGAGGTGACAGTAGCAATCTCCCTCATTGTTGCTACAGGGTTTGGCCCTCACCTTGCGAAGCCCTCACAAGGGCCACTAGATTTTGCAACAACAGAGCTAACTCCTCAACAAAAGTTTGTATGAATAATCCATACATATTGTCGCCACTAATGGTGTACAATGATTTCCTTCACTTTTTTGTGTTCCATACAATTTGATTTCACAAAACAACCACCCAAATGTCACAGCCGATAAAATTATCCCTAAATTTTTTAACATTGGAATGTCATGTATCAAGTTTGTTGAAATAAACATAAATCCTATTTATTATAACTAATAAAAGATTTCTGCAAATATATAAGAATATTGAATAATTGATAATTGATAAAACGATAAAAATGATGATTACAATGAAACTCGCGATGGTATACTTATACGCATTTATTAGTCATGAGGTGAAGGGGTATGTGCCCTTCAATATTTCAATAGTTAAATTATATTCTAATATTGTTATTAAAATATCTATCATTATGTTCATAACAATGCCACATGTTTAAAGAATGCTTTGTCCTCAAAGCATAGTAAATAAGATTCACTCTAGCTAAGAATGTTTCAGTGGTGGCATCAAGTTTGTTTGCTTTTAGGTATTTAGTGTTGGCAAGGTTCCATTGTGTAACACTGTCCTCCCACATTTACCCAAGTTATCGGCCTGCCAGGGTAAACATGTGACGAAGGGTTACTAGGATATGATTCAACCTCTTAGATCACCTTAAGGAAGTGAAATCGACAAGACAAAAACCTAAATGACTTCCCTCAAACGCTACAAGCCCGCCAAGGGCTAAACCACCCTTCCAAGTGCCCAAGCCCTGAGTTAAACCCCTTTTTCAGTACCATGATCTCCTAGATGTTGGCACAGCACTGCCTGATTTCGACTAAAACCCTCCAATCGCATGCATGACGCCTACAAGGGAGCGACTGCAGTCTTTTTCACCCAATTTTGTGCAACTGCGAGATTTAATCCACTTTTTCAGTCTAGGATCGAGACCTCTGCCCATAACTTAATGAAACTTTCCATAACCATGAATGACAGAAGGAAAAAGCCTTCCATACCAATCTTAGAGAAGAACTTGACCTAACTAGGCCTAACCATGACAAACATTCCATCAAACACGTCATGAACATGAAATGTACAGGTCATAAATACACATATGATAATTGGGATCTCATACTTATCTGAGAATCATCAAAAAGGTTTGTTGCCCTCTCACAATAGTTGCATTATAAACTATTAGGTCATGCATTCATTAACATTTCATTTATTAACCAAAACATGATGAGAGCCATAACTCAAGTTTGTCATAAAACCATGCTTATAACCAACAGAATAGCAATGATTGAACAGCCATTAAAATCACATAATAACAAGCACATTTGCTCATAAAACCCAAGAGGAAAGATTCTTATTATTCATATGCAAAATCCAACCAAATCAAGGACTTCCACCCACCACCCGACCATAGATTGGGTTGAACCAAATCTTTCTTTCAGCCAATCACCCTCATGCCATATTCCAAGCATGAATGTGGGACTCAAAATAAAACCGACCAAGGCTTCCTCAGGCTTTACCGTGTATCCCGCCATTATCAGTCAAGAGATTCCTAGCCCTGAAACCCTCATCTATAAAACCAAGATTTACTGTGTATCTCGCCATTACTGGTCAAGGGATTCCTAGGCCCAAACAATAAACGTACACTACCAGACTTTACCACAATCCCGGCATGGCCCTAAACAAGCATGGATGCCTCCGGATCTCTCCACCTAAATTGTGAGGAATTTGCCCATCTCCACCCTCGGGCTTTACCGTGTATCCCGCGATTACCAGTCAAGGGATTCCTAGGCCTTTGGAACTTTTCCTGAGACCACCCCACTTAGTTTCGAAACCATCCGGCAATCCAGCTCAACCAAGTAAAAGAATCCCATCACACTAGGGCTATCCGAAAATGGCAAGGCAAGGCTGAAACCATTGTATCAACTGGCAAAACCCATGCCAATGACAGCAAGAGAACTAAATACAAACATGCATATAACATGCATGCCAAAACTAGCAAGGAAATCATGCATGCAACTTGGTACCTGCAAATAATCTTGTTGTAGCAGCTTGATCCAACTCTTCCTTGCTTGATCTTTGTTTCCCTTTTCTTTCTAGCCCTTCCTTTGTTTTCCTTTCTCTAATGCTAGAGTTCTCCAAGAATGCTCTAAGTGTGCAAGAGTATGAGAGAGAGAGCTCCAAAACTGAACTAACAAAAGGTTGTGAACTAATCCTCGCCTTTTATCAATGAGGTCTCTTTTTTTCATTTTCCATTATTTTCCTTCAATTTCCTCCTCACATGAAACCTGTGACCTTTCACCTTCCTTTTCTCCTATTTTTCATTATTTTCATAAATAAATGCCAAATAATGTCTCTTGTTTTTTTAAATGTCTTTGCCACTGCCTTTGCCAATTTCCTTAGCCATAATAAACCAAATGAACACCCACTAGTATGTTTTGCCCAACATTCAGCTTGGAATACGTGTCCCATGACCTTGGTCTTATTTTTGCCTTTATTAACTTTATTACATGGATTTTTAACCTGAGGTTGTTACACATTGTATTGTTTGCGGAATACTCAAAGGCATTTTCACTTAGTTGTTTAATGTGAAAACTTTATGCTTTTTATCACATATTTTCCTTGATTCTATTGTTGTATGTTTAACTATGTTTCTTGTCCTTTCTTATCAATTATAATTCACCTTTTGTGAAAGCAGAACCATTTAATTTGTAATATTGACCTTCCCAGTTAAAATTCATGAATTGTTCTTCAAGTTTTGTAGTATAAGCACCCAACTACACCAACAATTATGCACCTAGCACCATATCTATCTCATCAAGTGGTATACTGTAAATGTAATATTCCTAATGGAAATATTCAGTAAATAACAGAGACATGCACTAAGTTACGCCAAATAAATTTTAAACATGCAACTGCAAATCAGTAAACCATAAAATCTGGGCAGGAAATTTGAACCATTTTATTAATAATGTTGGAAATAGGGTACAAATAGGGTTGTTGACCACTAAAGTTGCACTTGAAGATATGTCAAAGACTCTATGATCAAAGCACACTTCAAAGTATTCATGCACCATTAAATCAGACAAGTGTCCATATTTCTTCAGATTTCTTTTGCTTCTCATCATTTTGTATTCCATATTTTGTAGCCCCAAAGAGACATTGTAAAAATGATTCTAGTATGATGAAAAAGAGTCATATAACAGGCCTAGGTAACTTAGGACATTCCTAGAAAGTGAGTTCACTCTAGGAAGTTTTTCTCCTTGACTAATTATTTGTATTTTTTAAACACTTCTAATTAGTTGAGTTTTTCTCCCAGATATACCCCAAAGCTAGAGTGCAGCTTGATGGTAGAGTCTTAGGTGAGTCCTAGTGTCTAGAATCAATGTATATTACCATACTAGATCATCTCTCAACTTTCACGGAATTTGGTTGAGTCTAAATGTCAATTTTAAATGTTTAAAATTTCTCGTTGGACGGGATTACTAATAAAAAATTTATGTAATAAGTGTTGTCTATAGAAGTTGTCGGGGATATGAGTACTCAAAATTAGACCTTTACACCTCAACTTTCGATTTAGACACATTTTGAGGGTCAAAGTGATTATTCACCCCTCAAAACCCATTTTTCTAATTTGTGGCAAAAACTAGCAAATAAATTGGCCAGAAAATAAAAAATTGGGAAAAAATAAAACTTCTCTCCAAGTGAGAAATATTCAAGGGGAAATTCTCAAGGGGAAAAGTCAAGACAAAAATGATGAAAATTCCATTTACTAAGGAAGAATGACCCAAGAAAAAATTCGATGGTCCAAGATGTTGATTTCTATAGCATCGGGAAGTGTTCTAAGTCTCATTTTTGGTAGAGAGGCTTGGACATTAGTTATCCGGAGAACCCAAAAATCGTTTGTGGAAATTCCACTCGGATATGACTTTATTAAAATAATTAATTATTTTAATGCAGACCCTAAGTTTAAACTTAGGGAAATTAAATAATTAAAGGGTATTAATAGAGCAGAGTGTGAATCTTCTAGAAAAAGAAGATCAAATCATCTTTCAATCTGAGCCATTGATTAACGATATAATCTTGGTCGTTGATTCATCAGCGAGAAGACTATAAGAAGAGACTTGAGGACCATTTGGAAATCAAGTCGGGGACACTCTCAGTACCTGAAGGAAATCGATTCTGAAGCAAGAGAATTCGTTTCAGTGGGTGAGATTGTAGAGGCAGGGTTGCAGAAGCAGAAGGAGGAGGGAGGAGTCAGTTATCGAGAAGCAAAAGTCAGGAGGATGAAGGTAAGGGTGAGCTGATCAGCAGCAAGACCCCCTCCACGCAGAATCACACAATCCAGGGACAGATTGCGCAGAGCTCTCACGCTGGATGACGTAGAGGGTGAAAGAGGTCACCCCGAGGGTCTGAAATTTGTCTGAAGGGTCCAAAAATATTAGCCAAGTGTTTGCAAATTTTTCTCTGCTCATCAGACTCTTGTAAATGTACTTTCCATTTCTGAAGATAAATATAAAACCCTCATCTTCTCCACCGGTTTTCCCACATTGGTTTTTTCCAGGGACAATTGTCCAAAAATAACTGTGTTCATGTGGTTGTTTCTATTGTGCTACTTGTGTAAATTATCTTTCTGTTCTTATGCTCTTAATGATAGTGAAGATCTGCAAATGTATTTAGTTCAGAATTTACTGAAGCATCTGTAAATAACTTATCTCATAAGTAGGAGAAATAAACCAAGTATTGCAAAAATATTTTCCTCTTGAAAATTTCACATGGTATCAGAGCAAAGGGCTAAAAACAAAAAAGGGAGGATCTACCATGGACCAAAGATCCATCATTCGAAAGGGTTCACGCAGTCAAAGGGACTCATGCAGTCCTTCATAGCACGCAGAAATGTAGAGAGAACACAACATGAAAGTGCTAGCATCCAGACTAGAAGAGGATCTTGCCTGTGTGTCAAGCACAGCTCCTCCAAGTATTTGGTATATTGACAGTGTAGCATCTGCTCATATGACGGGGGTTCGAGAATGTTTTTCGAGCTACCAAGAAGAACAGATGAATTTCCAGATAACTATGGGAAACAAGGCAAAATGCACCCCCATAGGAAGAGGTACCGTAACCTTTCAAACCGAGGATGGCAACAAGATTCAAGCCACGAATGTTCTGCATGTACTAGGGTTGGGGATGAATTTACTCTAAGTGTCTCAACTTCAGAACAAGGGCTATGACGTATACTTTATTAAAGATAAGGTGTATGTCAAACACCCTAGCTGGAGCAAAAAGGCACAAATAGGAGTAAGGAGTCACAAGTTGTATAAGCTCCAGCTTGAATCTTCGGTGGCTCTGATTGGCAGTACAGAGGACAGAGATCTGAATGAATTATGGCACAGAAGGATGGGGCATCTACATCATGGAACCTTGGGGATTCTCAAAAATACCGTCATAGGGGCTCCTAAACTCAGCACAAAGAAAGATGAAGTTTGCAGGGGATGCGTACTAGGGAAGTACGCCAAGGTAGCATTTCCAAGAAGCAGCAGTAGAGCCAAAGGTGTATTAGAGTTAATACACTGACATTTGCAGTCCAATGTCCACAACTGCTCTGTGGGGCAAAGTATTTTGCCACCTTCATTGATGATCATTCCAGAAAAACTTGGATCTAGTTTTTGAAAACCAAAGATGAAGTCTTTGATCGATTCAAAGATTTCAAAGCATTGGTGGAGAACTCTACAGGAAAGAAGATCAAGAAGTTGCAGTCAAATAACGGTGGAGAATATATCGAAAAAGACTTCAAAAATTTCTGTGCAAGGGAAGGCATCAAGAGAGAATGGACAACTCCATACAATCCAGAGCAAAATGGAGTTGCAGAACGGAAGAATCGGACCATAATAGAAGTTGCAAGGGCAATGTTGTACGACCAAGATATGCCCAAATTCTTATGGGCAGAGGCCTACAATACAGCAGTGTATATTCAGAAAAGAGTTCCTAATAGAGCTTTGGGGAAGGTAACTCCCGAGAGTGTGTTCACAGGCAGCAAGCCAGAAGTAAGCCATATCAGGATATTCGACAGCATGGTGTATTGCCACATTCCAGATGAAAAGAGAAAGAAGTTAGATCAAACTGCAAAAAAGGGTTTTCTGATGGGCTATAGCGAGAACGCAAAGGCATAACACATCTATATTTCAGAGAGCAGGAAAATCGTGGTAAGAAGGGATGTAAAATTCTTGGAGGAGAGAGCCTTCAGGAAATCTCGAGAAATGGCCACAGATACGCATATTGAGGAAGATCCACTGGTGCAGCCTCAACAACCTATAGAGGAGAGGTCAAGTGCCTCTCCAAGGCACAATGATTCTGAGGAGAGCTCCTCCGAAGAAGAACAGGAGGGAGAACAAGTAAGACAACCCACAACTAATGGGAGACCAAGCAGAGAACTTCAACAAATTCTTAAGGATACAGAAGAATTTACTGGAGCCCCTAGAGAAGGAAAGAGGATAAGGAAACAACCCGACAGATATCAAGCACTAGTAGCTCATGTTGGTGAACCATCTACCTTTTGGGAAGCAGCTCAGCATCAAGTATGGGTGGATGCCATGGTGGAGGAGTATAGCTCCATCATGACAAATGATGTATGGGAAGCAGTCCCTAGACCACAGCACAGATCAGTTGTAGGATCCAGATGGATCTACAAGATCAAATATGTTGCAGATGGCAACATAGAGAAGTTCATGGCAAGATTTGTAGCTAAGGGGCATGCACAGAAGGAAGGCATTGATTAGGAAGAACCCTTCGCCCCAGTATCTTGATACACTTCTATCAGATCCATCATCTCTCTGGCTGCGTAGATGGGATGCGAGATTCACTAGATGGATGTCAAGACAGCGTTCTTGAACAGGGTGATAGAGGAGGAAGTGTAAATAGAACAGTCAGAGGACTTCGAGACACATGAGCAGAAGACTCATGTTTACAGGCTTAAGAAAGCCTCGTATGGATTAAAACAAGCCCCCAGGGCATGTTATGGACGGATTGATAGCTACTTGCAGAACATGGGGTTCGTCAAGGGTGACGCAGATCCCAACCTCTACTACTTGAGAGTAGGAGATGAGCCGCCTATTCTTGTACTTTACGTGGATGATCTGTTTTTGACCAGATCATCCAAGCTCATTAAGGACCGCAAGGAGAATCTAGCAACAGAATTTGACATGAAGGACCTGGGGCAAATGCACTATTTTCTTGGATTAGAAGTTTGGCAGCAAAAAGGGGAAATCTTCCTAGGACAAGGAAGATACAGGACAAAAATCCTAAAGAGATTTCAGATGAAAGACTGTAGAACCATGGCCACGCCAATGATTACTAACTGGAAGAAGATAGACACATTGGAGGATGATGAGGCTGATCCCACCTTGTACAAACAGCTCATCGGATCATTGATGTATCTAGTCAATACTAGACCATACATCTGTTATGCAGTGAATACCCTCAGTCAGTTCATGGTGGAACCAAGGAGGGCTCACTGGGCAGCAGCCAAACATGTTCTCAGACACATGAGGGGCAGTCGAGTATGGGCTGAAGTACACCAACGGTAATGAGGTCCAGTTGAGTGGGTTCACAGATGCAGACTGGGTTGGAAGCACAGTAGATTGGAAAAGTACCAATTGATATTGTTTCAGTCTCGGATCAGAAATGACCTCCTGGTGCAGCAGGAAACAGAAGTCTGTAGCACTAAGCTCAGCCGAGGCAGAGTACATGGCAGCAAGCACAGCTTCGTGCGAGGCCATATGGCTCCGCAAGTTACTCTTGAACTTGCTCAAGAAGCGGATAGAACCGACCGGGATTATGTGCGATAATCAGAGCTACTTTAAGCTCTCTGAAAATCCTGTGTTTCATGACCGGTCGAAACACATTGACATTCGGTGTCACTTCATCAAGGACTATGTCCAGAGGGAAGCAATACAGTTGTGATACACTCCTACAAGAGAACAGGTGGCAGATATCCTCAAAAAGGCTCTAAGTAAGATCAAGTTCACTTACTTCAGAGAGAAGATTGGGATGGTCGAGAACCCCTTCCATTAGAGGAAAGGGTGGTCTTCAGAGGAAGAGGGAGCTGCAGTACGGATGCTACAGTGGCAGGGAAATAGTACAGGAAGCAGCAGCGCAACAAATGGCATAGAGTCAAAGCAGCACAGCGGTATCTTGCTTAAACACTTTCCTTGCTAAGAGGGAGTGTTGATTTCTATAGCATCGGGAAGTGTTCTAAGTCTCATTTTTGGTAGAGAGGCTTGGACATCAATTATCCAGAGAACCCAGAAATCGTTTGTGGAAATTCCACTCGATATGACTTTATTAAAATAATTAATTATTTTAATGCAGACCCTAAGTTTAAACTTAGGGAAATTAAATAATTAAAGGGTATTAATAGAGCAGAGTGTGAATATTCTAGAAAACGAAGATCAAGTCATCTTTTAATCTGAGCCATTGATTAACGATATAATCTTGGTTGTTGATTCATCAGCGAGAAGACTATAAGAAGAGACTTGAGGGCCATTTGGAAATCAAGTCGGGGACACTCTCAGTACCCTAAGGAAATCGATTCTGAAGCAAGAGAATTCAATTTCAGTGGGTGAGATTGTAGAGGCAGGGTTGCAGAAGCAGAAGGAGGAGGGAGGAGTCAGTTATCGGGAAGCAGAAGTCAGGAGGATGAAGGGAAGGGTGAGTTGATCAGCAGCAAGACCCCCTCCACGCAGAATCATGCAGTCCAGGGAGAGACTGTGCAGAGCTCTCATGCTAGATGACACAGAGGGTGAAGGGGGTCACCTCGAGGGTCTGATATTTGTCTGGAGGGTCCAGAAAAATCAGCCAAGTGTTTGCAAATTTTTCTCTGCTCATCAGACTCTTGTAAATGTACTTTCCATTTCTGAAGATAAATATAAAACCCTCATCTTCTGCACTGGTTTTCCCACATTGGTTTTTTCCGGGGACAATTGTCCAAAAATAACTGTGTTCATGTGGTTGTTTCTATTGTGCTACTTGTGTAAATTATCTTTCTGTTCTTATGCTCTTAATGATAGTGAAGATCTGCAAATGTGTTTATTTCAGAATAAATTGAAGCATCTGTGAATAACTTATAAGTAGGAGAAATAAACCAAGTATTGCAGAAATATTTTCCTCTTGAAAATTTCACAAAATAGAACAGCTAATGTCCCAGCAAATCGAATCTTTTGTGAAGATGGTCCAAGTTTGTTGATTTGAATGAGATTTTATCGTGGAAAAGTAAGGAGATTATTTTTCAAGTGGTCCAAACCACTCGAGCATTTAATTTCCACCTCACCCAACTACACTAAAGTGGAAAACAACTAGCTTCCTCAAGAATTGCGCAAGGGATCAAGGAGGGTTCGATTTGCTTGAGAGAGATCTAGAAATTTCTCCATGGGATCAAAATGTCTAGCCTTGGGATCAAGTCGCTTCACTTGGAGATGTGTGCTACATCAAGATCTCCTCCAAATTTTTCTATTTAAGAAAGCCCTGAACTCCTCATTGTAACATTGAAAAATCGAGCTACTTGGCTAGTGAAGCTCTGCAGAAATTTTGTACTGGGATATTTTTTATCTAATAAAGAAAGTCTTTGGGGGCATACTCTTTGTGGTGTTATTCTTCTACTTTTATGGTAATATGATAATATCTTTCAGATTTATTTGTGCTTCATGCTCTAACACGATTTGATCTATAATTTGTTCGTTTCATATACCATTTTGTGAATTAATTTATGCAAGGTATCTTGTATAATTTTTGGATTGGAGAACCACTCTAGATCTAGAAGAACTAGTGGGATTTTGGTTGAACCCCTAGCCTTCTTCATCATTGTGTAGTCCAATTCCTTGTGGATCTAACAATATCTTTTAAAGTGTGTATAGATCTAATATTTTCTGAAGCAAAGCTTAAGCATTGGGTAAGTTTTTGGTTGAACAAACCAACTCTCAAGAGATAAGGGTGGAAGAACCCACATCAATTTTCCTCAAAGGGCTTATCAAATGATTTTTTTTAAAGGGATTTTCCGTGCCATAGCTTGCAAATATCATCAACTTTAACATCTACTCGTTTATTGATGTGCTTTTATTGATTCGGTCTAGTTGTTTAGAGCTTGTTTTTTGCATGCACAAGAGTAGAGGTGTCCTCATACTGTTGTTGCTTGCAATTTATATTTTTATGTGTATTTTCTCATTATTTTCTGATCTATTTTCTCTTGTATCAGATCTTATTTTCTCCTCTAATGCTTGCACAGATCCACAGGTGGAAGCTTTGAGAGGGGGGTTTTGAAGGCTAGAAGAATCAAGAAATCGCAAATATGAGGCCTCATTACCCCTGTTTGTGAATTGAAAAACTCTTCCACTTCCATCTCTTGTGCAGATCTATTGCTTGAAGGCTTGGACGCCAAACCCTAAGGCTAGATCTTTGAAGGAAAAGCGAATTTTATATTTGAGGAGTTCTCCATTGTCAATATGCCATAAGGCGTTGTAATTTTTTTTTTCCATCTTGAATCTTAAGGAACGGTATCTACTCTTTGAATCTCTATTTTGTAAACCCTCCCAAGATCTAAAACCCTCACTTCTCTACAATGTTGAGAAATCTATAGGGCAGTGATTAGGATGATTTCTCTTTCTATGATAATTTCTTGTGATGCATTTTTACCTTTTCCTACTTATTAGCTTCTTCTCTTATTATTATGTTTGTTTATCATCAAATAGCTATCGAAACAAGAAGAGAGATAGTACACAAGAACACAAGATATAGGGCCAAAACCTCTCCACTTGAGAGGAAAACCCGTAAATCTCTTCTCTTCTTATAGATTCTTCAATTGATGAATTCCAAGACCTCTAAACCAAGACCAATACCCTTCCAAGACCAAGTCAGACCTTTCTTGATGATGTACTTTCTTTGTCCAAGTCAAACCCCGTCAAACCTCTTCCAGCTGCACAACTTCGACCCTCAACTTCAGAATTTCAGCCTCTACTGTAGGTCTGAAATTTCCGGCCCCCTACAACTACTACTGCATCCACACGTGTGAGCGAAATTTAGCCTTTCAAGGCCTCCCAGCAACTTCGCTTGACTTGCTTCCTTGTTTAGGGCTAGGTGACCTAATAGGCCCTTCTACTACAACTTTGATCCTCTTCCAGCAGATAGAGAATTTCGACTTTGAAGCAACAAATCCTAGCCTTCCTTCTTCGCACGTGTGACAGAGAATTAGCGTAGAAACAATCTTTCTTCGTCCTTCTCCTACTTCACTAGCCGTCTTTTGCTTCTCCTTCGCTTGAATGTGTGAGAAGTGAATGTGTCCAAAAGAGGTCGAGTTCCCTCCTTTATTTAGGCTTCTCAAGGTGGACGTGGCTCCTCAAAATATGTCAACTTCTTGCTGCTAGGCTGACTTGGCCTTGAAGGGTATTTTTACACTTTTAAATACAAAAATATTTTTCTTTACAAGTTACAATGTGCTCGATAGAATCTTCAACTTATGACAATGACTCTTTTGACTTCTTGACCTAGGACAAACCCTAAAAGCACCCAATGGGTGCTTGAACTCTAAAATAAAAGGCCTTGAACATGAAACCCATGCTCCAATTATAACAATAATAATTTTTCTTTCATTTTAAAAATTACAAGAATCAAAAGTACATTTCACATTTATGAAGACATAACCTAGTTACATATTTTTCAACACTCCCTCTTAACTAGGGAGGTATTCATAAAAGGTACATGGCCATTCTCAATCTGAAGAGATCTCATAAGAAGAGTCGGATTGCTAACCCATCTGTTTAGCATCAAAACAACCAACATTATCACATAGCAATGCCTTGACTAACAGCTCTATCTCTCCACAAGATCAGAGCACAATGTTGGCGAGACCAATGATTTATAGACACCATCATCATTGTCTCTCAAGGCACATACCCCACCCGGGTGTTCATAGAGTTTGTCTTTCTTGGACTATTCTTATCTTGCATAGCTACTCCTCAAAGAATATCGGTCCTCGACTACTCTTATCTTGGATGCCCTGCCTCATCCTCAAAGAGTACTGGATGCCAGATGTTTACCCAACCCACCATTCTTTCTTCCCAAGTGCAGACGAGAATGATGTTGATATCTCTCCCTCTAAAATAGGGAGGATATATCAACGAGACCAAGCTTCTCTCAAATACAC
The DNA here is from genome assembly GCA_034641835.2 of Pinus albicaulis. Taxonomy (NCBI): domain Eukaryota; kingdom Viridiplantae; phylum Streptophyta; class Pinopsida; order Pinales; family Pinaceae; genus Pinus; species Pinus albicaulis. Next base: position 722,616,227 of record CM076572.1, on the reverse strand, counting down.
AAGCTTCTTATTAGGAAGAGATTTTGTCAATATGTCAACTACCTGCACATCGGTGGAGATATATTGTAGCTGCAACACACCATCTTGTACTAGCTTCTGAATGTAGTGATACTTGTTGTTTATATGCTTTTTCTTTCCATGAAGCATTGGGTCTTCAAACAATCTTATACAGTTGGTGTTATCACGATGTATTATTGTAGGGTCTATTGGTGCTTCAAACAAGTCGGACAGTGGCTTCCTCAACCAAAATGCTTCTCTACTTACTTCACAGGTTGCAATATATTCAGCCTTAGCACTACTCAAAGCAACCGATTCTTGCTTTCTGCTCATCCATGAGACCATGGAGGATCCCAAACTAAAACATCCTTCGGCAGTGCTTCTTCCATCCTGCTCACTGCCTCCCTAGTCAGAATTCTATATCCAACCAAGTGGGCATCATTCCTCCTATCATACTTGTTAAATTTGGCAGCTAGGGCCAAACTCCATGTTGCATTGCTCATATGATGGAGATGATATTTGTGTTGGATTCCTCCTTCTGAGAGGTGCAAGATTGATCTAAAGATCATCTTGTTTGGATGAGCAGAACTTGTATTTTGAATTTATTTTTCCACACATGTGCAATTTGTCAAGGTCAGCGAGAATTGTAATGTAGGCTCACAAGCCCCAAAAGTTGTGTCACACACCCACAGTCATGTATATAAAAAGAAGAGACATGATGCTCATTTCATCATTCATTCATATCGCACATCTCTCTCTCATCTGATTGGTTCGTACAACGCTAGAGGCTTCTCTTTCCTCCACACGTGTGAAACAGGAAGCTGCAATTTTCATACTAGTTTAGGGCTTTTCTGGATAGTGTTGACCACTGACTTTGGGTCAACTCTCATCATTTGACTGCATTTTTAAGTTCAGAAATCCGATTTGAAGAGGCCGCAGCTGGAGGCACAAAAACTGAGGTCAAACGTTGACTTTGACCATAGCTGACTACAGCATTGACTATTTTTTTGACTGCAGAGTTTGACTTCTGTGTTGACCAGAATTGTGGAATGTTTTGGGTTGTGTTTGACTTTGAAGGAAGGCCTAGTTTGACCGAGTTTGACCGAGCCTATAAGGAGGTTGAATTGTTGGTTTGACCAGCAAAGACTTTGCTGGCTAGGGAATCTTGTTGACTGTTGTAAAAGATATTTTCTCTTTCTCTGTTGAATAAGAAGAATTACAAGAAAATTTGTGTCTCTTGTTTTGGCTTGCCTTCTGTCGATTTATTTTATGATCTATCAGCATTTACTTTCAATGGTTATGTGATTGCATATCTGAAATTGAATTGGGCTAGTAAGAAAGATTGAAGTAAACTGCTCTAAGCATAGAACATACCGTGGTTAACTAAAATTAACAATACTTCCAAATATCTCTGTATATGCTTGGCTGTTATCCAATGATCACGCTTTGGCTCAACTGGAATTGACTGAGAACATTCACTGCAAAACATATGTCTGGTCGAGTATTCACCAAGTACATCATTGAGCCAATTAATTATATATTCTTGGTCGGATCCAGTACAAAATTCCAAGCATATACATGGTATCTGGACTATCTTTGTTTCATAGCATCCAAAGTTTACATAATGAAGATTCTAGTTTGAGTTCCTTGTGGTATATAAAGCAATCAATAGTTGTGTTATGTGACATCAGAGATCTGAATCAAAGGTAACCAATTCAAATCAAAAGAAAGTTCAAATCCAAATTACATTACCTCTCTATCATTTGAAATGGAATCTTTATGAGGAATCTGAAATTCTTGTGAGACTATGCGAGAAGCATCATGGTATGCAAGTTTCCTGTGACACCATTTCTCTATGAAATTCGAGCTACTTGTCCAAGTTACTTGTGGCATCTACTGTTAAGTCCCTATATTACTAGTATAGCCCCTTATTGTTGTTAGTGTAACCCCCTTATTGTTATTATTGTACCCTTGTAACCCCCATATTGTTATTATTGTGCCCTTAAATTATTATTGTCAGGTCGGCTAGGATTACATTGTGGCCCCACTAGTATTACATTATGGCCCAATGGACTCCTATATATAGAAAGGAGGTTTTGTAATTTGTATCATCCAAGAATTGTTCATTCATGTAATGTATTGGAGGTTGCCCCCTCGAAGTGGCTTATTTCTAAGGCGTTGATATCTCTTTTCTTCTTTTTGGAGCTGGTTTCAACATTTGGTATCGAGCTTTGGATTCTAGGTTTCGCTCTAAACGTCATCGTGGAATTTTCTATAACTTTTTTTCTACGAAGGTTCGAATGAAATTTTTAGGTGCGAAGAAATCTAGGAAATGGCAAAATTTAGAATTCAAATATTTTTGAGATATGATCGTGGTTATCTTTTAGGCTTGAATTTCATCTCAAAGAGGGTGATCGTGGGAAAATTTCATCTCTCTCTCGAGCATCGATTGGAATTCGTAAAAATGGCCGCAATTACACGTAGTTTCTTTTCTATCAATTTCGAGAAAGGAAAACAATGACACGTGGCAAGTCGTACAAGTTCTCTAGGAAATTGGGTCATTGTGGGAGATTGGACATAACTTTGCCTTGAAGAATCCAAATCATCAGACTATGGCATTTGAAAGAAGCAGAGGGCTACAAGGCTGAATTTCGATATTGAAGATCCAATCAGAGATAATTCAATTTCAATATCGAGCTCCTCAAAAGAAGTAAAAGGTGTGTATTTTTTTCAAATTGCATAAGTCTTGTTTGAAGAATCAAGTTTGAATTGATTCCAAGGGCATATTGTAGAATAGATATCATTGGATTCTAAAATGGCCCTAAAAATAATTCAACACCCATTAAGCCTTTAGAACTCTACTATGACTCATGAAGATGAAGAATGGCAACATGACATATCAAAATTACAAGAGCAAGCAAAAATTTCGCTCTCAAAGAGAACAAAAAATGAAATGGAAGTTTTGAAGAAAGGCATGGAAACTAAGATGGATGGTTTGAAGAAAAGCTAAAGATGGATGGCATGGAAGTGGAATCTAAGATGGATGACATGGAAGCTAAGATCATGAGAAAATGGAAAACATGAAGAATTTCTAAAAGAACATGGAAGGTTTGACAAATTTGATACAACAAATGTTTCCTAATGGTGAAAAGATAGTAGAGGAAACTCATGATTAGAACAAAATAAATGCTAATCATGATTTCATGACTCTACTATTGGAGAGAAGAACCACCATATTCCAAAAATGGATATGAGGAAGTTTGATGGAAAGGATCCTGTAACATGGATACTACAGATGGAGCAATATTTTGATCTCCATAATGTGCAAAACACACAAAGGATACGCATTGCAACCTTACATTTAGAACAAAATACATTTTTATGGTATCGATGGCTTTTCTCCCGTAAAAAAATTGTCACTTGGTCAATTTTTATGGAGGAAATGATAGCACATTATGAGTATACAAAGAGCAACACCTTCTTTAGCCAATTGATAAATCTCAAACAAAAGGGTTTAGTGGGGCAGCACATTGAGGACTTCCAAAAATTGAATATAAGGGTAACTGATATTCCAGAGGAACACAGGATTGATCTCTTCATAGGTACTCTAAGGATAACATCCAACATGAAGTTCATGTTTTGGAACCTGATTCATTGGAGAAGGCATTCAGGTTGGCAAGAAAAGTTGAATGTAAAATTATGGCGACAAGGAAGCCTACCACTCAATTCTATAAAGAAGGAAGTGTTGCTACGCCTAGATTTCCACAACCTACAAGGTTGACACCACCACAATTGGAAGAAAAAAGAGCAAAAGGGCTTTGCTACAGTTGTGATAGCAAATACACTAAAGGTCATAAGTGTGCTGAGAAGAAATTATTTTACATAGATTGTGAAGAGGAAGAAGAAAATGAACAAGAAGAGGATATACACCAGGAACCAACGCTAGAAGAGGAAGAAATGAATCCGACCATATCGTGTAATGCACTGGCAGGAATTACCACTCCTCAAACTCTCAAGATAGAAGGACATATCAAGAAGAAATAGGTAATAGTGTTGATTGATTCAGGTAGCACCCATAATTTTATTCATTATAAGGTAGCCAAGGAATTAAATTGTTTCCTATACCCGGCACCAGAATGTCAAGTGATGGTTGCAAATGGAGGAACTATAAATTGCTCTGGAAAATGCCATAATATCAAGCTAACCATGGGGGAATATGTATTGACTAGTCCAATGCTTTCCATTCCTATGGGAGGTGCTGATGTTGTACTAGAAGTACAATGGTTACAATCTTTGGGGACGGTAGCTTTTAATTTTCAAGAAATTTTCTTGAAATTTTTTTCAGAAGGAAAGGAAGTCGAATTACGGGGTATTGCGGGGAAGCCGGGAAAGATAATAAGCTCTAATGTCATGACAAAACTTCTAAAGAAAGAACAACGAGGCGTAATTGCACAATTATGCTCACTAGAAGTTCCAACATCAAAATCATCTATTTCTGCAGATCTCCAACAAGTCTTGGACAATCATTCAAAGGTGTTTGAAACTCCCAAAGGACTCCCACCTATTCGTGATCATGATCATGCTATTCATTTGATTCCAGGAAGTGTTCCTCCAAACATCAAGCCTTATAGATATCCTTACTTCCAAAAGAGCGAAATTGAACGTATGATTGCAGAAATGTTAGAAGCGGGTATAATTCAACCTAGTCAAAGTTCTTTCTCTGCTCCTGTAGTATTGGTACACAAGAAGGATGGATCATGGCGAATGTGTCCGGGTTATAGGGAGCTCAATAAGCTCACCATTAAAGATAAATTTCCCATTCCTGTGATTGATGAATTATTGGATGAATTACATGGAGCAATTTATTTTACCAAGTTGGATCTTTGTTGAGGATATCATCAAATTAGAATGAAGACTGAAGATATTCCAAAAACAACATTTCGAACTCATGAGGGTCATTATGAATTTTTGGTCATGCCTTTTGGCCTTACAAATGCACCTTCTACATTTCAAGGGTTGATGAATTCCATTTTCAAACCCTTCCTTAGAAAATTTGTGCTAGTATTTTTTGATGATATACTAATCTATAGCAGGTCTTGGAAGGATCATGTTGAACATGTTGACGGGGTGCTCAAACTATTGCAGGAGAAACAATTATATGCAAAAAAATCCAAATGTTTCTTTGGAGTACAAGAGGTGGAATATCTGGGTCATATTGTATCTCACGAGGGTGTTAAAGTAGACCCTAACAAAATTAAAGCCATTAAGGAATGGAAAGTCCCCCCAACCATAAAGAAGTTGCGAGGATTTCTCGGGTTAACAGGGTATTATCGCAAGTTTGTTAATAATTATGGGAGAATAGCAGCACCTCTAACAACATTATTGAAGAAATATGCATTTTCATGGACTCCCGAAGCAACTAAGGCCTTTGAACATCTTAAAGAGGCAATGTGCCTAGCACCGGTCTTAGCTACGCCAGACTTCACAAAAACCTTTGTTGTGGAATGTGATGCCTCAGGAAATGGAATTGGTGCAGTTTTAATGCAGGAAGGAAGACCCATTGCTTTTGAAAGTCGTCCAATCAAAGGAAAGTATTTACAGAAACCTATTTATGAGATGGAAATGTTAGCAATACTGCATGCACTAAAGAAATGGCGAACTTACCTAATGGGAAGACACTTCAAGGTAAAAACTGATCATGATAGTCTTAAACACTTTTTGGAACAAAGACTATCTTCAGAAGAGCGACAAAAATGGGTCACAAAGATGTTGGGTTATGACTTTGAAATAATCTACAAAAAAGGAAAGCTTAATGTTGTTGCAGATGCACTCTCAAGAAAGAACGAAGAGGTGGAAGCATTGCTTTGTGCCATTTCTATTATCCAACCAGATTGGATAACCGAAGCAAGAGATGAATGGAAGAAGGACAAAGATGTATGGACACTCATTCAAAAGTTGCGGCAAGATCCTAGTACATCTGATACATTTAGTTGGAAAAATGATTCCTTATGGTACAAAGATCGCTTATATCTTTGTAAGAATTCCCAACTAAAACAAAAGATTCTTTTGGAATTACACACTTCTCCTTTAGGAGGACACTCAGGATTTTTAAAAACTTACCACAGGGTGAAGAAAGAATTTTTTTGGGATGGCCTTAAATCTGATATTCAAAAGTTTGTGGCGGAATGTTTGGTTTTCCAGTAGAATAAAGTTGAGACAATTAAGACCGCGGGTCTTCTACAACCTTATCCATTCCAAGTCAACGTTGGGAGGAGATTTCAATGGATTTTATCACAGGTTTACCTAAGTCCAAAGGAAAGAGTGTCATCATGGTGGTAGTTGATAGACTTACCAAGTATGCACACTTTTGTGCATTATCTTATCCATTTAAAGCAAGTACAGTTGCTACTACATTTATGGATAGAATTCAAAAGCTACATGGAAGCCCAAGGGTTATTGTGAGCGACAGAGATCCCATTTTTACTGGAAATTTTTGGACGGAGTTATTTTCTTGTTTGGGTACTCAATTAGCTCATAGCTCATCTTATCATCCTCGATCTGATGGTCAAACTGAGATAGTAAATAAATGTTTGGAAGGATATCTTCGTTATTTTGTATCTGATAAACAAACACAATGGGTCAAGTGGTTACCTCTTGGTGAATGGTGGTATAACACTTCCTTCTATACTGCAGCAAAAATGACCCCATTTATGGCACTTTATGGATATCATCCACCATCCATCACATCATCTTTAAGGGAAAATTCGAAGGTTCAAGCGGTGGAAGATCACATCGAGCATCAGCAAGAAGTTCTCCAACTCTTAAAGGATAACCTAAATTTGGCACAAAATCGAATGAAACAACAGGCAGATCAACATCGTAGCGAGAGAAGTTTTGATGTAGGAGATTGGGTATTTTTACGGCTAAAACCATACAAACAAATGTCCCTCAAGCAAGAAAAGAAGGATAATAAATTATCGTCAAAGTACTATGGTCCTTACAAGGTGTTGCAAAAGATTGGTACTATGGCATACAAATTGGAGCTTCCTGCTTCTTCGCGAGTACATCCAGTTTTCCATGTTTCATGCTTAAAGAAAGTTATAGGTGAAAATCTTCCAGTTCAAACAATATTGCCAGAACTTGATGAGGAAGGAAAAATCATATTGGAACCTGAAGCGGTCACGGAAACAAGAACTTGACAGCTACGAAATCGATAAATTTCAGAGTATCTCATCAAGTGGAAGAACTTACTCATTGGAGATTCTACATGGGAGGATGAGAATTTTATACAGAAGCACCCAGAGCTACTCAAGCGTTGAGGACAACACTTTTTTGAAGGAGAGGGGCATGTTAGGTCGCTATATTACTAGTATAGTCCCTTATTGTTGTTAGTGTAACCCCCTTATTGTTATTATTGTACCCTTGTAACCCCCATATTGTTATTATTGTGCCCTTAAATTATTATTGTTAGGTCGGCTAGGATTACATTATGGCCCCATGGACTCCTATATATAGAAAGGAGGTTTTTTAATTTGTAACATCCAAGAATTGTTCATTCATGTAATGTATTGGAGGTTGCCCCCTCGAAGTGGCTTATTTCTAAGGCGTTGATATCTCTTTTCTTCTATTTTTAGAGCTGGTTTCACAACATCTACGATCTTATTAGAACAATCTTTCAAGCATATATTTGTTCTCATCAAAGTACACATCATCTGAAGATCAAAATAATCTAGGCTAGATCTGGAGAATACTCATCAAGTGAAGCTTATATCTCTAAAACAATTTGTGATTCGTTTATATCATGGAGGTTGAAACCTGTGAAAGTCTGAACTTGTGGAAGCCATTTGAACCTATGATTGGAGGGGTGTATATTTCTGAAAGGTTTGAATCTGAGGTTACACTTGTAAACAGAAACAATTGTGACAGGATCACATTTCCTTGTTGTTGGTCGTTTGAAGATCAAAGTAGTCACAGAACTCCTTGAAGGATTACATGATATTCAAGGCATTCGAGTCTGTGAAAAGAATGACTAGATGACAGTCCAAGGCTACACATATTTGTAGAAGATGGTGAAACCTGAAGCATTACTTCTCTGTGACAAACTAAGTCCCTGAAGCTCTTTATTGGCATGTGGCATCCTAGTAGCATTACAAGCAACCTTAAGAAATTATGAATTTTTGCAACGTATTCAAGAAATACAGGTAAAATTTCTCAAGAGGTACGTGTAAATTTTAAATTAGGCATAGATCCAAGTCAAAGATCTCTAGCATCCAATAAGTACGTCTTAGATGCATGCTAGGAATTACATTCTAAAATTGTTGATGTCTAAGGCAGTATGAGGATATGTATCCTCTCTATTGAAAACGAGGACATAACCATTATAGTAGGTACTGCTCGTTTATGTTTTGAAGGCTAGACATTCAGCGCCATCTCATGATTAGAATGTATGAAATTTTAGGGTTTATAGCTAACCTAATAGTATGCTGGTAGAACTTGCGAATATAAAATATGGCATCTTTTGAAGATTTTGAATCTTGAATCATCTAAGGTTTGAATTAGAAGGTATGACTAATTGTTTTTGCCAACAAAAGAAGCCCTAGCTCTTCAAAAGACAGAAATTGACATCATGAGGATAATACGAGAAGTCCTAGATTAAGAGGGAGTTGAGGGAGCAAAAGATTAGTATTCCATACTTTCTCTCCTTAAAGACTGTTGTATCTTAACTTTTGGTAAGCCTCTTTTCTATGTATTCTCTGCTTGGCTATAATTGTTCTTCTATATCCTCTTAGTGAGTATTGCAGGTAAATAACTAGGGTAACCTAGGGTTTGGCAGCGCGAGAATGATATGGAAGAATGAAGCATACCTAAGAGGCCTTTCTAGATTTATTGAAGACCTGAATAATAAAGGAGCAGATGTTTTGAAGTATATCTTGTTTGATCTAGTATCTAGCAGCATAAAAGATAGAAGGTTCTCCCAGTAAGAGGGAGAGGATCATGTTAAGACAATCAACTCAGATTAGAAGAATCCCATATTTTGAAGAAGACCTCGTAATTTGGGAAAGAAGGATAAATGAGCCAAAGGAAGAAACTTTGACCTCAAAGGGAGCTAAAAGCAAAATTTGACATAAAGGACCTTACAACTTGGGACTTAAAGATACATCAATTGGGATTGACAATGTTGATGATGAATAGAAATACCACTGATGGTTGGGATTTGGTATGAAGAGTATGAAGCAGTATTATGTTGCACTACAAAGGTTGAGGGTAGTTGGTACAATTAGTTGTGAAGCAGTTTGGGCTTTGTAAGTTGTTTGATGGACTATTTGAAAATGTGTTGAATTCGATCATGATTCTCTACAAAGATTATCAAGAACCTAGAAGATAGAAGCACTTGATAGGAGCCAAGAAGCTACAACAAATCTCCACAAATGAACAAGTAGTTGATGCATTGATGAAGTCCCTTCCTATAGAAAAGGAAAAGTAATTTTGATACAAGCTTGGACTTGTGGTTATCTCCTCCCTGTTTGAGAGGGAGTGAGGATCTCCTCCCTGGTTGAGAGGGAGTGTGGGTGGACACCGTGTTCTCCATGTGTCACATACTATGGCCAGGACTAACAGCCATAAGCCCAGTGCATCAACACTGGTAGGAAGAATGGTGGGTTGGATAAGCATCAGAGACATACATTCTTGAGTCATTTATTATGGTTAACTAGGATTAACATCCTAGGTTGGATACATGGACTTGGTAAAGAATGTTGAAATTCTAATGTTTTATGTTGTTACAATCACTTAAATCCAGAACTTCTTTATGTTGCAAAATAATTTAAGTAATTGTAGATAGAACATAAACCATATGCACAATGGAAGACAACCAAGAACTCAATGAGACACAGAGAAGTTAGGTCAATGACCAGAGCAAAACCCAACCAGATTCTTCTTCTATTTGAAATCAATAGTTCAACAGAGATACAAAGTACAATGAGAGAATGAAGAAGTTCACCTAAATTTGAAATTGATCTCTGATAGTAGTAGTTGATGCAAACACTGAATCACTTTGGATCTCCAAGATTTGCTCTTGCTCTTCAAGACTCTTTCTCTCTCTCTCTCTCTCTCTCTCTCTCTCTCTCTCTCTCTCTCAATCTTCCTCTAGACTCTCCAACTCTCTCTTTCTCAAGTTCGAATTCTCCTTTCACAAGCACAAGTGTGACGAGTGAGAATGAGAGGCACAAATATATAGGAAGAGCAAGGAGGTTGAATTCATGAGGGAGTAACTCCTATGCCTTGAGGAGGAATTACATATGCCAAAATATGAGTGTAACTTATGCCATAAAGGAGAGGAGTGTAATGTATGCATTAAAGAGGTGTGAGAGGAATCTTTTTATGACGAGTCATTAAAGTGTGTAAGAGAGTGTAAGAGGTGTTTAAGAGCATTAAAGAGAGAGAGGAATGAATCCACTAAGAGAGAGAGAGAGTAACATATGCATTAATTGAGGGGAGTTACATATGACATGACTGAGAGACTTGAATTTCTTTTTAATAATAATATAATAATATCATAAAGAGAATAATAGTAATAATAAGAATATATGATTATGAATTGATGGCAGGTGATTTACTATTTTTGGAAATTCATGGTTACAAAGATAGACACAACTTTCTATTTTTAGAAATTCAAATTAGAAAGGTCAGAAATGAAATGAAATTCAAGGAAATTCATCCCATAGTAGTCAATTTTCAGCAAAAAATGGTCCAGCGGATATACTTTTCCTAGGATTAGGAAATGGTCCTGTGAGGTCATACCTTGAGAACACCCAGGTATGTTCCTTGAGAGGCGATGGTGTCCAAATTAATGCCTCCCAACATTGTGCTCTGATCTAGTGGAGAGATAGTGTACTTGTCAAGGCCTTGCTAGTTTGACAATGTTGGTTATGATGATGTAATAATCATCGATGCTTATCAATCTGGATCCTTCCTTATATGCATATTTCAACTTGAGACTATCATGTTGAGTCATTATGAATACCTCCCTAGTTAAGAGGGAGTGTTGGAATTGTAACTAGGTTCGATCTTCATAAATGTCATTAAATCAATATGTACTTTATTTAAAAACAAAAGAAGAAGATCATTATTATTATGTAGCATGTTCTTAATGCTTCATTTTTGTCAAAAGAAAAGATTAAAGGACATGTTCTTCGTGACTTTATGAAAAGAAGAAAAATTGTACTTTTGGTAAAGTATCATTTGTCTCATCAAGTTGCCAAGTCATCCCTCTTAGAGTTCATGTCGGTCTGCCCAAAGGACATGACCCTTCGCATCGAGAAACAACTATAAATTGGCACTTATCCTCCATCATTTGGCATGCAATTCGAGGATGATCTGTGGTGAAGAGTTCGGATGTCTGAGGCATAATACGAAGGTTTTTGAGGCACATACAACTGAGCTTCTATGGCAGATCTTGAGGCACATATATTCAAGCTTCTATAGAAGATCTTGAGGCACATAACCAAGATCCATGTGGAAAATATAGAGGAATGTTCTACTATGACAATCTGAGTTACTATCTCTCTCTGTGATGCGAGTTTTGTTCCTATATATGATGCAAGTTTTGTTCCTATGGAATCCGAAATTTTTTTAGGCACATTGTTCATGGTTAAGCAATTTTTTTGAGGCATTATATACGAGCTACAAGAAGATCTTCATCTATGTAAAATGCAAACTACAAGAAGGCTATCATCTATGTATTGGTTGACTATACTATGAACATGGTATGGCAGAATTTGAAGGCTAACTTGGCACTTGGTAATAGGTCTACTGGTCAGTTCATTTATAACTTGGATTTCTCCTGTTGATGAAGATTCTATAAGGAAAGGATTTACGAGTTTTCCCCTTGTGGATTTCACCCTGGCCTCTGGCCTAATTTCTTGTGTCTCTTGACTTTATGTACATTGTATTTGTATAATTACTTGATTACCTAATGGAAGAAAGTAAATACTAAATGGAAAAACCTACATAAACTATCACAAGTAATTATCATGTTAAGAAATTCTCTATTGCTCTTCAATTTCAACAGACTCAAAGCGTTAACAGCAAAAAAAATATCTGGTCTGGTGTTAACCAAAAACATTAAGGATATGATTAGCTATATGTATAGAGGGTGTCCACAAAGTTTGAAGAGGAATCACATAGCTTCTTCATATTAGATATCATGGGTGTGGCCATGGACTTATAGTCCATCATGCCAAATCTCTTCAAGATTTGAACAACATACTTCCCTTGTCCAAGGAAGATCTCACCAGGTTGTTGCCATACCTCCAAGCCCAAGAAATAATGCATAAGGCCAAGATCCTTCATCTCGAATTTTGAGGCCAAAATCAATGGATCACGTCCAACAACCATAAAATAAAGATCAGGATCGGCATCACTTTTGGTGAAGCCTAAACTCATTAGATATCCATTAATCTTGGAATTCCAAGCTCGGGGTGCCTATTTGAGGACATACAAGGCCTTCTTCAACTGCAAACATGGGACTTCTTCCCATGTACCTCAAAGCCTTGAGGTTGCTCTATGTATACTTCTTCCTTAATTATTCCATTTAAGAATGTTGTCTTTACATCCATCTAATGTATTTTCCAACCCATAACAGAAGCAAGAGAAATAGTAATTCTAATAAAGGTGTACCTGGCAGCAAGAGCAAACGTTCCATCATAGTCTTCTCCCTCTTTTTGTGAAATCCCTCTTGCCACGAATCTTTCTTTGTACTTTTCAATGTTGCCATCTGCGACAAGCTTGACCTTGTAGATCCACTTGGAAGTCACCACTGACTTCCCTTCTAGTCTTGGAACTATTTCCCATACATCATTCCTTATAACAGACTGGTATTCTTCCATCATGGCATCCTCCCATGGTTGTTGACCAATTGCATCCTCATAATTGGAGGATTCAGAATCAACTAGAGGCCATATAGCTTGAGTACCTTTGAGGTGATTTTATTTCTCTAAAAGTACCTCGAGGAGTTGTATGTCTTTCTGCATCTTGCAAGGTGTCACAAAGCCATGTTGGTCCTTTCCTAGTTATGGCAACTTCTGGGAGGATCTACTGGATTCTAATTCCTCTTGATCATCTGTAGAATGAGCCTGCACCTTTTGGAGCCTCTTGCTCTTCATCAACAATCTCCATGTGGTATTCTTTGGACTTTCTGAAAGCAACCTCTTCATCAAAGGTAACATCTCGACAAACTTCAACTTGACGGTGTTCAGGAATGTAGATTCTATATGACTTGGAAGTCTCATTGTATCCTACAAAGGTATGTAACGAACATGGTTCATTATAGTAGTTTAAACACTCCAAAAGACTTGGAATATAAAGATCTCCATTGAAGATACAATAATATATATATTAAAAATTAAAATGTATGAATGAGAATGATGTTACAAATGAGAGTGAGGGCCTGCTTATATACCCTTGGCAGGTGTCCCTTCATGAACGGTCATGCTCTTAGGGACATACCTATTCATTAACTAATTACTAATTAATCATTATTTATGATGTGTTATTATTATTTATATTTACGTTATTTATATCTATATTTTATTCATAAATTTGCCTTCCTCCTCAAAAAGCTTTTTCCTCAAAGCTTGTTGATGTAAAGGCTTGATCTGGTTTTCTGTTTCGAATGTCTTCTCATCTCGGAACTGTCATCTTCATTAATACAAATTAATATGATCCTTTGAGTGATAAATAAAATTGCCGAACTGAGAAGGGATCATACCAGCCTAAATTAATCTTTTGTGAAACTTGGTAATTACTTGATAGCTAGGACAATTTGTTATCGTCAGTCTGGGTTGTGCTGACATCATTATTCTTCAGAACATGAGTTTGTTGTTTTTGTTTTGAGTGATATAGATACACAAACTAATTGGGATGTTTGCTCTTGTGGTTCGGATGTCGATAAGGAGTACTAGCGATTTGATTTTCTCTTATCATGTGTTTGGCAATTTCCTGATTTACTCTAGGTGTCGTTGTTGAGTTGGTTACCAAATCGTAACTTGGAATTTCCATCATTTGAACTGCAACATCTGAATATGTTTTTCCTTCAACCAATTTGTCCACTTTTTGAGTTGTGATATTGACTAGATCGGTATTCATTCCCTTATCTTCAATTTGGACGATTACATCTGACGACTTTGATACATCTTTCATGATGAGTTCTTCTAATTTATTTTTCAATGATTGCTTATCATTTTTAAGTTTCTTAATTTGAGTGAGTAATTACTCGCTATGGTCCTTAAGACAAGTAATTTCATTGTTTTTGTCAGCAGTAATTTTGTCAAATCCCCTTCGCATATTTTGTATCGTTTTTTTACTTTCTTGAAGAATTACTTTTGAGATTTCTTGTATGTCTTCTGGTGTCGCTGAATCTGGCTTCAAAGTAACATCTCGTAGTGTTATTTTTTTTCTTTTTGTGGGAAAATGTCAAAAACATTTCTTTTGTATTTAGGATAAAGGACCCTAGAGTTTCCATCCAGGGTGAACCCAAAACAATGTCACTATCGTCAAAAAATAATATTTTCATAGTGAATTACGAGATAAAAGTATAACCCCCAATACTAAGTTGTAGATTGCTTATTGTTGCTAGTTGTATTGTTTGTCACTTGTGTCAACAAAATTCGTTTGAATTATATTTGATTCAGGAATCACTAATTGGTTAGCACAATTAGGACTAACATAATTACTATCTTCAGTAGGACTGATAGAGATTATAATATATTTTCATGCGAGTGATCCTTTCATTTTAAATAATGTACTAACACATTTACTTAAAGTTTTAGGAAATCTTTTTATTACTGGTCTCCATTTTTTTCTTTTTTAGGACGAGTTTTAGGGTTTAAAAGTAACCCTCTCAATCCTTATAATAATAATAATAAAATTATAATGTTACTCTCTTTCTTTTTCTTTTTCTTTTTTTCTCTTTAAAGGACCCTCAAGTACTTTTTCACTTTTTTCCTTTTTTTGAACTCCTTAATTTTTCCAAATTTATGCAATTTTTTTTAAATTATAAAATATTCCTTTTCTATGAAGCTTTTATGAATACCTTTTTTTATTAAAATGTAATCTTGTTGGTTTCTTTTATAGATTCATATATATATATATATATATATATATATATATATATATATATGATTGACTTTTCATCCAATTAAGACACTGGTTGAATGTGACCTTTAGAGGTAAGGAATAAAATAGATGATGATGGCAGATGGTGTATTGTGTGAGAATGGGAGTTTGACTCGACGACAGCAATGGCGGTTACCATGCAGGAACAGGAGGTGTGACAGACAACAATGGCAATTGTCTGCAATTGAGCACAAGTTGACGAATTGAACTCGGCGGAGGCAGCGATTGGCAGAATCAACTGTGAGGGTCTATCGGCACTGTGGCAAAGGATTGTGGTCCATCAGGGTTGCGACTTACAGTTGTGGTTGTGTTGCGTCAAGCTGCGGTTGACTGGTCGAGTTACGTCGTCGTGCGTGGTGGCTGCAGGATGGGAGCATTTGGTCAGCAACTAGAATTTTTCTTTTTGTTTTGGGTTGGTAGAGAGCATTGTCTGGTTAGCAAGCAATGGTCAATCTGCGGTGAAGAATGGTTGGTTGGCTATGTTGTGTCCAGGGTTGTTGGCTATACGAGTGCCCTACAAGGTTATAAATCAAGTTTTGTATTGGTGTCCAATGGCAATGGAAAATTGTTGGAGACAGTAGTACAGACAAACGTCAAAGCTCATGCAAGTGTACTAGTGGTGCAGTTACTTATTCTTTTTTTTTCTATAGTATTTTATTTTTTTAACTTGATTAATTCTTTTTCTTAATAATATCTTTTTTTAATTTTTTTAATAATAATCTTTTTATTATGATTTTTTTAATATAAATTTTTACCTTTTTTTAAATAATATTTTCTTTTATTTTTTATTTTTTTTTACTTTTTATTTTGATTGTTTTTAATATAATAGTCTTTTCTCTCTCTCTCTCTCTCTCTCTCTCTCTCTCTCTCTTTTAATTATTTTTTTTCTTTTATGGCCAAGGGCCAATTAGCGAAAATGGAGAAACTCCAACTTAAGTAGTGAAATGCTTCAGTTGCGACGACAACAAGGTTGACAAAGGATTGATGGCCAAAGGCCAGATCAAAGTGGTTCTCTGTGCAACGGTTGAGCGGCTAGAGGATCAAACAACTCTGATACCAATGTAATGAACAAGGTTCGTTATAGTAGGTTAAACACTCCAAAAGACTTGGAATATAAAGATCTCCATTGAAAATACAATAATATATATATATTAAAATGTATGAATGAGAATCATGTTACAAATGACAGTGAGGGCCTACTTACATACCCTGGGCAGGTATCCCTTTATGAACAGTCATGTCCTTAGGGACGTACCTCTTCATTAACTAATTACTAATTAATCATTGTTTATGATGTGTTTTTATTATTTATATTTACATTACTTATAACTATATTTTATTCATAACAATCTACTACATGTTTGACCTTGTGGATCCACCTAGAAGTCACTACTGACTTTCCTTCTGGTCTCGGAACTATTTCTTATACATCATTCTTCATAATAGACTGGTATTATTCCATCATAGCATCCTTCCATGCTTGTTGACCAGTTGCTTCCTCATAATTGGAGGGTTCAAAATCAATTGGAGGCCACATAGCTTGAGTACCTTTGAGGTGATTTGCTTTCTCTGAAAGTACCTCGAGGGGTTGTATGTCTTTCTGCATCTTGCAAGGTGTCACGAAGCCATGTTGGTCTTTTCCTAGTTATGGAAACTTCTCTAGGAGGTCTATTGGATTAGTTGAATCTACTAATTCCTCTTGATCATCTATAGAATGAGGTCTAGAAGGACCTGTGCCTGCATCTTTTGGAGCCTCTTGTTCTTCATCAACAATCTCCATGTGGTATTCTTTGGACTTTCTGAAAGCAACCTCTTCATGAAAGGTAACATCTCGACAGACTTCAACTTGACGATGTTCAAGAATGTAGATTTTATATGACTTTGAAGTCTCATTGTATCCTACAAAGGTACCCTTCTTTCTTGACGATTCTGACTTCATTGTATCCTACAAAGGTACCCTTCTTTCCTGACGATTACAACTTCTTTCTCTTTTGCTTGGGCACATGGACATATAATGGACAACCAAAAATTCTTAAATGACTGGCTTCAAGCTTTGTTCTTGCGAATGCTTCCTCAAGAGTCTTGTCTTCTAAAATTCGATGAGAACTTTGATTTTTAACATAAACAGTTGTATTTTATGTTTCTCCCACAAAAGCAAGGGTAAATTTTGATCATGAATCATTGCATTTACAGTTTCTACAATAGTTCTATTCTTTCTTTCTGCTACTCCATTCTATTGAGGGTTGTAAGGAACTATCCACTCCCTCTTGATCCCTACTTCTTTACAAAAGTCATTGAATTCTCTAGAAGTGTATTCTCCTCCATTGTCTAATCTTAAAAACTTGATCTTCCTTCTTATCAAGTTTTCTACTTGGGCCTAGAATTCTTGGAATTTGCTAAATGCTTCATCCTTGGTCTTCATAAAGTAAATCCAAGTTTTTCTGGAGAAATCATCGATAAATGTTACGTAGTATAAGTAACCTCTCAAGGATATTATTGTCATAGGTCCACATACATCAGAAAGTATTAGATCCAAAATTCCTTTAGACCTACTGTCACTACTTGGAAAAGATCCCTTGGTATTCTTACCAAGTGCACGTCCCTTCCAAACACCATCATGTTCAATTTTAAGTTCTAGAAGACTTATAACCATTTCTCTTAATGCAAGCAAGGCCTTGTAATGTAGATGAGCAAGGCTTTGATGCCATAGCTCACATAGACAGATGCTATCATGGACTAGTGCTTGAGCTAGTCATCCTAGAAATCTATACAATCCTCCTTCTCGAATCACCAATCACTTCTACAACTCTATATCCTTTGTCTCCCAAACTGAAATAGAAAATGGATTCTTCTTTAATCCTAGTACAATAAGACTCCACTCATATGAAGAGACTTTCCAGATTCCAGTTGAAATGAGGCTGGTCCAACTCCTTTTACTACATATTTAGCATTATCCCCAAGCTCCACCTGTAAAGCTAAGTCTCTTTTTGTCAAATTTGTAAGAACATTTTGAAAACTAATCATATGCCTAGAGGCACCCCTATCAACCAACCAAACTATATCGCTATTTGTTATGGTGCCTGAGAGAGCAGAAACAAATATTTTCTGCTTAGCTCCGTCCGACTCTAAAATAGCCCTCTGAAGTTTGTCTTCCATTCTAGGGCTTGAGAACATTTGGCTATAGATTAAGAAATGAAAACAACTCTCCCAAACCTAGTTTCTTTAGGCCTCTTTGATGATTGCTCTTTCACCAAGGCTCTGATACCAGATTGAATTTTCTACAATGAAGTGTAGTAGAACTGATCTTGTAATCTGAAATTACTTTCCAATGATTTCCAATCAAATTATCTTATATCATTAAGCAAGTATACATAGAAAATCTCAATAATAATGCAATAGTAACAATATGATCATAAAGGGACAACCAAGCACCAAAAGACAATAAATTTACCCTGGGAAAACCCAACCTTGGGAAAAACCCAACAAACTTTTCGTCTTAGGAGAATTTGTTCTTGAGCAATAATTACAATATTCCAAGATATTCTAAGGATTGCCAAAAATCAGATCAAGGAAACTAGTCAAACTTGGTCAAAAATCGACTAGTAATGGCTGGTCAAACCTTCAAAAATTACCAAAAGTCAATGTTGGTCAACATGTTGGGAATCACAATTGTTGTTAGACCAAAACCCGCAGGTTTTAGTCAACGATTGCATCGCCAAAGATAAGGATCCATGAGAGGCGGTTAGTCCATATCGTGAAACACATGGGGAGCGTTGGTTTATCCAATGTCCAACAATCTCCCCCCCCCAACGCAAGTCGAGTGTGTATCGAACTCGTGACCTACGCTCTGATACCATTTGTTGGGAATCACGATTGTTGTTAGACCAAAACCTGCAGGTTTTAGTCAACGATTGCATCACCGGAGATAAGGATCCATGAGAGGCGGTTAGTCCATGTCGCGAAACACATGGGGAGCATTGGTTTATCCAATGTCCAACACAATAGTCTCAATTTCAGCCCGAGGTCAAATTCAGACATGTTAAAGGCCTCTGGTCAATTGTGGTCAAAGTGCTTCAGGTCTGCGGTCAAAGTCTGAGATTACTGAGGCCAAAATAGCCTCCTTTCCACAGTCAAATTCACTCCAAAATCTCGATCAAATGTAGCATGATTCTCAGTCAAACAAAGCTGATCAAATTCGGAAAAGAGAGCAAGTCAACGATGGTCAACGTCAACTTCAGGCTTTGGTCAAACTTCAGTTGTACTTCTTCCTTCGCACATGTGGATCAAATTAGATGTTGTGTTGTTGTGATCAAATTGGTCAAGGTGGAGGAGACTCATGTATTTATATCGGTCAAAGTGGAGTGACTTTTGACCAAAAGTCACACCCCTTCATCTTGTGGGGCCGACTTGTCACTTGGAGCCTGCATGAAGCCCAAATTAATAATTTTTAATTTTAATTCTTCATGAATTTCTTTATTCGACTTAGGAGGCCCTTTTGGCATGCGAAAATACCTCCCAATGCTACACAAAAATTAACAAGTTGTTGTGGTAATGTTGGATAACCCATCCATGTTTCCCATAAGCTAGCAATGATCTTTTGGACTTTTAAGCTTAAAATGTTACTTTGTGAGCTAACAAGACCAACAATATGATGCGAGCCCAAGCCCTCACAAGCATCCTACAATAAGATCATGCAAGCATACACAAGTGGAGCACTCCACTCCAAGGATACATATGTAATTCTCCAAGGTGATTTCATACACAATATGAGCTCCAAGATGGTGTAGCTACTCAAGGTGTGTCCACAACTCTCCATCCCAAACTCACATGAACTCCATCACTCCTAAACCATGTACTATGCTTGGTCAACTACCCTTGCAAAAACATTGTTGCAGTTGGCATCCCTAAGCCAATCTAAGCTATCCCATGCTATCTAAGGCTTGATGCCCTCCAAGATCCACGAAGCTCCACTTCCTAAGTAGGGAGCTCTCCAAGCAAGTGGTTCTCTCCATGTGTCCATAATGAAGGGTGTCCACCAAGGAAGCAAGAGAACTCTAGCACTCTAGGGAAGAATGTCAATCAAGCATCCACTTGAGGCCAAGCAATCACTATGCAAATTCATCACAAACCATCACCCATGAGCCAATCCATATTGGACCATCCGAGGGCTGAACATACACCACATACCCCAAAACTCACAAGGCACCCTCCATCATGGTGTAAGCACTTTTCGAGTAACATGAAAGCTAATATAAATAATAATAACAATGATTCAAAAGGTCATGTGTCATGTCTCTTCATGATTGTGACTATTCAATGATATTTATGATGTCATGCACAATTGTATAGATCATCAATCAAATTACCAATCATATATATTTTTATCCTTTATGGATTTTACAACATTGCCCTATTTATTTTGGACTTTGACTAAATTTATAGTTTGTAAACCATTTAGTTCATAGAATTTACTAGTAGGAATTGGATAGAAACAACGGCCACATTTACCTTAAAATTTTATAACAATTATTTGAAGTTTTATTATAACTAAAAAATACAACATTGCGTAACCTTATAACAAATTCATGTACATAGGTAATCTCACCAGAAAGATAAAGAAATTGCTCATCTAAGAAAACAATGTCAAACCCTTATTAAGAAAGTATAAAAATTGAAGAGAAAGGAAATATATATTTCAAGCGAGTTGTCTTTAGTGCGAATTTTTTGGAAGCTTTTCTGATGGATTTTTCCGGTCTAATTTCTCTAAAATTCGGCTGAAATTCATTGAAATCACAAGTTTGATGTGTAAATTGTTGAGAATTTAGAGGGCTGGTGATTAATTCAAATTCTCTTCTTGATAATTACTTGTGAGCTTACTTGAGTTACTTATGTCTTCTCTTCTTTAGCTTATTTAGCCTTTCATCAAGTCAATTATCAAAATACACGAGACACAAAATTAGGCTCCTAGAGCCAAGGCAAAACCTCTCCCTCTTGGAGAGGAAAACCCGCAAGAAATTCTTCTTATAGAATTTCATTTGACAAGTACCATGACCATGACTCAGACCCTTGACCTACGTATGCCTCCAAGACCTTGTCACTGCTTCTTCCTTGACTCCTTAGGTTGATCCTTCTTTTCTGCACCAACTTGCACCTTTCTGCACTAAGGTGAGAGAACTCAGTCTCTAACAGTCTTCTTCCTTCTTTCTACACTGGTTACTTAGAGAAACTCGGTCTCTATTCAACAATCCTCTGTTTCCTTAGTTTTCCAAGTGACTTCTCCCTTCGGCCTTCTTTCAGCACCTTATTCCACTTAATGATAGCCCTGTACTGAGAACGGAAATTATAGTGCAGACTTGTCCGATAACCACAGGGATATCTGAACTTCTTTCTTCGTTGATCTCCATCACAACATAATCCTATCTTCACACTTAATTACAATCCTGAACCTACGCATTTATTCCGCAAATCCTTACCTGAATTTCCTGCAATTTAGTCCGAAAATTACAGACCAATCTGAATTTTGTTCTGTTGTTTTCTGCGCAATACACTGGGGTATATATAGTTGTCTGAGCCTATAAATAAGCCGACCTGACCAATGAAAGGGTGTGACGGTTCATGTGCACTGTTTATAGGCTGACTAGGAGAGGTATATGAGCCGACTTGTAGAGCATATTGTAGGTTGTCTTGAAGAGTATTTACATCAAGTATTTCACCATTCTTGAGCCATATTGTTGAGCTACTTTGACAAGGTCTTTGAGGCATACTTCATTGACTTGACTCTTCATATACATGACTCTTAATTAATACATTTATCACAAGAAGACAAATCCCTAAACGACATCAAGAAGAAGTTTTTTTGACCTATAATAAAAAACTTGCTCATGAAACCCATGAAGCAAGCATAACAAAAATATATTTTATTATCTTTGTCTTCTTCATTACATAAATACATAATTACATAGTCAATATGAAGATCGAACCTAGTTACACTTTCCAACATAACCCCTACACAATCCAAGTGCCCTAAGGGTTTTTCAGGGTTCTGAATCCATATATACAGTAAAGAAACCAGTTTAAATAACAAAAATCAAGATTTCACCTCAAATTTTTCCGTCGGATTCTGGCATTTGAAACTCCAAAAAATCGCAATAAAGACAACTCCTATTGCAAGGACCAGCAATGAAATGTCAACTGGCCTAATTGAATCAACAATATTTGCATAAATCAAGGTGTCGATTATGGATAGGCAGACTTTGTTAGAATCAATCAAAGTTGAAAGATAGAGTATCACCACAAATGAAATTTTCTCTATCATCTAAAAAGTCAAAATGCCATGGATTGATAACAAAATGCCTACAGATATAGTCACATCTGAAAATCAATTTCTCAACAATAACGAAATTGTATCGTAACCCAAGGGTAGCAACACACCAATAAATATTGAAGCATCAATTTTTTATTCCAACATTTTAAAAGAAAGTTCAACTATTAGATCCCATCATCGCCCCAGTCACAAAACTTGTCACATGGAACAATCTTACCACCATCATCAAAACAAAATTCAGTCTACAATCCTAAATATCAAAACTACAATGTCACTTATTTCTTAAGGCATAATAAGACTCACGATCAAAGAAGTCCTAATCGAATGTCTCAACATACAATTCCTAATAAAATCAATATGAGGTGGATTGACCCTTTAATAATTCAATAGGTATTGTTCAAACCTTCAAAGTTGTTATTGTCGCCTTTCCTCATTCAAGACAACAAAAAGAGTAGCTCAACAACTGAAAGAGTTACATGCTAGAATAAAGATGTAACCTTCTCCTAACCATGCCTTGAGGACAAACTATCCTCTAAGGTAGGGACATGTAATGTATATAAATTGCAATAAACTATAATAAATATATATTAATAATAATTCAAAAGGCCATGAATCATGTCTCCACACCCGTAACTACTCATCAATAGTTATAATATCATGAGTAATTGTGTTAATCACCATTTATCATATTATCAATTATTCTTATCGTTTATGGATTTCTCAACTATACCTATTTACATTGGATATTTTTAGTTTATCAAACAAGGGCATACATCTTTGGTACTCATATTGTGTGAAGATCTTCATGGGGGCATGAGAGACTCCGAAAAGGAAATGATAAAAACCATAGATTTTATAGCAGACAAGGCAACCAAAAACGAAATGGTCTTTCAACACAAGTTCCCACCTATATAATTATAATGATGTTTCCATCAAATGGTGTTAAGGCTCTCTTGTCATAGAGTAAATCTATATATATACCATCCAAGATCCATCGTAACTCTAGATCTACCAAGTGCCGAGAGGGATTTGATCCCTCTCAGCGCTTGGTAGATCTGGAGTTAAATGGATCTACGTTGGTTTAATTATTAATTTTAATTATAAATATAAATATAATTATCAATTTTATGTTTTTTATTTTATTTATCCTATTTATTTTATTTTATTAATTTTATTAATTTTATTTTGACCGAGTCAAAATGTTAAAACATTACAACAACTCTACCATACTGGGAACAAATGTTTACATAGGAGTTAAGTTTACTTATGAACCTCAAATACAAAGAATTTCTTTAATAAAAAGTGGATCGGGTGAAAGGAAATCTTGGATAAAATATAATATTAAAGTATTATATTTTACCCAATATTTATTACCTCTCCCACCCAGTAAAAAGTGGCCAGAGGTGGGGGGAAATACTATTTAACTGTCACCCCCCACCTTAATTATTACAATTTACTCAATATTACCCCTCGCCCTTGCTAATAGTTGAGTTTGTTTACTTTTAAACTTCAAATATAAAGAAAACTTACAATAAAAAATGGACCAATTGAGGAGAAATATTGGATAAAATGTAATATTATAGTATTATGTTTTACCCAATATTTCTTACAACCTAGTAAAAAGTGGATGAAGGTAGGCAGAAATATTAGATAAAATGTAATAATTACATTTTACCTAATATTTTTCCCCCAGCTCCCCTCGCCCAAGCTCACTTTCATAGTTAAGCTTATTCATTTCTAAACTTATCATCCTAGATCCATCAGAGCTCCATTTCTATAGCACATTGTTACACATAAATTAAGAGAATATATTACAGATATTACATTAAAGTGATTATCAAAGAAGTCATTAGAATGAAGAAGCTTATACGCATATATACACATTATGTATTCATCCATTCAACCATAGAAACAAAACATACAAAAAGACATAGGGCCACCGAACAGATCCATACAGATTTCCAACCCGAACAAATCCATAAAAACGTTTTACTTTTACAGGCTACATGGATTCATCGCCATCATTTTCTACAACTAACTATGTATCTAAATATAACATCAAACCAAGATGGATCTGGGCTAGTTTAATTTCCCCCTTAATTAGGTTATATTCCACATGAATACCATCGGTTCTTAATACCATGGATCATTTTTATTTTTTTTTATTTTTTTTTCAAAGAGCTATTTTTATCTTGTTATTTTTATTTTATTTTCACTGAATTAAAATGTTTACATTCATTACATTACATTAAGTTACACATCTCTACAATATTTAATTTTTATTTTTACCAAGTCAAAATGTTTACATTGCATTACGTTACATTACATTACACATCTCTAGCATACTGGGCTGGAGAGCACCTCTCAGCCCAATAAAAAATGAGTAATTTTATTTAAAAATAATAATTTATTATATTTTATAATAAAATAATATATTTTAAAATATTATATTCAAAATCTAGAGTCCAAAAACTACCAGCCCAATAAAAAATGAGTAATTTTATTATAAAAAAATTAAAAATATTTATTATATTTTATAATAAAATAATATATTTTAAAATATTATATTCAAAATCTAGAGTCCAAAAACTACCAATGCTAAATTAACTATTATACTTAAATTATTAGTTTATTTAATTTAATTTTAATTTTAATTTTCTTTTTATTTTTATATTTATGTAATTTGACCAAGTCAAAATGTTAAACAGGACAGGACAGGGCATTACAAAATCTCTACCATACTAGGCTGGAGAGCACCTCTCGGCTCAACAAAATGGAAAAGAAAAGAAAATAGTAAAAAAACAACAACAACAACAATTCCAATGCGCACAATGTAACAGTTTTCCATCAATCTTGAACCCAAAAGAATTAATCTTTCATGTGTATAACAATTCTCATATACAAATTCCTTTATAACCATAACTAAGCACCAAATTAATTTTCTTTTCACCGCATGACCATTCTACATCGGTAGTTTTTAGTATTTACTCACTTGACAATTTTTGTATCTTTTCATACCATTCATAATCACCACATCATAGAGACAATATGCCAACTAGGAATACTATTGTCCAGCCAAAGAAGAAGAACCTCTCCTCTATCATTCTTCTAGCCCTTTGGTTTGGCATATAAAAATGAGTAACACAAAATTTGTGGCTTTTTAGAAAAGAAATAGAATATAGAATACTGACCTTTCTACCATCATTAGGATGAAGTCTATTAGCTGCAACAGGGTCAATCTCTTTAAGTTGATCAAATGGATTACTTGCATTTCGAACTTCATCATTGCATCTTTTATGCAGATCATTAGCACTTCCTACAGAACATATAAAGAAAAGAACTATAAATAAGACATTTGGGTAATATCTCATTACAGAGTATACAAATGAAGCAGATAAACTTGCCATTGTCATTCATGTATTGACATAACATCGTCGGTTACCATTTTCTGTTGAGATGAACCACATTACCTGCATTGCTACAAACACTAAATTGTCCCTGGCTTGTTTTCAGATCTTCATCTCCATCCTCCATGACATCATCTACCAAGTATGAACTAACAAGAGCCTGGTTTCCAACAAATCAAATAATGACTGCCATGTATTGCAATAGTTCTGACCGAAATAAATTGACGACCATATATCTAGATGCAGTATACATTCATGAAATGAAATGGATATCTTCTGGAATTTGTGGAAAGATAAAGCGTGACACATGAAAACATATGAAAAAAGGAACAAAGAAAGAATAACCGTATCTTGAAGAAATAGGAATCAAAGCACCCTTCTATTATGTATGATATTTTGGGATTGTAGTAGATATTTCATTATAAGTTTATATAGCACAAATCTAGACAATCAGCACCACTTTTCAAACAAGTATATGACTATATGTTTATATGGCACAAATCTAAACAGAGAGCACCACTTTTCAAACAAGTATAGATTGTCCAAAAGGAACTACAACCATTTAATGCGCTCCATGGTTGTATGAATGAGGACAGAGGGAATGTACTCTTTGAATGCCTCCGAGACATTCCAAGCATAGCTTCAATTTGGTATTTCCATATAAAAGAAGTGAAACATGATTCAAAAGCTTAATATGTATGAAGGTTTAAGTGATAGAAACATCAACTGATTTGATTTAAAGTTTCTTATTCTTCTGTCATACCCTTCTTTTTCTCTCTCTCTCTCTTTCACACACCAACATAGCATGAACTTACACACACACATATATATCTTGTGATTTAGAGTTGAACATATGTGCAAAAGGTGCTGACTTGTCATGTTTTGAAAGTAACAAAAGGTATAAAATAGTATTACCACACCAAGTGAGAGGAACATGCCAAAATAAGCAATGATGATTACAACGATATTCAGTCCTCTCATATATTTGCAATTCGATCTATAGTATATAGCATATGTTAATTTACTATTTCCTAAAAACAAATGTTAGTATATAACATGCTCCCCTTACAAAGGAGCTTTGTCCTTGAATATTATATTATCCAATTATCACCATGAAATTCTCCTTCCACTCTCTTTTGATCATATCAGCCTTTGCTTTATTTTTCCGTAATATTCATCATATCGGCACTTTGCCTTATTTTACCATTAAGATGCTCTTTCAAATGGTCGACAAAATTCCAATATTCATAAAATACATTAACTGCTAGTGTTTTCATTGGGCACACCTGATCCTTGACCTAAGTTGTGTCATAATCACAAAATGCTTTAATGTTGACACTTCAATTTATGTGTGGTAAGTGTTACTACACAATGATTCTACGAAGTATACCCTTTTAACCATTGTCATTGGTTTTGCAACTATAAATATCTTCAGGTATATTTTGACTTACCACACAATGATTCTACAAAGTATATCTTTTTAACCATTGTCATTGGTTCTGCAACCATAAATCTCCTTAGGTATATTTTAACACTTCTTCAAAATTTCAAACAGCCCACAAATTTGGTGGTTATAAAGTGTGTTTATATTTAATATAGTACATACTAAAACAATCCCCTCCCAAATGCTACTTTGAAATTTCAAATTGTAATTGCCCACAAGGGATAGCTCGATCACCGATGGCCTTGATAATGAGTTATGTCCCATGAGGTTCCAGGTTCAAACCCAATGGGTCAGCCAATAAATAAATCAAATTGTAATTATTCCAAATGTTAGAGCCCAGCGTATTATGCACAAACTAATTAGTTTTTGTGCGAAAAAGTGACATTATTCGAATTAAATTACTTAAGTCATTGATGCAAATGAAAGAAGTTTCAACAGGTCGATGATGCTCATCTCATCTGAAACCATAGCAAGGTCCTGATATGACCCAAAAATTCCTTCCTGTAAATAATAGAGCAGTCCAGAATCCAGATAACTAGTAGGTGCAGAGCCAATGTCACCTCACTCAATACCTATCTCACTTCAGAACGGTGTTTTTCCGACCACAAGGTGCTTCCCTAAATAGTCTAGGGTAGCAACTAATGAATAAAGGATAACTATTACCTCAAACCAATAAACGAAACCACTATTCGGAAATAAATCAGATATAAAATAGCAAGTAACTAACCAGGCAGCAAGCATGCAAATCAAAAAAAAATGTAAATGCTAAAATCACTAAGTGTATGCCTAAAATGGGCAATAATAATTCCTACTGTTCAGAGCTAAATGAGTTTGGGACTGCTAGCAAAAATCCCTCAAAAACTGCTGGAAACACACCAAAATCCATATATTTATACTACATATAAATGGGTATGCAAACCAATGCACAAGGATGATTGTTCATAAATTGTTCAACCTTGGGAAAGCACTACTCTTGTCTTGATTCTGTTGATTACCGCTCCACGTATTTCAAACAGCATATGTAGCCCGAATACCCGTAAAGATCTGTTTAACAAGGCCAGCTCCATTGCTAGCCTGAGCCAGGGGATTATTTTCATTGATACCATCCAAAGCTTTATGCGGTTGATTGCAAATGCCAACAAATGATTTTTGCGCATCCTTGACAGTCACATTTTTTACCATTTCAGCAATTTCATTTAATCTTCTTTCCCTCTCTTGATCTTTCAATCTTTGTTTTCCATCTAATGAATTGAGATTGAATACCGCACCCTTTGTCTCCTTTTCACTAACGAGTTGGAGTTGCCCATTTTTAACTAAAAATACCAAAATTCTACCACTCGTTGGTTCATCTTCATTGTGCTCATCATTCCATTAGGGGAATTTTGAGGTCTAAAATGGGCCTCCTAAGGAAAATGTACAATCAAAACTCAATTTATGAGAACCAATCACATTTTAGGGGATGACATCATCCCTAATGGTTGAGGTCACATTGCTTGAGTTAAAAGTATTTATTTGTCACATTCTCAATGGTGGATAAAAACTCATGGTTAACCATGGTAGTGCTCTAAGTACTTTTAAAGTCAAAAGTAAAGTACTCATACTAAATGCCATTTCACACTTTTTGAATAAAATAATATTATTGTCATTTCATATTTCTTGAAAGAAACAATGCATATCCCTATTCATTTATTATATTATATTATATTATATTATTTTTAAATAGTATATTAATTACATGTTATTATACAATTTAAATAATATAAATTTTAATTAATAACATATAATATAATTAAAAATTTATAAATTTATATTTATATTTTATTTTAAGTTATTTAAGTGCAAAGGACAAATGCATTAGGTGTGCAATGATAATTATTTTTTCTTGAAAAGCTCATTCTTATTTATAGTCACATCAATACAATTTTTTTATTAATTTTATTTTGGTACAACTTTTGAATTAAATTTAACTATGGTTACATGGATTGTGGTGCAAAAAGTGAATTTCAAATTCATAAATATTATTTTATTGGTTTAGCTATTATTTTATTATTTCCTTAGGAGGCCCATTTTAGACCTCAAAATTCCCCTAATGATATACATTGTCCCCACACAATAATAGAAATTTATGTCACTTGTGAATGAACAACTCAATATGCAACATATTTGTTCATTAGCATTAAGTGAAAATGATGAAACATTTTCAAGTTTTTTATCATCGAAGAGACACACGAAATTGAAATTGTTGGTTGTTTTTCTCTCATCGTAATCATTAATATTGTTGGTTCTTTTTCTCTCTTTCTGAGACGCACCAAATTGTTCGCTCTTTTTCTCGGTGCAAACTGCGAGTGTGTGAGACTGCTCCTAATAACAAATACAATAGGGAAGTTCCCCAAGAGGTACAGAGGAGACATGAAGTTTCTGAATGTCATCTATTGACCCAATAATAAGGTTTTCTTCCTTTACAATCACAACGGTGTCAGGAAAGGAAATTGTATTGAAAGAACACATGTGACTAACTTTTGTGAAATGGACATTCGTATGTGCCAATGTACAGTTGTCACTGTAAATTATTGCAGGCAACTCCGATGATACAAAAACATGCGTCTTGTTCTTAGAGCGAAACGTGGTAAAGTTAATTGCTTTTGTACCGAACTAGATCATTGCTCTTTCAATCTTGCTCGCATCTAAATTCCACGCACAGTTCTTAGATACTAGCAGTTGCAATACCAATTTTCTGGAGAAATATGATGATTGCATAAAATCTGTTATTTCTGAATCACGTTTGAAGAGTAATGATTCCACTATTATACGTCTTCCTTCCATGTTATTACACGTTATTTTATTCTCACAACAATCACCTTTCACCTTAATTTCACTAACTGCACCAAAAACGTTTTTTAAATCTTCTTCATAGGATTCTTTCCCATCCTTTAACAGTGCAGGCATGTCATTAATTTTACATTCATCATTTTCAAAAAAAATCATATTCATATCAGTTTCCTCATCAAAAGCATTTTCTTCTTTTTCTTCATATTCCCAACTGGATTCAAAGTTCGAGTGGTCTTCTTCTTTAGTTTTCGTATGCCCACTTTGATTGTCATTCATGTCACAACAATTGTTGAGATCATCTTCATCTTCATGTGGATCTTCTTGTTTCTCAAGATAGCCTTCTTCCACATTATCTTTATCTGAATCATCCTCATCTTCATAATCCTCATCCACATCAGGACCAACTTCATCTGGATCCTCATCTACATCAAGACCATCTTCATCTAGATCTTCTGAATTCCCTGAATCAACTGAATTGTTCTGTTGACTATGTCCAATATTCGGAAATATTGGTTCTTGCGTCAGATTAATCTTGTCCCAAATGGCGTTTATCTTCTACATTGCTTTGTTATGATTGTCTGTGGACTCGCTATGGTTTTGCCAAATTTGTCTTTCTATCCGATTTGTCGTGTCTTTAAGTTTTTTGATGTCGTCAGAATGTCCTATAAACTTATCCTCAAGATCGATTAATCTTTTAGTGAATTCATCGGAATTATTGATCTTACTCTCAAGATCGATCAACTTTTTGTTGAAATCGGCCATCGACATTGATGAATACATCGAGCGGCAGCGATTTCGAGGCACCGCATGTAACAGCTGAAAGCAGCCAACAGTAGCAGAAGGCGGTCACAACACAAACTCGCTCTGATACCAAATGGAGCAACAAAACCGTAGGCTTGTTGACTTTAATGTAAAATACACAAGAGGCATTTGTAATAATAATTTATTATATATAAAATGTATAAGTGATGATAAAATGTTACAATGAGGCCCTACTTATATACCTAGGCAGGTGGCCTTTCATGACTGGGCATGTCTTTTAGACATGCCCTTTCACTAGTTTAATGACTACTTACATAATCCCTATTTGACTATTAATAATTATATTTATTCTATTTGTTATGAATTATATTCATAACAACGGCATATCTGAAAAGCAGCAATAGGGCCAAGAGTGTGTTGGAATTGATACACTCAGACACCTACGGACCAATGTCCACGAATGCTCTCAGTGGTGCAAAGTACTCTTAGTGGTGCAAAGTATTTTGTCACCTTTATCAATGACCATTCCAGAAAGACATGGATCTACTTTCTGAAGACCAAAGATGAGGTCTTTGAGCGATTCAAAGAGTTTTAAGTCTCTGGTAGAAAATCTAACAGGAAATTGGATCAAGACATTGTGATCAGACAATGGTGGAGAGTACATTGACAAAGACTTCACAAGGTTCTGTGCAAAGGAGGGCATCAAGAGAGAATGGACTGCTCCATATAATCCAGAGCAGAATGGGGTCGCAGAGAGGAAGAATAGGACTATTTGTGGAAGCTGCGGGGGCAATGTTGTATGATCAAGACAAGCCCAAATTTATGTGGGCTGAAGCTTGTAAGATAGTCGTGTATGTACAAAACAAGGTGCCTCATAACGCATTGGGCAAGGTTACTCCTGAGAGTGTGTTCACTGGTAGCAAGCTTGAGGTGAGCCACTTCAGGATATTTGGTAGTATAGTGTATTGCCATGTACCCGATGAGAAGAGGAAGAAGTTAGATCAGATTGCAAAGAAAGGATACCACCTTGTGGGATACAGCGAGAATGCGAAGGCTTACCGCATCTATATTCCCAAGAGTAGGAAGATCGTAGTAAGACGAGACGTGAAATTCATGGAGGAGAGAGCCTTCAGGAGATCCCGAGAGATGTCTACAGCTACGCAGTCTGAGGAAGATCCGCTGGTCCAGCCACAACGGCCTACAAAAGATGGCTCTAGTGCCTCTCCAAAGCACAAGGATCCTAAGGAAAGCCTTTCCGAGGAAGTGCAAGAAGGAGAATAGGTGAATCCACCCACCACCAATGAATGGACAAGCAGAGAACTACAACAAATTCTGGAGGATGCAAAGGAGTTTGTGGAGCCCTAGGAATGAGAAGAGGGAACGCAGGCAGCCAGATAGGTACCACGCATTAGTAGCGCAGGTTGGATAACCCTCTAGTTTTCAGGAGGTAGCTCAGCATCAAGAGTGGGTAGATGTTATGGTGGAGGAGTACACCTCCATGATGACTAATGATGTCTAGGAAGTAGTTCCTAGACCTCCGAACAGGTCGGTTGTAGCTTCGAGATGGATCTACAAGATCAAATATGTTGCAGATGGCAGCATAGAGAAATTCAAGGCCAGGTTTGTAGCTAAGGGGTATGCACAGAAGGAAGGAATTGATTATGAAGAAACCTTCGCCCTTGTAGCTTGGTATACTTCAATAAGATCCGTCATCTCTCTTGTAGCACAGATGGGATGGGAAATTCACCAGATGGATGTCAAGACAGCGTTCTTGAATGGGGTGATAGAAGAGGAAGTGTACATAGAAAAATCAGAGGGCTTTGAGACGCATGAGCAAAAAACTCATGTGTGCGGGCTTAATAAAGCCTTGTACAGACTGAAGCAAGCTCCTAAGGCATGGTATGGGCGAATTGACAGCTACCTGCAGAAGATGGGATTTGTCAAGAGTGACGCAGATCCCAACCTTTACAATCTGAGAATAGGGAATGAGACTTTAATATTGGTGTTATATGTAGATGATCTGCTTTTGAATGGATCATCTAAGCTCATCAAAGACTGCAAGGAAATTCTGGCTACAAAATTCGACATGAAGGATCTAGGGCAGATGCACTATTTTCTGGGTTTAGAGGTTTGGCAACAGAAGGAAGCAATCCTCCTTGGGCAAGGAAGATATACTACAAAGATTCTAAAGAGATTTCAGATGGAGGACTGTAGACCCATGGCTATGCCAATGATCACAAATTGGAAGAAAATCGACACGTTCGAGGATGATGAAGCCGACCCTACCTTGTATAGGCAGCTCATAGGATCATTGATGTACCTGGTTATCACTAGACCAGACATATGTTATGACGTGAATACCCTCAGTCAGTTCATGGTAGAACCAAGGACTGGACAACAGCCAAACATGTTCTAAGATACTTGAAGAGGACAATCGAGTTTGGATTGAAGTACACCAAGGGCAATGAAATCCAGTTGAGTGGGTTCACTGATGCAGATTGGGCGGGAAGTCCAGTAGATCGGAAAAGTACCAGTGGGTACTGTTTCAGTGTCGGATCAGGAATCACTTCCTGGTGCAGTAGGAAACAGAAATTCGTGGCGTTGAGCTCAGCCAAGGCCGAATATATGGCAACTAGCACAGCTTCGTGTGAGGCCATATGGCTTCATAAGTTGCTCATGAACTTACTCAAGAAGAGGATGGAACCAACCAGAATTTTGTGTGATAATCAGAGTTGCATCAAGCTCTCTGAGAATCCTGTGTTTCATGATCGGTCTCGAAGCACATTGACATTAGGTTCCACTTCATCAGAGACTATGTCCAACGGGGAGCTGTACAGTTGAAGTACATTCCTACTGGGGAACAAGTGGCAGATATCCTCACGAAAGCTCTAAGTAAGAATAAGTTTACTTAATTCAGAGAAAAGATGGGGATGGTCAAGAACCCGTTCCAGTAGAGGAATGGTTGGACTTGAGAGTCAGAGGGCGCTGCAGTACGTATGCGGAAGTGACAAAGATGGTGTCACGGGCAGCAGTATAGAGGGTAGCAGCGCAGCAAATGAGGGGCAGCAGCCGAGACATCAGCAACGTAGTAGATGCTTCAAGTCAAAGCAAATGCAGATGGTATTTTGCTTGAAAACTTTCCTCTCTAAGAGTGAGTGTTGATTTTGTAGCATTGGAAAGTGTTCCAAGTCTCATATTTTGGGAGGAGGCTAGTATTTCAAAGAACCCAGAAACCGTTTGTGTAAATTCCACTCGGTTCATGTTTTATTAAAATAATTGATTATTTTAATGTGAGCCCTAAGTCTAAACTTAGGGAAATTAAATAATTAAAGGGTACTAATAAAACAGAGTGTGAATCTTCTAGCAAAACGAAGATCAAGTCTTGTTTTAATCTTAGCGATTGATTAGAGATCTAAAATGGGCCATTGATTCATCAACAAGAAGATTATAAGAGAAGGCTTGAGGGTCACTTGGAAAGCAAGTCAAGCACCCACTCAGTACCCAAAGGAAATCGATTCTGAAGGAATAGAATTCGATTTCAAAGGGAGAGGTTGTAGAGGCAGAAGACGGAAGAGGAGGTCAACAAAGGCAGAAGAAAGGTAGGAGGAGGACGCAGAGGGGACAGCACTAAACAACAGCATTGAGTCCCCACGCAGAGTGATGCAGTCCAGCGCAACCGCTGCGCAGAAGACCACGCAGAGTGACGCAGAGGGAGCTAGGCTCCCAAGTGTCGGCATTTCTCCTGAAAGTTTCAGGAAATTTATCTCAGGTGTTTTCTAGAAGTCTGCTCATCAAATTCTTGTAAATGATTTTCCTTGCTAAAGAATAATACAAACCCTCATCTGTTGCACCGGTTTTCCCGCATTAGGTTTTTCCGGGTACAATTGTCCAAAAATAACTGTGTTCATGTCATTGTTTCTATTGTGTTATATGCGTTATGTTATATTTTCTGCTTATGGCTAAGTGAATACTGCAGTTGTGTTTATTTCAAAATTTACTGAAGAATTTGTAAATAACTTATCATAAAATAAGTAGGAAAAATAAATCTATCACTGCAGTGGTGTTTCAGTTTGAAAATTTCACACTAAGGTGTCATCAAGGCCACTTGCCACTATAAGTACCATCAGGCTACAGCCTTGGTATCAATCGAACCGGATATAGATACCATCTAGGCCTCCATGCCAAGACACCAACCCTCATAGATCTAGGTATCATCAAGGTCAGACACTAAAAAGGAGCTCCATAAGACCAAGATACCCTCCAACAACGGGATCTAGACATCGTCAAGGCCAAACTATAATTGAGATCTCAACACCAACCTGTTGAGAAATATAGGGCAAAGAGTTAGAGTATTTATTAACTTGATTTCTCTTTAATCTGTGACATTTTCTTATGGTTTATATTAGGACATTATCATCATTATTTAGTTTTGTTCATCATCAAGACAAATGCCAATAAGAAAATCACAATGCAAAGATTCTACTATGCAATGGCCTATTTGTTGATGTATTTTCAGTTCAGAGATGGATTGCACTTGATGTTATTTTGGTTATGTGCACCCTTACATGTTATGTAAAGGAAAACTTTTGCATCTTTGCGTATAAATGGTTTGGATTCATATGGATGCACATGAATATATATGCTTTTCTTTAAAATATGAATATTTTGTGTTTTTGGTAAACTGGTTTTTTTCCCATTTTTTACCGATTCCGACCGGTTCCCGATCCACAAGGTTTTTCGGTTCAATCACCGGTTTGGTTTTGATAACATTGCTCTATATACAGCATCATCACCAAGACAGGGTACACCATATTTCCATATCATCAGTCTGCATTTGTTGTATCTTCACGAACCAATCATCATAGGGCTCGAACACGGCTTCCTCTGAACATCAGGAAAGTGATCTACCATGACATGATTATCAATCCATCTGCAACCTACTCTTACAACTATTATCGTGATTTACATCAGCGCCTTGGACCAAGTACCAAGGAAACAACCCAATGGTGTCATCATATCTTACTTAAAGAGAATCTTCTTCATATAACAGGATGTGCAGAACCTAACAGCATAATCATGTCATCATCAACATCATGGTCTTCCTTCAATATTCATTAGAGTCTTCAGCAGAACATATCTCAGCCAGTCGTCTATCCCTGCTCCTCATTTCCAAGATGAGGTTCGTCATGCTACAACTAAACCAGCAACTTCTAAGAAGTATATATTATTATTAGCTTGCAGCAAGATCTTTATATCGGCTAGTTTACTGCTATATCATGTTCATGAATCCTTTTGTATGCTGCTATAAATTCTTCCCTTCCAAGCATTCACAATCGCACGATCATATCATGAATCTATCTTTCTACATCAGAGTGCCCAAGGATCAACCATTATCAAGGTACTTACAGTTTCCTCCTTCCATCATGCTTGCCAAAACAGAGGATTTGATAATCCTTCTACCTGTACCTACAACATTCATTGACAAGTACACCCAAGCAAAGTATACAATAACAAAAGCATGATGTCAATTTGTCAATCTAGGGTTACCATGGAAACTTAGAGGATGGGCTCCTAGGCCTTTCAAGTGCCAACCCTAGACCATATACAACTCATCAACCTTATCCATACATACTTGTCATGAGCCCTAGATACAAACCCTAAAATACCAAGTGTTAGAGTTTCTATGAGGGAATACGATTAGGGTTTGTATCCTTCAAAACTTCTCACTCCTTACTGTGTATGCCAATGACCTTATCTCTGCAATTAGGGCTAGAAATTGTGCCCAGAATTTGTTCTTCTTGCCTTCACAAACTTGTACTAGGGTATTCGCTCCTTTTGAGATGAGATGGTGCCTAGATGATCTTCTTTTCTGCCCACCTTAAAGCCCCAGCTCTGATACCATGTTGATAAATCTAGGGCGAAGAATTGGAGTATTTATTAACTTGATTTCTCTTTAATCCTTGACATTTTCTTGTGATTTATATAAGGACATTATCATCATTATTTAGTTTTTTTTCATCATCAAGAAAAATCATAAATGTCAATAAGAAGATCACAATGCAAACACAAGAACACCAGAAATAGGCTCCAAGCCAGGGAAAAACCCCACAAGGGGAAAACCCAGCAATCTCTTCTTATAGAATCAATCCAATGAAGACTTCCAAGACCTTGACCCAAGACCAAACCTTCCAAGAGATGAGCCAGCCAAACACCACTACAAAATCAAGATTGAGGAAACCCTAGGTCCTCCAACAAACTCGCACGTGTGAGCAGATAAGGATGTCAAGAACAGAAATTCACTTCCCTTACTTCTTTACTAGCCTCCAAACAATTTCGCTCTTCCTCCTCGCTAGATCAGACTTCTTCTCTTTTTCTTAGATCAGAAATCATTCAATGTATGTGTGTCATCAAGTGAGAGAGAGCTCTTCTTTATATAGGCTTCTTTTGAGGGCGGATTAGGCCTTTCTAGGTCGACTTGAGGAAGTTGGTCGACTCCATCCCTTGGGGGCTTCTAGACTCATTATATTACAATAATAAATTTTCCTTCTTAATACATGAACCCTCTAGGGGTTAAGACATCATGACTTGACTCTTTGACTTAACTCAATAGGCCCCTAGAGCGCTCAATGGGTGCTTTGACCTAGGACAAACAACTATGGGCAAGAAACCTATTTCACAATAAATATTTTTTTCTTTTACAAATAATATTTCTTTTTCTTTTGACAAGTACATCAATAATTACATCAAGTCATGACTAAGTACAATTATGAAGACCAACACTAGTTACATTTCAACACAACCAGGCCAAGATTTCACACAAGCAGTTTATGATACTCATCTCTCCCTATCAAACAAATCAAAGATATCCACCAATCCAAGCATGCATCTAAAATATACAAACTTCATCTTGGGGAGAGATTAAATCAGCACATCAGCCACTTCCTTTCTCGGAACGTATTGTAGCTTCATGACCCCATCTTGTACCAAACTTCTAATATAGTGGTACTTATTATTAATATGCTTAGTCCTAACATGGAACACGGGGTCTTCAGACATTTTGATGTTGCTTTGTTTATCACAATTTATAACAATAGGATCCAAGGGCCCTCCAAACAAATATGATAGAAGCTTCCTTGGCCAAACCGCTTCTTTTCCAACTTCATAAGCAGCCACATATTCAACCTCAACCTTACTCGACGCAACCGAATCTTGTTTACGACTTATCCAATCAATCATTGCGAATCCCATACTAAGACAACCACCA
Organism: Pinus albicaulis; assembly: GCA_034641835.2. NCBI lineage: Eukaryota > Viridiplantae > Streptophyta > Pinopsida > Pinales > Pinaceae > Pinus > Pinus albicaulis. The sequence continues at coordinate 722,578,026 of CM076572.1, read as the reverse complement.
GTAGTGCTTCTTACATCCATCTCACTACCACCCCAATCAGAATTGCTGAAACTTGTTAATCGGATTTCTTTTCCATCATACTTTAGACAATGATGAATAGTCCCACACAAATACCTCAAGATATGCTTGGCAATTATCCAATGATCATGATGTGGCTCCAACTAAAATTGACTGAGAACATTCACTGCATAACATATATCGGGTCTAGTATTCACCAAATATATCAACGAGCCAACTCACTGAAGATAACATGTGGGATCAACAAGGCCAGAGTCTGAACTTCTCAATTTCTTTAAGTTGGTAATCATTGGAGTTGTCATAGGCTTGGAATCCATCATACCAAACTTTTGTAGAATCTTGATGATATATTTTCCTTGACAAAGATAAATTTATCTGGGTTTCTGCCAAACTTCCTAGCCCAAATAGTAGTGCATAAGTCCTAGATCTTTCATTTCTGATTTTGTTGCCAACACCTTCTTACATTCTTGAATTCTATGCCCCACACCTGTAAAAAGTAAATCGTCCACATATAACAAAATAATGATTGGTAAATTCTTTACTACTTTGATGTAGAGGTTTGGGTCTGCAAAGCTTTTGACAAATCCAATTCTTAGAAGATAGGCATGCATTCTAGCATACCAAGCTTTAGGTGCTTGTTTCAAGCCATATAGAGCTTTCTTCAACCTGCAGACGTGAGATTCCTTGCTATGTATCTCAAAACCTTTCGGTTCTTCAATGTACACTTCTTCATCTATGGTTCCATTCAAGAAAGTTGTTTTGACATCCATTTGGTGGATGTTCCATCCCATAGTAGTTGCTAAAGAAATCAAGGATCTAATGGTAGTGTACCTGGTTGTAGGAGCAAATGTTTCTTCGTAGTCCACACCTTTCTTTTGAGAGAAACCCCTTGCTACAAATCATGCTTTGTATTAATTTATGCCCCCATCAACAGCATGTTTGATTTTGTAGATCCATTGAGAGGTGACAACAGATTTGTCACTAGGTCTAGGAACAATTTCCCAAACACCATTCTTCATGATTGATTGATATTCTTCTTGCATGGCTTTCTTCCATTCATCATGATGAGTGGCTTGTTCAAATGTGGTTGGTTTTGCTTCAATTAGTTTCGTCATATGAGCTGCATATCCAGAGTACCTCTTTTGTTTCTTGCTTTGTCTTAAAGTACCTTTTGTTGTTCTATGTCCTTCGACATCTTCAAGTGTAGCTCTTAACCAAGTTTGTCTCTTCTTTTCTTCGGAAATGATTGTACGTTGAACAGGTTCACTTGGTCCTTCTTCTTCTTGATTGTGGTTGCTTCGTCATGTTGCTCTTATTTTTCAAAGAGTGGAATATCTTCTTCATCGGATTCAAGGGGAATATCTTTGGACTTTTTGTATGCACAGCTTTCATCAAATATGACATCTCTGCTAACTACAATTTGACGATCTTCCTTTATGTAGATTCTATAAGCCTTTGATGAAAGACTATAACCGACAAAGATACCCTTCATACTAGTAGAATTTAGCTTCTTTCTCTTCTCCTTAGGAATATGAATGTAGGCAAGGCATCCAAAGATACGGAGATGATCTACATATGGCTTCTGCCCTAAGAATGCTTCTTCGGGTGTCATATTTTCAAGAATTCTATGAGAACTTCTATTTTGTATGTATATTGTTGTAATAGTTGCTTCTCCCCATAAGAATTTTGGAAGGTCTTGGTCATATATCATGGTTCTTATGCATTCTTCAATGGTCCTATTCTTTCTCTTTCCGACTACATTTTGTTGAGGATTATAGGGAACTATGAGCTCCCTCTTAATACTTGCTTCCTTGCAAAATCCTATGGGTTCCTTACATGTATACTCACCACCATTGTCGAATCTAAGGGTCTTTATTGTTGAAATGTAACTAGTGTCGATCTTCATAATTGTACTTGAGTCATGACTTGATGTAATTGTCAAATGAAAAAAAAATATATATATATATTTGTAAAAAGAAAATTTTTTTTTATTGAAATGGTTTCTTGCCCATCATGTTGTGGTCCTATAGGTCAAAGCACCCATTGAGTGCTCTAGGGGTCTTGCTGTCAAGTCAAGAGTCAAGGTCATGATGTACTAGCCCTTGGAGGGGTTGTTACCCACCACCTGTGGGTAGTATGCATAGGAGAAAATTTGTCTCCTAGATGGTCCTCAGCTGGAACCCAGCAGCCCCTTGCAGCCAATAGATAGCTCGATGTGCCATTATCTCCGCCACCTGAGCCAGCCATCTGGTCCCTCGCCCATCTATTATGATTGTATGTTTGAAGGTGGGCCTCTCGGCCCCGAAGGTATGGCTTTTCATTGGTATAGTTGAGTAATTTTCCTTACTTATCATGGACACTTTTGGGTATGGATTGGTGGGGGGATTCAGCGAAAAGAGTGGGCTAGGTTTATACTCTTGTCTCCTTTGCCTAATTTGGTTGTTAACCTTGTGTCTTAGTCATGTTGGATCCCCTTTATTGGCAATTAGCTTTAGGGCTCGCACTACATGGAAATCTCGATTTTGGTTGCATGGTCTCGCTTCCCAACACCATATACATCACTTCCTTCCACTCATTTTAACCTTGTTCATCATTTTTCCCATCCAGTTGCACATAGGGTTAGCCTTCCCCCTCCCTTGTCCACACAATGGGTTGGGCCTGGAACAATGCTCGGAGGTTGATACGGCTAAAAATAAAAGAAAAAGCATAATTTGGCCACTTTCAACAGGAAATGTACCACAAAATGCAAAAGATGGTCGGGACATACAAATTTAGCACGTGGGCAAAAGCCAAACATGAGCTCTGCCCCTTATCTATGGCCATCACCCTGGTTCCTATGGGCCCTAGATGAGCCCCCTCCATCATTAAGTAACACATGGTTGTCCCAACCCCTGGTGGGCAATGAACTGCCCCACCTTAAGGGGGTGTCCACTGCTAGATCCTATACATCATGCTCTCATCCCCTGGAACCCCAAGCAGTTATGAAGAAAAATCAATCAAAGGAAAAAGGCATATGAAGAAGTGTGGAAAAACAAAGACCAGGCTCCCTCCTACACTCATATACCCAAGTATGGGCTTCCCTCATCATAGCTACCCTTGTACCATGACAAGTGGCCTGGAGTATTCCCCTAATCACCACTCTGTTCCATCACTATATCACTTGCCACCTACCACCTGATGGATGTACCATGGACATGTCACCCCCTTTAAAGGTTGTAACCACCGAATAGGGTCCTTCTTTAACCCCCTTATTAAGCTTGGAGACACATGTACATGCCAGAGCCCACTATGGAAGGGCATGCCACCATGAAGTGCCCCATTGATTCATGATTTGTAAGCTCTTTTACTTGATTATCTTAATGGTTTGTTGTATTGGAGGGCAAGGGGACACATTGGATCTTATGAAGGATTGTAAGTGGGTCTTCATTTAGTGTTTGGTCTCCCTATACGGGGTCCAAGCCCTTTAGAGGGCCACATTGGCACTTGTAGGGTGAGCGTTGAGAGCCATGGGCCTCCACCATAGCAAACAGTACTTCATGGACCCCCAACTCCACTCAGTGATTGCTCGTGTTCCGCATTTTGGATGAGGATGATGCACCTGGTTCACCATCCCCAGTCGGATCCACACTTGCACCATACACTTGGCAGATGTTCCTGAGTCCAAATGAGGATGTGTCTCACTGCAGGAGACAAGGGAGGGCTTATGTCATCATCCTAGCCCTCACAGATGGTTTACAGGCATCATCGATACAGTTGGAGACCCATGAGGATGTCCTTGTGCCCCCACACCCACTTGGGAGCACCATAGGTGATTTACTTGGAAAACAAGGGGCCAACCCCTTGTCCAATATGTTTGGAGTCCATTCTCTCACCATGGCACACCATGGACTTCACTAGGCCTTCTCAATGGCCCAACAACTCATTATATTGATCATTTCGTCCTCTTGAGAGGCTTATTTTTATGTTATTCAACTATCTTGGTTGGCTTGTCACCACAGGATGTTATTATTGCGCATTATTTTATTATTTGGGGCTTAATTAGGCCAATTAGGCAAATCAAACTCATTAGAGATGGTATAAATTGATGAGAGGTGATTCATTTCTCTCATCATCACTTCGATTTGGGTTTAGTAGCTACTTGAAGAATTTTGAAGTTTGGATTTTAATCTCTTGGTCTTAGAGCTTCGTTCTCGTAATGCTTTGATGATTGGATATACTCATTATACATTTAAGTGATCTCTTTTTCAGGTTTATTCTTGGATTTATCATATCACATAAATGTTGTTGTGATTTTCGCTAAATAGGTCTGAAATTTACTGTTTTTCTATGCGAAATTGTGGAAATTTTGATCTTTTGAAGCATTGCATTATTGCATGTGTCATGTATGAATGAGTGAATGTTCCTAGAGATTATTTTTGTTGAATACGCCTTGATAAGTCATCAAACATTGTACATCGAAGTATAATTCCTTGGGTAGTTGCTCCCATGCCCTAATTTCCATGCAAAGTTGGCTGAGGCCTCTTTGACTGGCTTAATCTTCTCCAAATCATAAATTCACCTTGACTCCATCTCTCCCAAAGGCAAGGCACTAATCCATCCACTAGTGGTCACCTAAACGCTTATTTTCTCTTGCCTTCCCTTTCTCTTTCTAGACCTAACCCTCATAGGTCACCTAGCAAATCAAATAAATCTCATCATAGCATCAAAACACCTCGATTTTTGGTCCATAACTGCGTTATGGTTTCCTCTAAAGGCCCTCCAAATTTGAAGCAATTCCGACAGTGGGATACCGAGATATAGCAAGCGCTAGCTAAAGGACCGTTTCTTGCCCTAGGTTTCCCTTGGTTAGTGTCCTCATTTGGATCATTGTATTCAATCCTCAAAAGAAAATTTGTCCTTTGATCCTCTTCTCTTCCATAATTAGGTCAAGCCCCTCCTTGGTTGATCAACTCTATACCCTTGACCTAATTTTGGGTCCACTTGGCCCTGGTCCTGCAACTTTACAACTCTAATTTCACAAAGATCACATAGAGGCCAATTGCCAGTAGAGATTTTTCGGTCTAGGAACCTTCTTGACAAGATATATTCCCAAACCCTAGAATCAAAGATCCTCTTATCCCTTCCTGGAGAGCCTATCACCTTGCTTTTTGAGCAAGAAACCCATATAATTGAGTCTCTCTTGTGAATAGGCCTTGGGAATCACCCTTCATCTTTTCATTGACATATTCATTCTTGTAATTCCCCCATACTGGGTCTCCTCCCATCGGTGAAAATCCGTAAAGCGCAGGGAGCATTAGCTGAGGTGACAATGCGTTATCACTACATTTTTGCCCCTTGACCTAGTAGTTGCTCTATAGGATCCCCTCCTAGGACCCCTGCTAGTTTGAGCAGTAACATTTTCGCGTCGATGTCAGGGACACGAGAAGTGTGTCTTGTTTCCCTTACGACATCATTGACATATCATTATTGGTGACTCCATTAGAAGAAAGAAGCCCTAGTTCTTCATTGAACTTCAAAGTTAATGCTTGTGGGGTGAAGCCAGCATCCTCCTTTTTTTTCCATGGAAAAATCGTAACTTTCTATTAAAATAAAAATAAAAAGTTACATGAGTAGATGCACATAGTGCATTCCTTAAGTTTCCCAAGCTGCACCGCTAAAAAAGTTGGTGCCCATGGAGGCAATAAGCCAAAAGAAATGAAAAATAAAATACAAATAAAAAATACAACTGGGGCTAAGCATAAAGTCTTAGTCACCCTTTTCTCCCTTTTTTATTTTCTACTTTTCTCCACCCTCCTTGAACAGGAATGGTTGTTACAATCATTAATTGGTTCTCTTTTGTCTACCTCGGACGTTCCTTGTCTAAGTCTGAACTTCCCGATGTATGAGGACATTTAAATCATGATATCTCTTTTTCCTTCGATATTTCTTGGCCTTAATGTCCTTCTGCTATTGGATTTTGCAGGGTTGATCCCCCTATTTCGTACTAGCTTAATTCTTCATTTGCTGAAGAAGTCTATCGATTTGGGATTTCCTCAGTATTAGGAGGTCCCAAGTCCTCCCCTTCCTCTTCTTCATCAGGTTGTGGTGCTGGGAATTGCCATCCCTTTGGCTTTTTGACAAGTTTCTTTTTCCTCTTGGGATCTTTCTTTGCCAAAGGGCAAGTAGTTTGTAGATGTCCAGTTTGGAGGCAAAGATGACATCTAAATGTTGTGTTCTCATAATCTAGAAATTGGGTCCAGCATTGGTTGTTGTGTGTCAAAATGATATGATTAGGTAGCCCTTTACTGAGATATACCTCAACACATATCCTAACAAAGGTATAAATTGCTTCTTCAGTTCTTTGTGTATCCAACTTGATGTATCTCCCTGACTTCTTGTTGATTCCTTCCAATACTTTTGGATGCCAAAAGTGAAGGGGTAAGTTATGCAGTCTTACCCATGCCGGTATTTTGGTGACTGTCATTGTATTAGCATCAAAATCTGGGAACCATGGGATGATAAACAATCCCGTGTTTCCCCAAAACCAAGGACCCTCATGTAATGTATGGTCTCTGACCTCTGATGATTCAAAATTTACTATAGAAAAACCTTTTGAGCATAACTGGATCTCACAATTTACCGACCAATTCGTAAAGATCTACTGAAAAAGATCCATTGTTTTTGGCCAAAAGTCGTTGAACCTGCAGATGATTGTTGGGATTGATAGGTTGTACAGATATTATTGGTCTCTGCTAAATCTATTGTCATTTCCGGTATATCATTCATCTGCTCTACTATATAGAGCCCAGGAGTATTGAGAGTTTGTTCAGGCTTACCTAAAGCTGCAACCTTACCTTTGAGGGCGTCTCTCAATGACGTAGATCCATTGGTTTGTCCTTTGGCAAAACCTGGGCCCTTGGGAACATTTGATCCTGCCGATCCACCCCACAGTCACAGATTAATGATGATTGAGGAATTTTGTTCTACGCCATAGTCTTTTAATCTCCTATGGTATTGCATGGATTTGTCTGCAGAGATCAGGTTTTGCAGTTCCGTTGGAATACCACTTTTGATATAAACATCCAATTTCAAATCTCGCACTCGTGAATCCATTCGAACCCTTAGGATGATCGATCTTCCTGTAGGTGGTTGTGTGAAAATTTGGAACTCTGTTTTTTCGTATCTTACTAATGGATCTGCATAGAAACCATCATTTTTGCTCATCTCTTCATGAAAATCGATGGATTTGTGGTTTTCGCTTCTTCCAATAGCAAGATTTGCCAGATTTGGGCCACAAGGGGAGCTGAAGGTCGATAAACCCTTCCATTTGTTATAAATATTTTCTTCTAGAGGGATCATCTTCCCATGCCTTGTCCCATCCGTGATTTTCTCTGCATGCTTTGTTCCCTATTCGCATCCACTTCTGCAGTCGCCAAGGAACTCGAGAAAACCTGTATATGTCAGATCCCTACAAGAAACGGAGTATGTAACACCTTGAGCGTTGCATGAAATCGAATCTGCCCGGGTAAAAACCTTTTTTCCTTTGAGATCAAATTCCTTCACCTCCCTGACGCTCTTCTTTACCATGGGGAAAGCTCCTCAACATCTCCTGCCATTTTTTGCATCACCCACATGGTGAAGCAAGCATCTATCAAGGCATTGTTTTTAACTCACCCTGGAGACTCCATTTTAATCCTAATATGCAACATCATAAATGGAATATTGTCAAGAAGAAAATACTTTGGCTCTGCATTTGCAAAACTCAATGATCAAGACCTTCAAGAACTACAAAAAGATGTAGACCAATATGTCGAGTTCTATGAAAATTTGTTGGAGAACATGGATAAAGAATTCATGCTCAAGTTTCATGGGACAACACAAAAACAACTCTACATAATAATGTGTGCCTATGAGAAGGATCCTAGTCGCCCCTTTGAATTTGCTAGCCAAACCTATGCTTTTAACATTTCGACTGACCTTATCAATGAAAAATATTATAATCAATCACAAAGCACCGTAGAGTGTAATCAGTTGGATGGTCAGGGTAACCTTGAAGAAAACTCAAGCATAGAGGACCATCATGAATGTATAGAATGTGTGGACGAAGGGAATCAATCTAAAGAAGATAGTGATGAGGACCTTCATGATGCAAATTTAAGGATTGAGAATGTGCATGGCATGAGTGAAAGCCCTATTAAAGCCCATGAGGATGAACACGATGAAGTGGGAACTATCATTCAAGAAGAGGTGTTTGAAGATATGAATACTGTAGCTCCCTGTGAGGATGACATTTTTATTTCTTATGCATTAATGAGGGAAAATGGGATATGGGCAGCCATCATTTTGACAATGACCCTATTTATGATACTGACACAAAAAATGAGGTTGAAATTGACTCTCCTTTTCTCTAGGACATCACTCATGATGACATGACTACTCACACCATTGAAGGGGAGGATCTTTGTTTTCTCATGCATGAAGAAGGTTTATTAGAAATAGTGGGGCCCATTTATGACATCAGTGATGACATTAACAAAGGCCTTTCTTTCCTGTGCCTTCTACAGGATCCCAATAGCATAGCTACAATATCCACAAGCCCTCGCCTTCACCATTCTCACATTATCACAATTATTGATGAACCCTTTTCCTCTCCAAGGTATGATGTTGACGAAGAACCATCCATTAGATGTATCCCTCCTTCCCCCTCATACCCTCAGGACTGTGAATATGATTATCATGAGTAACCTGCTTGTTGTATCTCCCCATGTCATCGGTCTCCCTTTCCTCCTTGATTTTTGTTGAATACGCGTTGGTAATTCATCAAACATTGCACATCGAAGTATAAAGTCCTTGGGTAGTTGCTCCCATGCGAAGTTGCCTAAAGGCCTCCTTGATTGGGTTGATCTTCTCCAAATCATAAACTCACCTTGACTCCATCTCTCCCAAAGGCAAGGCACTAATCCATCCACTAGTGGTCACCTAAACGCTTATTTTCTATTGCCTCCCCTTTCTCTTTCTAGACCTAGCCCTCATAGGTCACCTAGGGCATCATATAAATCTCATCATAGCCATCAAACACCCTGATTTTTGGTCCACGACTACGCTAGGGTTTCCTCTAGAGGCCCTCTAAATTTGAAGCAATTCTAACGGTGGGATCCCGAGATATAGCAAGCCTTAGCTCAAGGACCATTTTTTGCCCTAGGTTTCCCTTGGCTAGTGTCCTCATTTGGATCATTGTATTCAATCCTCAAAAGAAAATTTGTGTTTTGATCCTCTTCTCTTTCATAATTAGGTCAAGCCCCTCCTTAGTTGATCAACTCCATACCCTTGACCTAATTTTGGGTCCACTTGGCCCCGTGTGGTCCCGCAATTTTACAACTCTAATTTCACAAAGATCACATAAAGGCCAATTCCCCATATTCCAAAACCCTAGCCTCAAAGATCCTCTTAGCCCTTCCTGGAGAGCCTATCACCTTGCTTTTCGAGCAAGAAAGCCATATAATTGAGTCCCTCTTGTGAATAGGCTTTGGGAATCACCCTTCAACTTTTCATTGACATTCATTCTTACGATTCACCCATACTAGGTCTCATCCCATCAGTGAAAGTTTGTAAAGAACAGGGAGCCTTAGTTGAGGTGACAGTGGACTATCGCTTCATTGTTGCCCCTTGACCTAGTAGTTGCTCTATAGGATCCCCTCCTAGGACCCCTGCAAGTTTGAGCGGTAACAGGGCCCACATAACAAGAAGGAAAAATATTTAATGTAAAACTTCATGTCTAGAATCCTCCAAGCGATGGGTCGTCCAACCCTCTTTATGTCGACTTAGAGAGGCCTAATTCACCTCCTAAGAAGCCTATAAAAGGAACTTGCTCTCATCATTTGAAAGACACAAGAAGTGACATCAATATGATCTATATGAAAAAGAAAGGAGATTTGATCCAGCGAAGTAGTAAGAAAGGAAGCAAGTTTTTGTGAAAGGTAGCGAAAGAGGAAAGGAAGTGAATTTATGTTTCTATTGTTTCACAAGAGCGAGTTTTGGAGGAGAACCTAGGGTTTCCTTAGTCCGGTTTTGCAGTGATCTGTTTGGGTTTGGCTGGCTCATCACTTGGGAGTTTGGTCTTGGGTCAAGGTCAAGGTCTTGGAAGTCTTCATTGAAATTCTATTAGAAGAGATTTTGTGGATTTCCTCTCTAGGAGAGGTTTTGGCCCTGGCTAGCAGCCTACATCTAGTGTTCTTGTGTTTACATTGTGATCTTCTTATTGGCATATGTCTTGATCGTGAACAGAACTAAATAATGATAATGCCCTAATATAAATCACAAGAAAATGCTAAGGATTAAAGAGAAATCAAATAAATAAATACCCTAATTGTTTGCCTTAGATTTCTCAACATGTTATCAGAGCTAAGGTTGAGAACAAAGCGCAGAAAGAAGATCAATTTTGGCATCATTCCATCTCTAGGAAGTCAATTACCCTAAGATGATTTTGTGGAGACATCAAGAGCAAATTTTTGTGTATGATATCAAGCCCTAATTGCAGAGATTAGGTTGCAGGTATTATCAAGGGTAGCGAGGATACAATTTCAAGAAACTGAATTAATAAGGGAGCAGCCCTCTCAAGACCACACTCTCTGGAAAGCAGATCGAAGTCTTTTGCCTCCTCCATTAGCCCTTAAGCACTAGATCAAGGTCGCAGATCTACTATAGGATCATTTTTGTTTAGGACGGAAGTCTTGGCTAGCAGCCCTTAGGAAGTTGTACTCATTGGCATATGAAGCGAAGGTCAAAAGGTGGCATTTCAAGCTCTGCAAAACCTTTGAAATATCTTCGCATCTCTGGCATGCATATTCCAGTCACTATAGATCAGTAAATTCGTTAGAGTTTTGCAAGGCATTCAAGGCCTATTTGTTAGCATCTACCATAGCTCTAAAAAGGGAACAAAACCCTTGTCAAAGATCTGAGGTTTCTATGGTATTAAGTGACATATTTATAGCCCTAGAAAGGACTCAAGTTCTCTATCAAAGGTTCGCAATTTTGTGGTATAGTCCTGTGTATAAATTCCTCATTGGAAGAGGCACCGAGATTATTTCTACACTTGTGCATATATTAGTTTCAAGATCAAATTTGTTGAAGAGGTATTTTGAGTATAAGACAAAAGTACCAAAGTTCTAAAGCATAGTCTCACTGTCAAGCATCAGTACAAGATATATAAAGGTCTTCTCTATACCTATGCATGAGGTCTGATCATAATTATCGTGCAAGTGAAGGCTAGAAAAGAAGGAGCCTGGTTCTCCTCTTGTTCTGAGCATAAACACATTTCAAAGACTCAATTCGAGCCTCAGTCACCAAAGAAGAAGAGTCAAGAGTCCTATTACGTTTATGTGCATGAGGGAGGCTTGGAAAGAAGGCACATTAATTTCATACAGTCTCTTGTACAACCAGAGGAGAAGCATAAATGTTTATGTGCATATAAGAGAAGGCTCATCACCTTGCTTGCAGTCCTGGACAGTAGCATAAGAAGACAAAGGATCTGTGCAATCAACAATGTTAAGGTTGGCACATATATATAGACACAGTTTGACCCCACCAGAAGTCAGTAAGCCAACTTGTGGTAACATTGATAAGCCCTAATTCAAGGGTCCAGTAATTTACTTTGGCCACATTTAGAGAAGGGAAAGCCACGGCCAGTAGCTAATGTCACATTATTGTGACAGTGATTTTGGGATTGTTGACAAGTGTTGCAAGTCAACATTTTTGAAGAAGACTTTTTGGAATATTACTGCACTGCACCTATAGCAGTCTGTTCTATGAAACCTGTGCATATCAAAGTGGTTAGCAGAGAAGCAAATGTTTGTTGACTTTGAAGAGATAGTAGTCCATAAGCAGGTCATGATGTTAAGACAGTCATCTCTTAAAAAGATGTTCTCGTTACATCAGTTGCTGACAATAAAATACAAGTTCTGTTGACAACCATTGTCAAAATTTTAGAAACTTCTAGAAGTTCCTGGGTAATTGATATGTCGCTACAGACTATCCTCTAGATCTGTGCACCATTGATAAACAAGTAGAAGAGAAATAATATATTGTTCCTGAAAAGATAAGCAAGTAAATACAGTGAAGATGCACACCTTGAGGAAACACGATGAAGAAACCATGGCATCTGAAATTGCAAGCCACTATGACAAAGGTATGTAACCTTGAGGTATGTATGGTATATTTTATTAAGGGTCCAACATGAACTATTGTTTGGTTAGTGGTACTAGGGTTTTTTGTTAAAACTATTGATATAGGTAACGATATTTGAAAACCTTCAACGACATAAGTAAAACCCTAGTCATATGGAAACCCTAACTTTGTTCCCTCGAAACAAACCCAAACCCTTGGTCTTTAGGGTTTGTGTACAATCTACAGCTCATGTCAAGTAGGCAGGGATAAGGTTGATAAGTTATATATGGAACCCTTGGTCTAGAGTTGGCACTTGAAAACCCTAGGAGTACACACTCTAAGTCTCATGATTACCTTAGATTGACAGATTAACATCATGCTTTTGTTATTGTATACGTTGCTTGGGTGTACTTTTCAATGAATGTTGCAAGTACTGGAAGTAAAGAAAGAAGGATGAGCAGATCATCTGTTTTGGCAAGCATGATGGAAGGAGGGAACTGTAAGGACCCTTGGATCCTTGGGCACTCTCGTAGATTCATGATATAACTGTGCAACTGTGGATGCCTGGAAGAGTTAATAACAGCACACAGAGGAATTCATGAACTTGATATAGAAGTCAACTAACCGATATAAAGATTTTGCTGCAAGCTGATAATAAGGATCATTTATGGATCCTCCTTTGAGATGTCATGAAATGAGTTCTTGGTAAGAATGACCATGATGATATCACTGTTATAGTCTACACTCATTGTTTTTGGAGCAGGCCTCTTAAGAAGCTTGTTGGTTCGGTTGCAGTACAATGGATCTCATTCTGGAAATAAGGAGCAAGGCTAGATGATTGGTTGAGATATGTTCTATTGAAGACTCTGATGAAAATTGAAGAAAGACCGTTATATATTGTTAGGTTTGCACGATCCTGCTATATGAAGAAGATTTTCTTTAAGAAGGATATGATTAGGTTGTTTCCTTGGTAATTGGTCCGAGGAGTTGATGTACACCACGATGACAGATATGATAGCAGGTTGCAGATGGTTTGATAATCATGGTGGACCACTTTCTAGATGTTCAGAGGGAGCCACGTTCGAGCTCAATGATGATTAGTTTGTAATGATGCAAATGATGAAGATTAATGATATGGAAAGTGATGGATAGTCCCTACGAGAAGTTGTGAAACTATAAGGCTCCATGATGAAGTAGTTAAAGTTTATTTATAACATGATGATGCTAGGCTCTATGAGGTTCAAAAAGAGCTCGCACGTATGATGATGATAATAGAGCCCTGAGAGCTACTATCACAGTAGTTGATGATTGGCACTTATCTCTAGTTGAGAGGGAGCTCCTCCCTGGTTGAGAGGGAGTGATGGATATGGTTCTCTACTTCATGTGTCATGCACTAGACCAAGAAGAACAGTCGTAAGTCGTAAGTCTTAGTGAAGGTCGTGAGGAGAGAATGGCATTCGGAGGATTGGGTAAGCATCTAAGATAGATACTCCTTGAGTATTTGGAATCCAAGATAGGAAGTAGTCTGGTGACAGATACTCTTTGAGGATGAGGTAGGCCATCCAATAGGTAAGAGTAGTTGAAGAGGAAATTCCTTGAGGATGTGTAAATCCAAGACAGGAATGGTCCTAGAAGGAGATACCTTGTGAACATCCAGATGGGGTATGTTCCTTAAGAGGTAGTGTGGTGTCCCGCGTAAGACTATGAAAAATCCTAAATCTGGATTCCCACTGCAACAAATCTGAATTACTTCTGCTATTATTTTCCATAATTATTTCATTACAGTTTAATATCGAAGTAATTACTAAAGCAGTCTACACAAATAATGTTGCGGAATAAATCTAAGTGTTGAAACAAACTAAACAAAATACAATGAAAAACATCCACATTTGACACAGTTATTTTTGGACTGGGTCCCCAGAAAAATCCAACTCGGGAAAACCGGTGCAGCAGATTTGAGGGTTTTGTGTTATTAAGCAGCAGAATCTTGAGTACAACTAGGGTGCCAATATCTAGCTCACCCTTCAAAGAAAATCTAGGCAACAGAAGAAATGTGAGGTATACCTCACTCTGCAAATCCCCAGCTGATCTGAACAGCGCTGGTGAAGCCCCTCTCTGCCTCTGCGTGATGCCTACGCTGCAACTGCATAAGCCTGCGTGGGCAAGCTCTGGAACTGCGTCACCTCTCCTCTACAAATGATCAAGCTGATCAGAAACTAAGTTTTGGCCCTCCTGGCTCAGAAACCGCAACTTCCAGCTATCTCCGGACTGATCACAAAAGGCATTGCGTCACTTCTGCGTGATTCCTTTCAGGAATTGCGTCACCCCTCCAGGTGACTACGCTGCCTCTCTCTGCGTCACTGCTGCCTCTCTCTGAAATGTACTCCTGGTCCTCCCGACCGATTACTGCATCTGCCCCTCTCTGAAACTGATCACTAAATCAAATCACTTAGCAAACCCAGCCCTAGTGATTCGATCTTGATCAAAAAGTTGAGTCTCTCTCTCAAGCTCGAAAATGCCAAATGCTCAATGTGCTCAACGTGATTTCCATAAGCCCCTCACCCTCCTTATATTCTTCCATTGACCCTTCAACGGCCAAGATTAAAATTTAAAACATAATCAAGGGCTAAGATTAACTTGGAGGTGATCCATGACTTTATCTAGAAGATTCACACTTAATTTAATTAATACCCTTTAATTAATCAGTTTCCCTAAGTTTAGACTTAGGAAAACATTAAAAAACGATTAATTATTTTAATTAAACAATCTCTAAGTGAAATTTTCCAAAACCATTTATGGGTATTACGGAATACATGTGTCTTAGCCTATATACAAAGTTACAAGGCTAGAGCACATCCGATGCTACCATAAATCAACACTCCCTCTTAGCGAGGAGAGAGCTTTACCCTCTAAACCAAAATTACAGTTCATATAAACTCCTCTCTCGTGCCCCCGCAGCCTCGCCTACTCTCTCCCGTGCCCCCAACTGCTCCCGTCAGCCCCCCGCCTGCTCTCCCATGCCCCCGCAGCCCTGCCTGCTCTCCCCTCCCCTGCCTACTCTCCCGTGCCCCCAACAACTCCCGTCGGCCCCCCGCCTGCTCTCCCCTCCCCCGCCTGCTCTCCCCTCCCCCCGACTGCTCCCGTCAGCCCCCCGCTTGCTCCCGTGGCTCCCACCCGCTCCCCGCCTGCTCTCCCGTGCCCCCGCCTGTTCCCCGCCTACTCTCCCGTGCCCCCTCCTCGGCTCCCATCGGCTCTCCCGCTCCCCGCCTGCTCTCCCGTGACTGTTCTCCGCAGTCGGGCCCCCGCCTGCTCTCCCGCTCCCCGCCTGTTGTCCCGTGACTGTTCTCCGCAGAATGGGGTCGCACAGGCTTCGGGTGGAAACAGACCACCACATTGACAGAACGGAGAGGATCTGTCAGCTTTGCCACTTACAGGAGGTGGAAACCGAGTCGCACTTCATCTTCAGATGCCCGGTATACTATGAGATCTGCGGGCGCTTCTACTGCTTATTCAGAGGTCCTCAGAACCTGACCAGTTTCCTCAGATACCCGGACCAGCGATGCCTAGCTCTCTACTTTCAGGAGACTTTCAGATACTGCTCGACCCTACCCCAGCCTCCTTCTACCTCGGCCACCACTCAAAGGATCACAAACTTCTTCAGAGTCCTCTCAGCACCGCAAGGCACCAAGAGAACCTCCGATCATTCCAGAGATCATGACTCCAGATCAGTGCGGATCCGGGATTCTTTCCCCACCAAAACACTTCTTCGGCGTCCCAGAGCCAGACACCCCCCTCCACCTAGGGGGCGCCCCAAATCCTCAAGGCAGCAGAGCTTACAGTCCAAGACCAACTCCGCTTCAAGGCAGCAAAAATTGACAAGTTTTCTCCAGCCCTCTTCTATCGGCCTCGGATGATACGAGAAGGAGTTTGCCTCCGGTCAGGAGGCCCATCCTTCTCCTCCGGCACTTCTTCATTAGCACAGCTCATTGACTTGGTCCACCAAGCAATCAGTTCTCCAGTCTTTACTTTATTGCTTTGTATTTCCCGCCTTTATGTTGAAAGGGGACCATTTGGTCCGCTTGCTAGTGATATGGATTCATTGTAACCAGCAGTCCCATTAACCCTTGTGGTCATTCGACGGACATTAATAAAATTATCTTATTTTATCTTATCTTATCTAGCAAGACAACTCAATGTGCTACTTTGACTTCTGGAACATTTGTTGTTGTGTTGTTGATGCTGCTCACCAACACTGCACAAAAAATGTTGCATTTGTACTGCTGCTGACTCTGCATACTGCTGCCAAATGCTACTGTACTGCAACTCCCTCTGAATTCTGCAACCATGCTGTTGCATTGCATGAGCACTACGCTGCACCACTGTGCACTGCGCTACTGCTGCTGCTCAAATACTACTACTAACTTCTGCACTAGCTCTCTGAAAATACTGTGATGTTGTTGCTTTGTACTGCGTGAGCACTGCAATACACTTTGTTGTTGCTACTCAACTGCAAATGTTGTTGCTCCCTCTCTGCACTGATCAGGCTCTAGTACTGCTAGCCATTGCATTGTCTTCTCATCTTCCATTGCCACTATACATCCTACTATTGTCTTTAGGTTGTCGTAGCTCACATGTGATCCATGAGTCTAAAAATACTCAAGGATCCTGCCACATGTAGGTTCTAGATCTACAACTTCAAGTCAGCCCACTTCTCTCCTTTCAGAATATGAGCTAACATAGCACAATCAGCTTCTGCCTCAATCTTGGCAGCTCCAATTTGAGGATCTTGCTTCTCCTCCTTGTCCTTTTTCCTAAGAGGACATTGTGTGGCATAATGTCCCATTTCCTCACACCTGAAGCACTTGATCTTGGACAAATCTTTCTTCTTCTACCTCTGTTGCCCCTTTGATGCAAGGGCAGTGTTATCTTCTTCCTCCTTCTTGACTTTCGAACCGCTGCTGCCGTCCTCAATATGGATTTTGAGGAGATCACTCCTCAACTCTTCTTGCTGCAAGGTTGCCCACATCGCTTCCCATCCAGGAAGCTTTTCTCTACCCAGAATGCTTTGGACAAAGACCTGATAATCTTCTGAAACTGAGTTCAGAGTGAGCCTTACTGCAAATCTGATAATCCTAGTCTCTTCAGCGCAAATCTACTGGTTCACTCTTTTTTCTCCTGCACTTCAGCTTGAATAAGCTCTGATACCATGTGAAAAATCCTAAATTTGGATTCCTACTGCAACAAATCTGAATTACTTCTCCTATTATTTTCCATAATTATTTCATTACAGTGAAATATCGAAGTAATTACTGAAGCAGTCTACACAAATAATGTTGCGGAATAAATCTAAGTGCTTAAACAAACTGAACAAAATACAATGAAAAACATCCACATTTGACACAGTTATTTTTGGACTAAGTCCCCGGAAAACCCAACTTGGGAAAACCAGTGCAGCAGATCTGAGGGTTTTGTATTATTAAGCAGCAGAATCTTGAGTACAACTAGGGTGCCAATATCTGGCTCACCTTTCATAGAAAATATAGGCAACAGAAGAAATGTGAGGTATACCTCACTCTGCAAATCCTCCGGTAGTCACGAGCAGTTGTTTCAGCCCCTGCCTTACTCTGGTGCGATTCTCTGTTGCAAGCTGCGTCATTTCGCATTGACTGGAACTACGTCACCTCTCCTCTGCAAATGATCAAGTTGATCAGCCGAAGTTTTTATCCACTGGCTCTCGGCTTAACTTCTGCACGATCCAATTCATCCCAAAACTGCGTCATACCGCGTGATTCCCTTCAGGAACTGCGTCACCCCTTCAGCTGATTGCGTTGCCTCCCTCTGCATCACTATTGCCTCTCTCTAAAATGTACTCCTGGTCCTCTTGACCAGTTACTATATCTGCCCCTCTCTGAAACTGATCACTGAATCAAATCACTTAGCCAACCTAGCCCTAGTGATTCGATCTTGATCAAAAAGCTGAGTCTCTCTCTCAAGCTCGAAAATGCCAAATGCTCAATGTGCTCAATGTTATTTCCATAGGCCCCTCAACCTCCTACCTATATTCTTTCGTTGACCCTTCAATGGCCAAGACTAAAACATAATTAAGGGCTAAGATTAACTTGGAGGTGATCCATGACTTTATCTAGAAGATTCACACTTAGTTTAATTAATACCCTTTAATTAATCAGTTTCCCTAAGTTTAGACTTAGGAAAACATTAAAAAATGATTAATTATTTTAATTAAACCATCTCTGAGTGGAATTTTCCAAAACCATTTATGGGTATTATGGAATACATGTGTCTTAGCCTATATACAAAGTTACAAGGCTAGAGCACATCCAATGCTACCATAAATCAACAAAAACCTCCCAGCATTGTGCTTTGATCTATTGAGAGATAGAGCATGTTAATCAAGGCCTTGCTATGTTGACAATGTTGGTTGTATATTGATTATAATGTTGATGCTTAAGATGGCTTACCAATCTGTCTCTTCTTATGAGAATGATTCAATGGAAGTATTGTCCTTGTACCTATGGTGAATTATGAATACCTCCCTAATTAAGAGGGAGTGTTGAAATGTAACTAGTGTCGCTCTTCATAATTGTAATTGAGTCATGACTTAATGTAATTATTGATGTAATTATCAAAAGAGAAGAAAAGATAATTTATTTGTAAAAAGAAAATTTATTTTATTAAAATGGGTTTCTTGTCCACCATGTTGTGGTCCTAGCTCAGAGCACCTATTGAGTGCTCTAAGGGTCTTGTTGTCAAGTCAAGAGTCAAGGTCATGATGTACTAGGCCTTAGAGGGCCCATGTAACAAGAAGGAAAAATATTTAATGTAAAACGTCATGTCTAGAATCCTCCAAATGATGGGTCGGCCAACCCTCTTCATGTCGGCTTAGAGAGGCCTAATTCACCTCCTAAGAAGCCTATAAAAGGAACTCACTCTCCTCATTTGAAAGACACGCACAAGTGATATCAATCTAATCTATACGAAAAAGAAAGGAGATCTAATCTAGCGAAGTAGCAAGAAAGGAAGCAAGTTTCTATGGAAGGTAGCGAAAGAGGAAAGGAAGTGAATTTATGTTTCTATTGTTTCACACGTGCGAGTTTTGGAGGAGAACCTAGGGTTTCCTCAGTCTGATTTTGCAGTGATCTTTTTGGGTTTGGCTAGCTCATCACTTGGGAGTTTGGTCTTAAGTCAAGGTCAAGGTCTTGGAAGTCTTCATTGAAATTCTATAAAAGAGATTTTGTGGGTTTTCCTCTCTATGAGAGGTTTTGGCCCTGGCTAGCAGCCTACATCTAGTGTTTTTGTGTTTACATTGTGATCTACTTATTGGAATTTGTCTTGATGGTGAACATAACTAAATAATGATGATAATGTCCTAATATAAATCACAAGAAAACATCAAGGATTAGAGAGAAGTCAAATAAATAAATACTCTAACCGTTTGCCATAGATTTCTCAACATTTATCTTCCTTTATGTCAAGATCTCCACTTC
This sequence comes from Pinus albicaulis, assembly GCA_034641835.2. NCBI lineage: Eukaryota > Viridiplantae > Streptophyta > Pinopsida > Pinales > Pinaceae > Pinus > Pinus albicaulis. Next base: position 722,558,362 of record CM076572.1, on the reverse strand, counting down.
TGATTTGAATTCTTTGAACTTTTCAAAGACTTCATCCCTAGATTTGAGAAGATAAATACATTTTTTTCTAGAGTGATCATCAATGAAGGTCAAATAATATAGATGGCCTCGAAGAGATTTTTTTTGCCATTGGTCCACACACATCAGAATGAATGAGGTCTAATATTTCTTAAGACCTTGTGTCACTACTTGTAAATGGTTTCTTTGTATTCTTTCCCAAAGCACATCCTTTGCATACTCCTTCATGGTCCTCCTTTAAGTTGGGGATGCCTCTCACCATTTAACTTAGGGATGGCAATATTTTAGAATGAAGGTGTCCATACCTTATATGCCAAAGCTCAAAGGAACTAATATCCATGTGAACAAGAGCTTGAGGAGGAGTGTTAGAAGTCTATACAACCTCCCCTCATGAATCCCAATAACCCTAGCTTTTTCAATATGAGAGTCCCTTCCCCAAACAAGAACTTTTCCACCTACAAAAGCAATCTTATCTCCTTTATCTTCTGGACAAGAAAAAGAAAGTAAATTCTTTTTCAAACCTAGGACATAGAGAATGTTGTTGAGATGAAGATTTCCACCATCTTCTTTGCTTAATGAAGTAGATCCAAGACCTTTGACTCAATAGCTATTATTGTCTACAAACTCCACTGAATGAGATAATGATCCTTTTGATAAGGTTTGAAGTTGTCCACTTTCTCCTGTCATGTATCTTAAGGCTCCACTATCAATTATCTAAGCATTTTCATCATCAAATGTACCTATAAGTGCAGCTATGAATCCTCCAAATTTGACTCTCTTAGATATATTGTAGATGATCTCGACACCAAAGCTTGTTGCTTCTTTCAAGAGTTCTTTAAGGGTCTTGAGTCCCATCTTCAGATAGCTTTCCATTGATGAGAGAGATCTTCCTTACAAGAGCGCTTTCCTTCCTTCAAATGTTAGCCAACAAAGTGATCTTCAATTAGTCCTTCCTTCACCTTAACTTTGATACCATGTTGAGAAATCAATGCATGTAGTTATTTGGGTTATGATTCCTCTTTTCTTGATAATTACTTGTGATATTTTGTTGGCTTCTTTACTTCTTTACTATGTTATATTTCATCAAGCAATTACCAAATCAAAAATGCATGAAGATCATAAAAACAAGAGACACAAGATGTAGGCACTCAACCAGGGCAAAACCCCTCTCCTAGGGGAAAACCCAGTCAAACTCTTCTTCTATAATAGAACCAAGTCAAAGTGAGATAATCCAATACCTTTTGACCAAGACAAAGACTTATCCAATCACCAAGTCAACAAGAGTTACTTCCTTGCAAATTGCTTCAATATGAAACTTCAGCCCCCTGCAACTCAGAATTTTGGACCTGCAATTACTGCAGAAATTTCGACCCCGGAAATTTGTCCAGAAGCCTTAGAAAAATCTCAAGTGTGACAAAGAAGATGCCCCAAAGCTTCGATTTTTGTCCTTCCTTTGATTTGACCTTGTCCTTGACTTCGAACTTATTTTTCTCTTCTTGCACTGCAGATCGAACTTGTTGATGTATGGATGCCAAATAGGTTGAATTCACCTTGGTCGAATTGCCCCAAACTAGGTCGACTTCATGAAGGTAGGGCCGACTTGGTGAGGAGATGAAATATGATTGTTTTGACTCAAAATAATTTTTCTTTACATGATACAAAAGCCCAAGAAGAGTCTAATAAATATGACAATGACTCTTATGACTCAAGAAAACCCTACAAGCCTACAATGGGGGCTTTCACCTAATAAATAAGTAAAAGGAGCATGAAACTCATGCTTCAAAATAATTTTCTTTTTCTTCTTATTCAATTTTACAATAAATACATAATGATAAAGTACAATAACAATTATGAAGTCCTACCATAGTTACATTTTCAACAGATCAACTTTTAGGGATCTGCGGACACAACGTTTGGGTTCTTCACAAAATCTAGTGCCCCATTATCTTCCAACACTACTAAGATCTGCTCCCTCCACGAGCAGAAGTTAGAGGCTCCCTCTAAACAATGATCTGCCCTTAGTCCTTGGAACGACATACTCCTTATCCAAAAATTGCTCTTCAAAACCCTAACGCTGATTTACGCCCTTCACGAACTGATTTGCGCCCTTCACTAACATACTACTCGCTGATTTGCACCCTTCACTAACTGAACAATCTTGGTGCTTTATTTTTACGCACAGTGTGGCTTTCATACCATGTTAATTTTCTTGAAACTATACGCACTCCTTAGATGAATTACTGAAAACAAGGCAACTGAAAACTGAAACCAAATTTACTTTCACCAAGATACAAAGTTCCTTAACTTTCAACATGCAATGGAAAATAATCGAGATAGAAACATATGCACACAAAATTGACACGCTTATTTTACTCAGGAAACCCAAAAGGGAAAACCTGCTTTCTTTGTTGTAGTATTTTATTGATTGTTCTTTCTGCAAATGGATCTATTACAATTCATGCTGCTACTATAGCCAACAATTTGTCACTGAGAAAGCGTTAGGCTTCTCCTCATTATTCTCAGCTCTACAATTGTTCTCGGCCTACTCTTGATCACTGCTCTCAGCGCAGCACACAATTGTTCTCTACTGAAAATAGCCTCAACCTACTCTGTGAATCTTGATCCTTGCACACTCTTTCTCCTCAAACTATGCACACTCCACACAAAGAATGATCAATTTAATTGTGCCTTCATCCTTCTCTTTCACAATATAAACTGATGTGTGCAAGGAGGCCTAGTCGAATGCCAATTCACACTAGTGTCACGAGTTTCCTTTGCTAATTAACTGGAGCAAGTCCCAGTTACACTTGGACTAGCTCTCAATTAACTAGCTCGAGTTGCTTCTTGATCTCCTCTAGTTGTGATTCGATTTACTGAGGACTCAACTCATCCTCTTTTCACTTATCTCTGAAGTCTTAACTCGGCCTAATTGAACTTGTCACTGCCACCTCATCCTGTAATCTAACTAAAGAAGACTCCAACAAACTGAAGCTCCAATACTAGGATGAAAACTTGATGACCATTCAAGTAAACTGGAAATCAACTCATCGTAACTTAAATTTATTTCATGAACTCGCATTCATGCTAGAGAAAGACTAATTTGAGGTCTTCAGTGGCTAAGGCGGAAGCCAGAAGACCTTCCATCACTACCTTTTCAACAATGTTGATGTCTTCTATGTAAATCACTTATGATAAGATCATGGATCAGAATGTGTAAAGGAATAAAATCATCAAAAGAAATTATCAGTGTAGAATACATACATATATATATATATATATATAAAACAAAAATCACTGTGCATGTATGTTATTCATTTATTGCTTCCATTGTTCATTTTCCAGCCATATGTGTGATTATTGGATGTCTACAAATATTCATTTATGTGATTAAATAAGTTCACATCTGATTTATTTAATTAAGAGAAACATAAGAGAATAGTCATCTAGGGACTTCAGAAAATTTGACAATCCAAACTAACTACTCTAGATGATTGGAGATGAATGAGTAGTCTAGCAATATTGTGTAGGTGTCGAAAGGGAAGAAAATAGATGGATGAAGCCATTGCAACACCCTGTAGCTAGTTTTTTTGCCCAAGTAACCTCAATTTGAAGCGCAGGTATGCAACTCAAGTCATGGGCTCTCTCTATGAAGATCATGGCCACTTCAAAAAGTATTGAGGCAACATTGAGAACTCGTGATGGCAACAAAACTAAATAAGGAGGGCATAGCCTTCAAAGAAATGGAAACCTATGAAATAAGCCAAGCACCCCCACAACTATTCTATGTTCACCAAGAAGTGTAACATTCACAAGTTGAGCCTCTCCTCCACATCCCTAAAATCAAGAACATTGTTGTTTAGTAACCACCTTCTTGTGGGACAGTTCATGGATGCATGGCCCAGCCTAAAATCTCTAGAATCATGGATCCGACCGAGTGGGTTGCACATAAAAGGAGATATTCAAATTTATTTTCATGGAAATGGTTACCCTTCCTACCTCTCATCTACATAAGGTTACCCTTCCTACCTCTCAACATGTGGGACAATGCAAGTCTAGAAGAAATAAAAAGGTTGGGACATATGTTGATAAAGCCATGTCAAGGCCAAGGTTGTACACTTGTGCTTGAATATGAGTTGAAATGAACCTCAAAGATGTTCTCCTTAAGGTGATAAAGTTGCAAATACACAACTGGATTCATTTGCAAATGTTGGACTGCGAGCAACTTCCACTTAGATGCAACAATTACCATGAAAAAGGACATTTCACAAGCTCTACCCAAAGAAACGAACCCCTCCAAAACGAGCAATAGAAACGAAATTTTAGCTTGTTTCCAAGAATAAAAGGGTGCAACAGCCATCAAACAAACCTCATCCACACAAAAGGAAAAAGAAAGTCTACACCAATATAGTTTCACTACACTAGAAAATAGTAAAGAGGAAGATTTGCCTCCCAATAGGAATGGTAAGGATTCCTTAGCAAAAAAAGGTCAATCAATCTTAGAAAAAAGACAACCAATGAAATGCAAAGAGATTGAATCAACCCAATAAGTAGAAATTAGCTCAAAGACAACATCAAAAGGAAAACATGTTGTTAGACCAGGAGGTAACTCCTCAAATGAATTGTGTTTTTGCATTGAGACTGACCATGAATATATACATGGAGGGAGAGACTCTTGGGCTTCATCTCCCAGTGTCTCTTCATATTCCTATTCTCCTTATTTTCTATTTAAACTATTTTACATAAATTTCATAATCCCAAAGATTAGGTGTCGACATCCCCCCCCCCTTAATCTGAAGGGATGTTGGTGAGTCCAAGCATCATTTTGAATCTTTCGAACTTTTCTCTTCCAAGCGCTTTGGTGAAGATGTCTGTAATCTGCTCATTTGTGGAACAATGGCGTAGATGGATTGTCTTGGCCTCAACATGATGTCGAATCAAATGGTATTTTGTATTGATGTGCTTCGTTCGATCATGGAACTTTAGGTTCTTCACCAACTTTATTACAGAAGTGTTGTCAATCATGAGAGGAGTTGAATGCATTTGTTTCTCCTGCAAATCTTCTAGAATTTTCCTGAGCCGCAAAATTTCCTTTGTTGCTTCAGTTGCTGCCACAAATTTTGCCTCAGTTGTGGAATCTGCTGGAACTAATTATTTGTGTGACCTCCAGGAGACAGCTCCTGATCCAAGACTCATAGCATAACCTGAATAAGATACCTTGGTTTCTTTATCTCCATCAAAGTCTGAATCAAAGTATCCAATCAAGCTGAAGTCACCCACCTATGTATACTTGAGTCCAAAGTCTTGAGTTCTCTTCAAGAACTTTAGAATTCTTTTTGTAGCAGACCAAAGTCCCTCACAAGGCTTTTGCATAAACCTGGAGAGGATTCCAACAACAAATAAAATGTCTGGTCTGGTAGTAGTCAGGTAGTTGAAACTTCCTACAAGTTGTCTATACTTTGTTGCATCCTCAAATTCTTTTCCTTCAATGGATGTGAGCTTCAATTTATGTTCCATTGGAGTAGTCAAAGGATTGCACTCAGCCATGCAAAACATGTTCAATAGATCTCCAATGTACTTCTTTTGAGATAGGAATATAATCTTCGAATGTTGAGTTACTTCAATACCAAGATAGTAGTAAACATAGCCCAAGTCAATCATTTCAAAACCTTTCCCCAATTCCTTCTTTATGGATGCAATGTAGCTCTCATTGTTCCCTGTCATCAAAATATCATCTACATACACCACAAGATATACAATTGTTTTGCCTACTTTCTTGACAAACAAAGTTGCATCATCAAAATCATAATGTTGGAAGTTGAGTTTTAGAAGATGCTCAATTAACTTCTCATCCCAAGCTCGAGGTGCTTGCTTGAGGCCATACAAGGATTTCACAAGCTTGCATACTTTGTATTCTTGGCCCTTCACAACAATCCTTTTGGTTGGGACCTAAGTTGCATGGGTACCCGTCCCCACCAAAATTCATGGCGTTTCCTACGTCCCGGCAATCCGGGTACTTTGAAACTCGTCAGAAACTTCCCCAATTGGTCGGGGACTCCATCAGGGACTTGGGGACTTCTAGGTTGTCCCTCGAAAAATTGGGGACTTTTCAGGGTACTTTAGGATGTCCCTCAATATCAAGCACATTAAACATAAAAAATAAAAATATATTTATAAAAATAAAAAAATAAAAACAAAAAAATTAGAAGAATAAATTTTAAAACTTGAGTTCTAAACTTTAAAATCAAAAAATTAAAAGATAAATTCTGAAAATTAAACCCTATCGCATACATACTAAACTAAACCTATCGCATACACACTAAACTAAACCTATCACATACTACACACTACACTACATGGCGACGATGAATGACACTATTACAGAGACACGACAACGAAGGTAAGTAGGTTGTGAAGGTTGCAAGTAAACACTGAGCTTGAGCGAAGGTTGCAGGTAAACACAAGTTGCAAGGGTTGTAGGTAAGAGTCAAGCGAAGGTTGAGACAACGAGCTAAGGTAAACGCTAAACAGAGAACTCCATTCACGGTGGCAAAGGTAAATAGAGCTGAGAGAACTCGAGTGAAGGTTGTAGGTGAGGTCAGAGTCAAGCGAGGGGGCGAAGTTTGAGACTTTTAATTTTGGATTTATAGTTAAATTTTAATAACTTATTCATGTTTACAGTTTACAGTCACTATACTCCATGAATTAATTTTTCTTCAATTTGAATTTGTCTCTTTCTCCATGTCTTTGACAAAACTTTCCTTGGCATGAATCTTTGAAATTTCCCTATGCCACAATCACCATGACTTTAATACCATGTTAAATATATGCAACAGACAAGCAAGAGTGACTAGTTGATATATCAATGTGCTCCTAAATTACTAGTGGTGTTGTCTATATACATAGCAAGTTCCATTATTCATTTTAGGAACCATTCAACTAATTCACTGGATACATTAACATAAACATCAGTTATTATATATAATCTATTTCACTTTATGAAATTATTACGTTTGTACATAACAATTGTTACTCCTGAAGTAAACATTACGATGACTAACTCATCTTTAATGCTTAATGTTACAACGTAAATAGACGAGATGGTAATATTGTTTGTGCTCTATAAATAATAGTGATTTTGAATGATTATGATATACATTACACTAATGACAGGGCCTGCAAGGTTCTTAATTTCTAAACTCTTAATTTGGGATTTATAATTAAATTTTAATGACTTGTTGATGTTTACAGTTTTATTAAATTTTACTTTTAGTCTTTAAAGTTTAGATGGTACTTAAATTTTGAAATGATTCATCATGCATCATTGAATGATTATATAGACAGTGGTAGATTGTAGGCTATAGCAAACTAATAGTACTTCTTAAGTTCTTGACAATGGGCAATGATGACAATATTTGTTTTTGTGATGCGCAATGATGGTTAGATAGTATTAGACTTCAGTATTTTATTTTGTAATTTGAATTTCAAAATTAGTGATAGTTCTAATCTTTATATTTTAATTTATCATTCATGTTTATGCTGAATTACTAAATTTTATTTTAATTTTAATCTTTTAATAAATATAAAAATTAGTTGCCGCACTTGTCGTCCCCAACTTGTTGTCCCTTGAAAATTTGGGGGTGCGCTCTAGCCGTCCCGGAAACTCGTCCCCCGTACCCCTCGTTCCCCCATCCCCACAGCAAGTGCAACATAGGTTGGGACATAAAAACATCCTCTTTCAGATCTCCATTCAAGGAAGTGGTTTTTACATCCATTTGATGGACTTTCCAACCGTTCGGAGCTGCCAAGGCAAAGAGTGTCTAGATGGTAGCCCATTTTGCTGTGAGGGAAAAATTCTCCTCATAGTCAACCCCTTCTTTCTGTGCAAAACCTTTTGCCACAAACCTAGCTTTGTGCTTTTCAAGTGAACCATTAGCTTTATATTTGTTCTTGTAGACCCACTTGCAGCGAATTGGTTTGGTTCCCAATGGAGGATCAACCAGCTTCCAGGTGTCATTCTTTATCAAGGCATCATATTCTTTATGCATCGGTTCTTTCCATTCATCATGAGAAGCAGCTTCTTTGAAGGAATTTGGTTCAAAATCTGTAGACAAATTCAGTTCACAATCATAAGAAACATCCATAACAACAGGTGAATCAGAATTATCTACATCACCTCCATTTTACCTGGTTGTACTTCTTGTTCCTGTCTTTCCAACCCCATCAGGACGAACACTTTCAAGTGTCTTTGTCAGCGATTTTGGAGGACCTTTTCGAGATGGCCCAAGCTACTCAGTTGACTGAGTTGGGTCTGAATCAAGATTTAGTCTCCCAATTCTGTCAATCACATCACTCAAAGTGTCATCAGTGGTTGGAGCTTCATGTGGGGGAGAGAGTGTTTCAGAAGAAGATTCCACAAATTGATCCAGTATAGGAACCCCCCCCCCCCCCCCTTCAAGATTGGAATCTGATTATCAAATTCTTGAAACGACTTTGCATGTCTGAATCTATCCAAGCGATCAAGTTGCTGCTCAACAACATTGTCAGCCTTGGAAGATTCAAGAAAGATCACATCTCTAGATACTACAAACTTCTTATTAACTTCATCACAGAGACGGTATGCTTTGGAGGTATTTGAATACCCCAAGAAGTTACACTTGCGACTCCTTGCACCAAGTTTGTTTCAATGTTCCTTAGGTATCAAGGCATAACAGGTGGAACCAAAAACCCTGAGATGCTTAACCGAAGGAATGTGGCCATACCACATTTCATAAGGAGTCTCATTTCTGATAGCATTAGAAGGACACCTATTCTTTATATACATAGCACATAGAACTACATCAACCCAAAATATCAGTTTAACATTCTTGAAAAATATCATGGAATGTACCATATTTAAGATTGTCCTATTCATTCTTTCAGTTACTCCGTTCTGTTGGGGATTATAAGGCACAGTTGTTTGATGTTTGATCCCATGCTAGCGAAGATAGTTTTCAAATTCATTTTAAGTGTATTATTTTCCATTATCAGTGTGAATAGAGCCAATATGAGATTGTGCATCATTTTCAATCCATGCATGAAAGTTATTGAATGTTTGAAAAGCATCATATTTGTTCTTCAATAAATAAACCCAACACATTCTAGTGTAGTCATCAATAAATGACATCATATATTTATTACCATTTGTAGAAGGAACAGGGATTGGGCCACATAAATCTGAATGAATGAATTCAAGTTTTCTATGTGCTCTGGAATGTGAATCATGAAAAGATTGTTTCCTATGCTTTCCTAGAATACAAGCATCACATTGCTTAAGTTTCCTAGGAATTGTAGGCAAACCAGTAACACCATTTTTCTTCAACAAGCGAAAGTTGTCACAGTTCAAGTGTCCAAATCTAGCATGCCATAAAAGACTTGATGGAAATGTACCTTCATCATAGTGAGTATTGTATGAAAAGTTTTGTGCACGAGCAGAGGTACCTTGCAGCTTCAAAAGTCTTTCTTCTTCTTTCCCCGTCATGACAAGTGAGTGATTTGATGCTTTTATGACCTTGACCTTGCCATCAAATATATGAATGGAGTGTCCTTGTTGGCGGATGTGAACCATAGACAGCAAGTTTCTCCTCAGCTTTGGGAGGTATAGAACATCATGTAGAAAAAAGCCTGAAAGACCTGGCAATATGAGCTTGATGGTGCCAAGCCCTAATGGCTTGAGTTTTGACTTATCAGCAAAATATACTGCTCCATCAACATTGTCAGTGAGTTCTTCAAAAAAAAATCTCTCCTAAAAGTCATGTGGCAAGTTGCTCCTAAATCAAGCAACCAATCATCTTTCCATGAAGCAAGTGAAGCATTGAACAAGTCTTCATTTACTCCAATATTGCAATGTGCCACACCTAGTGAGCAAATTCGGGTGCTTTACCTTTACCTTTGTCATTGGTTTTACCTTTGGCTTCATTTCTTTCCTGCTCAATTCCGTCCCAAGGCAACTTACATGTGGATGCATCATGTCATCTCTATTGCAACGTATCCAATGAAGATCAGACTTTTCACCTTGGAATTGTCTGCCCCCCTACCTCTAAAATTTATTCTTCCTCTTCCTCTTTGGCCACCTCTTTCTCTAGAAGAATCTTGAGCATGATTCTTCTCTCTATGTGCAAGACACACAACTTCTTTAGTAAACTGAGGAGTTGTCTTCTTCCCAAAAGCTTTCTCTCTCTCAGCAAACTTCTTCTCAAGGGAGTCAAAGGTAATCTCCTTGAGGTTTCCATTTGCTTGCAATGACTCAAGATATGTGAATAATTGGGATATAATGCCTTGACATAAGCTATGAGAGGAATGTATATTTCAACACTAGCGGTTTTTATATCATGCATAATAGATCTTACTTCTAATGTTAAAGCAAGACGTTCATCATTTTTTAATTCAAGACTGAACAATTTAATTATCAATTGGACAACTTCAAGTTCAGAGTGTGAATCATACAATTCCTTCAACTTCTTTAAGGCTTCAAATGCATTTGAAAATGGTGAAACATCGCGACTCACCTCTTCATTTACAGATGTTGCAATCAAGGCATATGCCTTGTTGTTCTTATTTTCCCAAATAGCAACCTCCTTATCTGAATTTGGCTTTGCAGATGCATTATCTCCTTCTCCTTCACAAACTCATCTCCACAACTCATTAAAAATGAGAGTGTGTTTGATCTTCCTTGACCATTCTGGATAGTTCTCTTTTCCAGAGAGGACTACTCCAACAATTGATATCAGTGAATGCATCTCAAAGACTGTGTATTGTATAAAAAATATACTCTGCTAGCAATATACAATGAAAAATTTCACTTCTGGTGTAAAAATTGCACTCTGATATATATATATATATATATATAGCACAGAGGTATTATTGGGGGAGGTGTTATATGGGGGAGGGGGTATATGGGGAGGGTATAATATGGGGAAGGAAACGTATGGGGAAGGCAATGTTATGAGAAGGTGTGATTGTCAGTATGGTGAGGCCGACAGTACGGAAATATGGGCAGAATATATATGTATTAATTGTGGTATATATATGTATTAACTATATGTATGGTGGAGGGGAGGAATTAACAAGGAGGATATATGATTGTGGCACAAACGCAGGAGTTTGAGCGCGGTGGTAACCACTGGAAGCCACACAGTCACGATGCCGAGGGTGTGCAAGAGTTGTGCAGGTGAGGCTGAGGGAGGTGTGTCGCGATGTGACTGTGTAACCGGGATGAGAATTCGGAGGTGTAATGATTGGACCGACGAGGAGCGCAGTGGGGAGAGCGCAGGAGCCGAGGGTATTATGTATATTGTGTCATGAACACCGTCCGACCAAACCACAGGTCAAGGCAACCCTTGCCTATACAAAGTGCCGAGAGTATGGACGAGCACACCTATGTCCACGAGAGGAGCGGAGTCGAGAGAGGTATTACTATTTATTGAACAACCGGTGGGAGGAGCAACCGGTGGCTTATGACCATGTATAGAAAACTCAAAGAAAAAATAAATAAATTAAAAGAAAAATAAAAAACAACAACAAAAAATGCAGTGTTGCACGGTGGTATGAACGGTGATATGGAGCGTCTGCCAATTGTCGAGATATAATAAACCAGAACGAGAAATTGGATCAGTGAAGTGGTGATAAGTCATGGAGCCACGAGCACAGAGCACGTAGACAATACACAGTCACAAAACCAGCACCACAATCACGCCAAAAAAATTAACACAGTTGAACACAGACCATTCTTCAAAAACTGAAAAATATTACCTTTTTTTGGCCCCACCACCGCATGGTCTTCATGGTCTCCTCTCTCACAGTTATGCAACGCATGACAGATTTTCTGTCAAAGGAGAGGGGCAGAGCACATAGAATAATGGCAGAAAATGACAAGAGTTATATCACAACAACTAATTTTGGGAGTTGGCTCTGATACCATGTCAGACCAAGAGGTAACTCTTCAAATGAATTGTGTTTTTGCATTGAGACTGATCATGAATATATATATGGAGGGAGAGACACTTGGGTTTCATCTCCCAGTGTCTCTTCATATTCCTATTCTCCTTATTTTCTATTTACACTATTTTACATAAATTGCCTAATCCCAAAGATTAGGTGTCAACACATGCAAATAAATTTGCCCCAACAACAAAGGAAGATGTTGGAAAATTCTGGTTGAAGAGGATAAGGAGTAAAACCCGCCAGGTGAAATAGATGGACCAAGGGTTTTGGCGCTTAGGACAAAGACCCTTTCCTATGTTGGGGTTATCACACAATGCCTTAGTCCTCTGCCATTAGCTAAGGGCAGAAAAAACAAAGAAAAAATCAAGACAGAGAGAAGTTGAATGCAACATGGCATTACATTCACATTTATCTTTGGACGAGTATGGTTATTCGCTCAGAGGCTCCACAAAGTAAGATGTTTTTCCAAAGTATCCCATTAGGTCTTTGGGGCATGTAAATCGATACTTTAGTCAAGTTGTAAGTTAAAGTAACAAGTTAGGGGCAAGGGAAGTCAAAAATCCATCTTCAGTTGAACAAAGATAGGAAATTTATATTGACTCCCTGTTGCACCTATTTTGTCACAAGTCCAAGGAAGCAATTGTACAAAAATTTTCAAAGTTCAAAACCATCAACCAGCTATCTGTCATGTCATTATAAACCCAAATTTTGCAAGTTGTAATGTAAATGATGCTAGTACGACTATGTAATCATGGAACAACCTAGCTAAGCCTGTGATTTTGGCGATGAATTTCATCCTAAGAGGTTTTTTAACCTCACTTATTACCTGTGTTTCTAAACAAGATTAATCAGAAGAGTTTTTTCCCTCCAACTTAAACCCCAAAGCTAGGGTGAAATTTATTGTCGAAGTCCTAGGTGAGTCCTAGTATTCTTAGTCGAGTTTGTTGTAAAAGTGATATGAAAATAATTTAAGCTATTTGGCTAAATTATTTTATTACAAATCAATTGGTCTACTAGATCATACTGTGTCGCAGAATTGGGTAATTATTTTGACGGTCTATAACGAACGGGTATTCCCCCTTTAGGGGTTGAATTTGTAAAATCTTATGTAAAAAAATATTTTAGTGCATGGTGTTGAAAAATTAGGACCTTTAATTCAATTTCTCTTCTTGATAATTACTTGTGAAAGCTTCTTTCACTTAGATCTTATCTTTGTTAGCTTATTATGTCTTCCATCAAGTCAATTATCAAAACACAAGAGACGCAAGATTTAAGCTCTTCAAGCCAAGGCAAAAACCTCTCCCTCTTGGAGAGGAAAACCCGATCAAGATTCTTCTTATAGATCTTCAATTGACAAGTACCACGACCATGACATAGAACCTTGACCCAGAATGCCTCCAAGACCTTGTCACTACTCCTATTGGCCTCTTATGTTGATCTTCCTTTCTTTGCATTATACTACACCAGTATTAGATAAACTAGACCTCTAACCTTAATATGCTTCTTCTTGCTCCTTTAGGCTCGATCTCCTATGAGATCCCTTTCGGTCCTTCCTCAACACCAAGTCTTTGGAATCTATCTTGTTGTGGAGATTCTTCTTTACACACTGTATGGTCACACCCTCCTTTCACACTGTATAGAGGACCTACTTCCACTGAGGTAGCCCTCTGCCAACCTGAAGAATACGAGACAGATATATGTGCTCTAAACAATGATAATATTTGACCCAATAACCATACTTAACTTCACTGATATGGTTTCTATTCTCACACTTGTTTACGCATGAATTGTAGCCTTTTCCTTCACACTTAATTATAGTACTCGACTGAGATTCTCGTGTCACAAACAGAGAGCTACTATTACAGTGATATGCTTCCTCTTATCTTCGCTTACTTTCGCTATCTTGAAAGTTGACACTTCTCTTCGTTGTATTGTCCCTTATTCTTTGTAATATTCCCAATTAGCAATAGCTAACTGGAAATATTAATTTTGACTATTTTTTCCTTTACAAAGTTAAAATATAAATAAAGTGGGTGAAGGAGCACTTAGCTCACACTTAGGATAAAAACATTCCCTAAAGTCACTAAGGAGACATATCGAATTAGCAAGGTGGGGCCTAGCCAGTGCAGTTTGAGTTGGACAACGTGGGCCAAGAGGGACAGCGCTGAGATTGGTGGGGCCTAGGTGAGGGAGAGGCTCACCAAGCATAAAAGGAGGAAGGGTCTCCTCATTCTCATCATTCTGATTATGCATTTTGAGATTTGTCTTCTTGACATTGAGCACGCTTGCTGTTTAGCAAAGTCTGCACGTACTGTTCAGTACATCGGGTGTCTCCGTTTGGAGATCCCAACCTCAGCCACGGGGGACTTCGAGTGCCTGCTCGGGTGAGAAGTTCCATCCTTATTTTGTCAGTGGGAGTTGCAGCTATCACGAGAGGAGCATCCACGCAGAGCGACAGCACAGTCAGTGAGAGGGAGGACGCAGTCTTGTGGGGAGGTTGTTCCGGATTAGGAGTTTGAGGTGGATTCAGCCCTAGATAGTGGATAAGGGGCCATCCCTTCCCTATCCTAGCGTTTTGGAGGAGTTACGGACCAGCTTTTGGAGCAGATCATTCAGAGCCAGCGTCCCTCCTTGAGGAATAGCGTAGTGCCTCAAGGGAGCCATTTTTCAGGGATCGGCCATTTCTGAAAAGCTTTCTGGGCTTTTCTGGGTATTGGGAGTAGAGGCCATCCCCGAAGTTTCAGCATTTTCCGAGGTGGGGAGCAGCCCCAACGATTTAGTTCATTCCAGCAGTAGCAACAGCACAGTAGCAGTACCAGCAGCTTGGAGATAACGCAATCTTGAGTTAGCAACCATTCTGGGTCCCAATCTGAGAGTATTTCTATGCTTGCCTAGTGCAAGCCAAGATGCCATCATTCTGATCACCTTTGTACTCATTTTCTATCTTTTAGTATTAATGAAATGGCTCAGCGTTCTCCATATTGGTCATTGTTCATGTGATATCTCTCTAGTTGCTCTTTGTAGTTGTTTATGTGCTTTATATTGCTGTTTATTTCTACTTGGAATATTACAGTGGTATCAGAGCTCATAGACTTGGCTCAGCCTGTGGAGCAGATTGTCTATGACACCTTCAGGTAAACCATACATTTGTTGCCAAGGGAGGAAGTACAAAGATCAAGAACGAAGGTTAGAGCTCACTTTCGGGGAAGGTGACAGTGTCCTAGTAGTGGACGTAGAGGAAGAGGAACCAATGGCGGATTACAGAAATGCCGATAAGGAGTTCGAGGAACTTCTCCTCAAATCGGTACAGGATCTGTCAAGACGGATAGAGGAGATGGGGCAGAGATTCACAGCAGAGTCTAGACCTCGCGAGACCCCAAGGGGTTTCCATGTTGGAGAGGGCTCCGACACATCTCATCATTTACAGGAGCACCCCACAGCACAGCAGGTGGCATCAGACACACCCCCCCGTTCCACGATGCCTACATTTCTTGCCACAGACATTGGGGCAAAAGCACAGTAGGAGTAGGAGCCGACACACATGGGGGATTATTTTGCTGAGTACCAGTCATACGGTCAGGAGTTCATAGATGCCCTCACTTTCCACAATTTTGTTCAACTCAAGCGGGACAGCAAACCCCGCAACCATCACAGGGGGAACAGGAATTCACATGACGGGGACTTGCAGCGCACGGTGGGCAAATTCCATTTACCGACATTTGATGGATCATCCAAGTGCTCAGAAAAAGCTTGGGTGGAGAAGCTGGATATATATTTCCAGCTTAATAAGGTGGCAGAGCTAGAGGCCATCAAAGTGGCAACGCTGCACCTAGAGGGCGAGGCCCAGGATTGGTGGTTTCACGGAATGGTTACGCTGGGGCACTCGAGAGTGACAGCATATGCCGAGTTTACGCGGAGGTTGGTGGAGCGTTTTGACCGGAGGGATCCAGAGGAGCATTTTGTTGAGCTAACCAAGCTCAAGCAGACCAGGAGGCCGGACACGTACATATCAGAGTTTTTGAGACTCTCTGTGATGGTACCAGATCTATCCACCGCCCGTATGATTTATATGTTCATAGATGGATTGGCAAAGCTTCTACGGGGATTGGTCAGATCGACGAGGCCCGCGACACTCCATGATGCAGTTGAGAGAACTCGGGATTTGCAGGATGCACTTCCCAGAACTAGAGCTCCTTTTCCCCAGAGATCAGCATTCCAACCGAAGGAAAAGGACAAGAGGGTTCCGCCTGCCAAGGGGAACCAGGGTAGAGGGTTTGGAGATGATGAGGCCAGGAGAGAATTGAAGCAGAAGAGATTGTGCTTCACATGCCAGGAGCCATGGGCACCAGGACACCGTTGTGCCGCGGAGAAGGCACATTACATCGAGGTCTTCTCTGATAGTAGCGGGGAAGAAGACGAGTATGAGGATGTGAAGGCTAGAGACAGCAGTACAACACAGAGAGGGGATCATCTGCCACCTCCACCACCTGGAGCAGGAGGTGCAGCTTTTGCACCTACTGGGGGAGCGCTTGCAGCCTTGCAGGGAGTTCCCAAGTACTTGACACTGCATGTCCGAGGTACAGTACGAGGGCAGCGTGTGTCAGTGTTGGTAAACAGTGGAGCTACCCACAATTTCATTGATGCTCAGCTGGTAGAGAGGAGGGGCATACAGATGGAGACTTTTGATGGATTTTTGGTGCTGGTTCCAGGGGACCGAACCATGCAGTGTGCCAGGTATGTTCCAGCCTTGGCGGTGACGATGGGGACATACACCCTAACAGATCACTTTTTCGTGGTGGACATTCCGGACACCAACGTGATACTAGGGGTACAGTGGCTTATCACATTGGGGAAGGTCACGACTGACTGGGAGACCTTGGAGATGGAGTGCACGGACAAGAAGACTAGGAGGCATCAGAAGATTCGGGGGATGCACACCTACCCACCACAGACAGTTTCAGCACACTGGATGTAGGCAGATTTCTGGAAGGGGGACATAGAGTGGGTAGTGGAGCTGCGTGTGTCAGAGGCAGGATCTATAGGGCAGGCCGTACACCCAGATGTACAGTCCATTCTTGACAGGTATGCTACGGTATTTGGGGAGATACCACCAAGACAGCCACCGGATCGGGGGTTTGAGCACACTATTGAGCTGGAGCAGGGTATCCAGGCTGTTATCACTACACCCTATAGGCACCCCAAAGCCTATCGGGATGAGATTGAGAGGGCTATCCATGAGCTCTTAGCTCTTGGACACATCCATCCTAGCACCAGCCCCTTTGCTTCTTCAGTAGTGATGGTGAAGAAGAAGGACGGCACGTTGAGGATGTGCATTGATTCCAGGGCCTTGAACAAGAAGACCATGAAGAACCGGTACCCCATCCCACAGATTGATGAGTTGATGGATGAGCTGAGGGGCGCCAAGTTCTTCTCAAAGATTGATTTGAGATCCAGGTACCATCAGATTCGCGTGAGGGTGCAAGACATTCCCAAGACCGCTTTTCGGTGTCATTACAGCCATTTTGAGTATTTGGTGATGCCTTTTGGGCTAACCAATGCCTCGGCCACTTTCCAGTCGTGCATGAATCACATCTTCTGCAGTCACTTGAGGAAGTGTGTGCTAGTGTTTTTTGACGACATATTGATCTACAGCCGGACATGGGAGGAGCATCTCCAACATATAGAGGTTGTATTGCGCATTTTGGAAGAGCATCAGTTTTATGTTAAGCTCTCCAAGTGCGAGTTTGGGTTGACCGAGATGCTCTACTTGGGGCACGTCATTGGGGTGGATGGAGTAAAGGTACACGAGGAGAAGATCAGGGCCATCAGGGAATGGCCGGAGCCGAAGAATGTGACGGAACTTTGGGGATTTGTGGGGATTTGCACCTACTAGCGGAAGTTCGTCAAGGGTTTTTCCCAACTTGCTGCACCCCTTACAGATCTCACCAAGAAAGGGGCATTCAGTTGGTCGGATACAGCGCAGAGGGATTTTGACAGGCTCAAGGAGGTGATGAGCAGCTGCCTAGTGTTAGCATTACCGGATTTTACATAGCCCTTAGTCTTGGAGTGTGATGCATCGGGGGAGGAAATAGGCGCAGTGTTGATGCAGGGAGGCCACCCCATAGCTTTCGAGAGCTGGAAGCACAGGTAGCGGAGTTGTTCTTCAGGGATGTTTTCAGATTGCATGGTCTCCCGAAGACCATTGTCAGCGACAGGGATAGCCGCTTCATGGGCAGATTTTGGCAGGAGCTTTGCCGTTTGGTGGGCACTGAGTTGACACCAAGTACTAGTTACCACCCCCAGACGAATGGATAAACCAAGATAGTGAACAAGTCGCTGGAGGGCTACTTGCGTAACTATGTCAGTGGGCAGCAAAAAGCATGGCTGAAGTGGTTGCACTTGGGGGAGTACTGCTACAACATCACTCATCACATGTTTATTGGTATGTCTCCGTTTTATGCATTGTATGGATATCATGCTTTATCTTTTGTTGACGTGATGTTTGGTGCTAGCAAGGCTCCTAGAGCCAAGGATTGGATCCAAGAGAGTCAGGACATTCTTCGAGCTTTCAAGGATAACATGGCTACAGCGCAGAACCAGCAGAAGTTGTATGCTGATAGGGAACGGGTTGAGAGGCAGTTTGAGGTAGGGGACTTGGTCTACCTACGCTTGCAGCCATATTGGCAATCCACACTGAAGCAGAAGGGGGCTGAAAAGCTCAAGCCCCGCTTCTATGGACCCTACAGGGTGATACGCAAAGTGGGACAGATTGCATATGAGTTGGAGCTACCCCAAGGCAGTAAGATTCATAACGTTTTTCACGTATCATGCCTAAAGAAGGCATTGGGGCTGCAGGTGACTGCAACAGAGGAGCTTCTGCCTACAGATGATGAGGGGCACTTGGTGCTACAGCTGGAGGCCATTATTGACACTAGGGAGAGGCAGTTACGGAGCAGAACAGTCAGGGAGTACCTAGTGAGATGGAGGGATTTACCGGATGAGGATGCCACCTGGGAGAGTGAAAAGATTCTGCAGCATCCATCATTACAGTTGCTTGAGGACAAGCAACGTTTTGCCGAGGGAGATTGTAATATTCCCAATTAGCAATAGCTAATTGGAGATATTAATTTTGACTATTTTTGCCTTTATAAAGTTAAAATATAAATAAAGTCGGTGAAGGAGCACTTAGCTCACACTTAGGATAAAAACATTCCCTAAAGTCACTAAGGAGACATATCGAATTAGCAAGGTGGGGCCTAGTGGCCAAGTGGCAGCGCAGGAAAAGGGGCAGCGTGGGGCCTAGCTAACGCAATTTGAGTTGGACAGCGTGGGCCAAGAGGGGTAGCGCAGAGATTGGTGGGGCCTAGGTGAGGGAGAGGCTCACCAAGCATAAAAGGAGGAAGGGTCTCCTCATTCTCATCATTCTGATTATGCATTTTGAGATTTGTCTTCTTGACATTGAGCACGCTTGCTGTTTAGCAAAGTCTGCACGTATTGTTCAGTACATCGGGTGTCTCCATTCGAAGATCCCAACCTCAACCCCAGGGGACTTCGAGTGCCTACTCGGGTGAGGAGTTCCATCCTTATTTTGTCAATGGGAATTGCAGCTATCATGGGAGGAGCATCCACGCAGAGAGACAACGCAGTCAGTGAGAGGGAGGACGCAGTATTGTGGGGAGATTATTCCGGATTGGGAGTTTGAGGTGGATTCAGCCCTGGATAGTGGATAAGGGGCCAGCCCTTCCCTATCCCAGCATTTTGGAGGAGTTACGGACCAGCTTTTGGAGCAGATCATTCAGAGCAAGTGTCCCTCCTTGAGGAATAGCGTAGTGCCTCAAGGGAGCCATTTTCGGGGGTCTACCATTTCTAAAAAGATTTCTGGGCTTTTCTGGGTATTGGGAGTAGAGGCCATTCTCGAAGTTTCAGCACTTTCCGAGGTGGTGAGCAGCCCCAACGATTTAGTTCATTCCAGCAATAGCAGCAGCACAGTAGCTGTACCAACAGCTTGGAGATAACGCAGTCTTGAGTTAGCAGCCATTCTGGGTCCCAATCTGAGAGTATTTCTACGCTTGCCTAGTGCAAGCCGAGGTGCCATCATTCTGATCACCTTTGTACTCATTTTCTATCTTTCAGTATTAATAAAATGGCTCAGCATTCTCCATATTGGTTATTGTTCATGTGATATCTCTCTAGTTGTTGTTTGTCGTTGTTTATGTGCTTTATATTGCTGTTTATTTCTACTTGGAATATTACATTCTTGTACCCAAGACCGCAAACCCTTCCACGCACTGAAATCTCAAACTTGATCTGAACTTGATGGTACAATAATGAGATCGTAGTCCTATATATAAGGATTGTCTCATCACCCTAGGCCGACATGATCATCTGCTGGAGAGCCAATTTTACAAGGAGTGTCTTCCAACATCTTCTAGGCCGACTTCATGACAAGGTGTTGAGGCATTCTTCTTACATCAATATTTATCCTTAGCAAGTGTAACAACACTTCATATTTATGACTCTAAATTATACATTTATGATGAGATGACAAATCCCTAAAGACATCAAGAAGAAGTCTTTGACCTATAATAAAAACTTCTTGTTCATGAAACCCATGAGTCAAGCATTTACAAAATACATTTTGTTATCTTTGTCTTCTTCACTACATAAATTCATAATTACAAGTCATTATGAAGACCAAACCTAGTTACACTTTCGAACACATGGTCCCTCATACTTAGACACGATGGCTAAGATATTGGAGGGTGGAAAATTAATTAATCCCTCATAAGTCAATTAATTAATTTTTCTGGCAAAAATCAAATCAAATCCTAAGCCAAAAAATTAATTAATTTAGAGTCAAAAATTAAATTAATTTCTCCAAGTGGAAAATGACCAAAAAAATCATGGGTCAAAAAGAAGTTAATTTTTGGAGGTCCCCCACCAAGGCAAAAATGGATTTTTAAGAAAAATTAAGCCCTTGGACCTTGGTGGTTAATTCAAAGTCAAAATTTCGAGGAAATTAATCCAAAAAGTTAACTTTTGGATTAATAAAAAATGGGGTTTATGAGAAACTCGAAATTTCCTCAAAAATAAATATTTTCAATGGCAGAGATTAAAAGATGATCAAATATTTCCCCCGAATCAGGGTGAAATTTGGTGCGAGCCCTCCAGCGCTCAAGACTCGCGCAATGCTCAACCTCCCACAGATGAAAATGATGCACCATAGCTCGAACCGGCGGCACCATGCTTGGCTGCCAGCTCCTCATCTCACCATTTGGCAATTAAATGCCACCTTCAAGGAATTTACTGCCTATCCTGCAGCAGGATCCAAGCCTTCGCGCCGTCACCTGAGGCAATTAATGCCATCTAATGCCTCCACTCGGGCTCACCATTCGATGCTCCTACATTTAAGCTCTCTCTCGTCCCCTCCAAGAAGCCTAGTCTTCTTACGTTGTGCCTGCACTCTGCATTTTCTCCTCGCCATCTCGGCTCTTTCTCCAAGCTTCGCCCACCCTCTGCGCCTTCGCCTCGCTACCTTGCTCCTTTTCCGCACCATGCCTCCTCTCCAACGCCAGAAGCCACATCGTGGCAATGTTAGGAGAGCACTCCCTGCACGTTTGCATTGTGACAGTGCGCACAGGCATTTTGGTAGTGCTCATGATCCCTCTTTCGACTCCATTGCCCAACCAACAGCCTCTCCTCCTGGTACTCTACGTGCGAAAGCCTCCCTCAACTCCAGCTCTGACCCCTCCTTACCTGGTCAGCCCAAAGCCAAGCGCAAATGCCGCAAATCGACCATCCCGCGCTCTCTGTCGCCTCTACCACGGAAGCTCGAGAGCTTACCTGTAAAAACTCCTTCTCTGCAGATGACGGAAGTCTGGAACCTAACAGCTGATGGAATCTGGCACAGGGACAACAATGCCGAGGTTCCTCCTCCACCAACGGCTCTGCACGTCCTCGCGGCGGAAGAGGAAGAGATTGCGCGCATCTATGGATGCCCAATGACAGAAGAAGACCCTGCAAGAATTGAAGCTGTCCAGAATGAAGATGCCAACAAGACTTGACGGTTCTGCCTCATGCTCTACAGTACTCTTTTGGATACATCTAATAAATTTGGTTTTTCTAGTTTTCTATAGCACTTTAGAAATGCTAGCCATCTTGGAACTCTCTAGACTGTTAATGGGTTGGTTTCCCTATCAGGGGCAGCCCCTTTTTTTGATATTTTGGAGACAAACTCGAGCTGGAATAGGCTAGCTAAATTCCTTAGCTATCTCTGCCTATGCACTATACTATATTTTTGTTTAATTAATAGATCTTAGTCCAGCTTACAAAAAAAAAAGATGATCAAATATTTATCAACGGTCGAGAATATTTTGACGGGGATCAAGCCAACTAGCTGTTATTTTCCACTTGGAGGATTTATCTATAAATTAGAAGTCATTTGCTTCTCAAGTCATGAGGAAAGCTCTGACTATAGTCTATGTAATTTTGTAACGTTGTTTTTGTTCCACTGATCTACTGGGAACGTTTGAAATATCATAATAAAAGACTCTAGGGTTCAGTTCATGGTGTTCTTTGTTCGGTGATTTGTGATATGTGTTGGGTATGTGCTTTCCTATATTGTGGTTAAAATTTTAAAGTTTGTTTATTCATTAGATGGTGATAAGAACATTCTATTGGTAGATTTTGAGTCTAACTTAGGTGATTTGATTCACCATATGTCTAACAAGCTTTCTTGAAGAAAATATATAGAGTTTGCAGGTTCCTCGACCCTTGGGCTCCAAGTTCACAAACTTTGGATGAGAGTCGACCTTGTTTGGGCTTCGAGAAATTTGTTTGGTTTTCTTACTTCGCTAAGGTTGTGAGCAATACCAAAACTTTCGAAACGCATCTAATCTATGGTCATTATTCATCATTTAAAAAATTATTTACTCAAAAATATTTATTTCCAAGCATTGTATATTTCTATATAACTTGTAAATTATTTTTGTAGAATAATTTTTGTAAATAAAAAATTTTAACCCGTATTTCACAGCTATTTGGGTTTGGGGTTTTATTTTAAATTTTATGTTTTGGGGCTTTTAGCATACTTGTAAATATTTTTTAGATTTATTTTATTTTGAAAATAGTTTTTAGATTTCAAAATTTGTAAATATTTATTTGATTTAAGTTTTAATTTTGCAATTTAAATTTTTTAAATAGATTTAACTTTTAATTTGAAATAAAAATTTTAATTGTAAAGTTTTTATCCAACATTCAAAATTTGAAAATAGTTTCTCTAATTTGTGTCTATATATACTAACCTTTCACCTTGTATTTGCTATTATTCAAATAATTTCACTAACCCTTTGCATTTTAATTTTTTCTTGTATATAATTTCTTAGGGTTTTTATTTTATTTTGTATATATTGGAATTTATTTTTATTTGTACAAATGAAATCTCTCAAGGGATCAAAGAAAGAAGTAAACTTCTGAAATTTCCAACCCTTAAAAACCCTCGACGTCTAGGGTTTTTGAGCCCATTGTTGCAGGTTGCTAATTTTCAAATTGGGGAAGAAACTCGTTTTCTAAAGGCCCCAGCCCTTACCCAACCTAAAGGCTAGTGTTTGGGACCTATTTTGCAAGCATTAAGAAGGTCGTAAGCCCTACAAGGGCTAGATCTCATTGCAAACAAGGGTTTCAAGGGATAGACATTTTATCTCTTATAATTTATGATTGCAGCAGTCATAAAGGTCCAATCTTTGGGTTTTGAGCTAACATTTTGTGAGTGCGGGTGTTGAGGAGTGATTTCTCTCACATCTCCAAACTTGGCATAGGCCATTAGGCCTTGGGGTTTGCTTCTATTTCCTTCATCTCTCATTTTAATTGACTGCATAATTTATATCAGATCTAATATATTGATATAACAGTGACATAATAATCATAATACAAGCCTAAAGAACCCACATATTAAGCTAATAACTCATACAAGACATCAAAATAAATTTTAATGGTTTGATCTATCAATTTTATTGTTTTATGTTAGTTGTCATATAATTTTCAAGGTTTGATCTGAAAGTTTCAGGTCTGGTATAATTGTTGCAGCAGTGTATTCAGGGCATAAACACACATAAAATAAGCCTAAATTCATTAACAAGTCACTTAAGGCATTGAACATTAATCTTGTGGTTAAATTGATTGCATATAAGTTATTTTTTGAGGACTGTTGGGAAATTTCCAAATCTGATATGTTTGCTACATTCATTTATGCAGTCATATAAACTAAATAAGAATCATCAAAATTGACCAAAGATCGTCTAAAAATCACTCAAATTGATTAACTAATGATTGGAGCTTATTTGGCATTAATATTTAGGCACCTTGTTGGTTTATTGAGGACTGAATCACTGATTTTCTGAGTTATTACAAATCTGATATACATCATTTTAAGGTCTGATCTGAGCATAATAAATCTGATTTATAGTGTCTAAGTAGTCTTATAATCAAGTGAATATCATTGGAAATTAAATGCATTGATTTTCTAGCTTATCATTGGCATCTTGCATCACTTCTTGACTGATGATATGGAATTTGCAGACCTCTTAATACAAGGTTGCTGAGATAATAAGTCACACATAAGTCTCTAAAATTGGGTAAGGTGAAATTTTACAATTCATAATCATTCATGGTTGAAGTGATTTTGGCTTAATTTTAGTCATTGGCATCTTGTATTGGAAATCATTGGCTAATTAGATAAGTGCACTAAGTTTCCTAAATTGCTATCATTGTTATCACTTGTTGGTGAATATCTTTGTGGAATTATTGTAAGAAGATCTCTTGTTGGTTGTTGGCACTTGTAACATTGACCACTTGGTCTTGTTTAAGATTGTCTTTCAATATATTGTTAAGTACTCCTGTTATAAAGTAATCAACATCAAGTACTTGACAATCGTAACTCAAGACTCACTCATAATACTTGCATATCATTCTAGGAATATTCTTGCATCTAATAATTTACCTCCAATTATAAGCTCGGTTGATAGACATTTAGGACAACCTTTCTCACCTAGCTTGAGGAGCCTAGCACCTCTTTAGTGGTTAACATGGTGACCTTGCAGTCGTCAGAGCCACAGTCTCTGCAATGCCAAAGGCATCGGGTGGTTAAAACAGAGGGGGAGGTATCGTTAACAAGTCTCTGCTTGCTTCCCGTTGGCTTCTATCCCACAACCTACTCTAGAGACTAGTTCCAAAATAGTTAAGAGGGAGGAACCATCTAGAACAGGCATATAATTAATAAGAAACCAAGATTCTTGCATCTCACCTAAGTCTTAGGATTTGCATAGCATATAGGTTAGTTAAACATTCAAGCAGCGGTTGTTCATCCAGTCATTTGGTCCTTAATTGATATAAAGCAAGTAAGTTGACTCCATAAGGCACTATTCTGATTGATAATTAAATCTAATCTCTAAAAGCTTGCTAAATCAACCAAGTGGCTAGGCCATTCAATTGTGTCTCCCGGACTCATTGGTTGTCAACTTGTCTTTCATTTCTATCTTCAATAGGGACTACCCCCCATAGTCTGTTGTTGGGAGACAGCTAAAACGGAGTGGGCGGGGATCAGAGTGACAGCCCCCGCCCTAAGTCGTTGTCGCACTGTGCCTGTATAATCTGAGCAACAACACTCCCCACTCTCTCATTTTGTATATCCCTGAGTTATACATGTTAGGCTACAACATTTTTAGTCAATACAACCATAACTATTACTATGAAAAAATAAACTACCCTAGATGATATATGTGCTACTTATTGCACCAAAATCAGGGCAAAATTTATCTAGTTTGTTTATTTCTAATTAAACAACTAAGTAAATTGATTGGTGCTTTAATATGGAGTCAATGATTAACAAAATAAAATAAGGCAAACAAAAGTTATTTGATTCAACTACTCAATTTCCATTAAGCAATAAGAACAAGGGTCTTCGGAAATATAGACTTTCTTACGCATTTGAATCTAGAAATGTCTGTCAAAAGAGTATTTGATGATTCTTTATTGCCAAGGGTCATAGAACGTACAAATTCTTAGACTGGGCAGAACAAACCAACACATTCAAAGGTTCTAGAGGAGACAAGGTTCTTCAACTTCTCCACATCACATGGGATAGGATATGGTCACAATAATAACTAAAGAGTCATCAATTAAATACTAGTACTCTAATGCTAGCTCTCAATTACAACTATGAAGGATAATAATGGAAGCAAGGGCTTGAAGGAAGAGAGCATTGATGCTTCCTTGCTTGTGCAATGATTTATAGGAGAAGAGAGAAGCAAGAATAGAGATGGATCAATCACAAAGGGGATTCTATAGCCTTTTTCTATTCTATAGAAAAAGGCTATAGAATAGAACCCCAAAAGTACTCCAAATATATGGTTTCATCTCTGAGCAAAGAATGATCTCATGAACTATTGTATTGGATGGTTCTTTCTCTTGAATGATGAATGGTAATTATATGGTGATTTTGTGCAAATTTATCGTATCTTCTTCCATCTTATACCTGTTGTAGAATTAGGGTTTAATGAAATTTTTTCCAAAGAGTTGTTGAATCTCTTATAGCTCTAACATCTCCTTGACAAGACTACCATCAAGTTTCTATTGAGGATCCTATGTTTTAGCTTCTTCCCATTTTGTCTCCAATAAGATTGAAGTCGTTAGGGTTTGAGGACCTAAGTGTAGCTTTCACTCTCCCCTTAAATCGCTTCCATCAGTTTGCTTCCATAGATTTTAGCCTTAGACTCCATTAGCCCTTGAATGAGAAAGGCACTAGTCCACTCTTTTGTCAATCCCATAAAATAACAAAAAACCCTAAATTTTCTTCTCTATATGTTTTCTAGGGTAAATTAGTGTTAGGTTATAGCAAAATCTGCATTTTTCAGCATTCTTTATCTTGGACCTTATAGTCTTAGGGTTAGACTTTGCATGCACTAAATAGAAAATTATAATTATTATTTTTCATGCATTTTCAGCCATTAATTAGGGCTGATGTTTAGGGTTTTTATTGTTGTTTTATGTGTTTTCAGCAATTGAAAAGTGTTATAATCTATTTCCTGGTTGACTCATTAAAAATCCCTTATTTCTCACTTTTCTGTTATAAATTTGGGGCAATTTTGTTATGGTTGTTATATATATTTGCATGTTGTAATTGTTATAATTAAAACCCTAGTTTATAATAGTAAATTGTGTAATTAAGAGATAACATGTATCTGGAAACCTATTTGAATCTCACCAGGATTTATTAAACCCTCTAGATTTAGCCATAGGGTCATTTGAACTTGTCACCTTCAAATTACATCTTATCTCACCCAAAACCCTATCTATTGACCATCTATTCTTAAGTGAATTATATAGCAGAACCCTTAGGGGGTATTTATCCTGAGAGCACTTGGGTTATCTAATCCTTAGGATCTGCTTGAGAAGCTTCTATTGTGGGGATTACATCCAACCAAAGAACAGCACGGGAATAGTTACTAAGGTGACTAATCCCATTGTTGCTCTTGATCTAGATTGCTTAGTGGGGCTTTGCACTAAAGTACTAGATTTTGCAGTAACAGGGACTAAAAGGAGAATCTTCTATTTTATATCACTAACTCCATACAACTCATCTCCACTTGAGAAGCTCGATTGCTTGGTTGTGAATACCTACCTGATTAAGGGGTTAAAGTGCATTCAGCTCATACTTCATAGTCCAGATCAGGGCATTGGATGCCTCCTAGTTGGAAGTTGGGACAACTGTTGCTAGATTCCAACTATGTTTATAGAATAGACTGATGTAAAATGCCTAATATTAAAATAATAATATATGCCAATTATATAACTTATAGCAAATGCTATGGCTGTTTCTTTTGAGCATGAGAAATCAAGTAATCATATTGGTCTTGGTAAAATATTAAATAATTGATAAGTGAGATGGTGAAACTCAAAATTGCCAAGTACATATTTTTATGGTTATATAGGTAGGGATTCAACCCTGCGTATTAGGTATATTACAATTTGGCATTAAAATGACTAGCAAGTTGAATTAGCCACTCAGGATGAGCATAGTTCGTACAAGGTAGCTCCATTGACAAGTCCCCCATTGTAACCCTGGATATCAACCCAGATGAATATGGATGCAGATATTTAACAGCATGGAAACAGGTCAACGCCCTTTCAATCATTCTGAAGTTGTACTTCTTGTAATTACTATTGTTAATAACCTCAGGCAATGCAATGATTCTGTTTCTGAGTTTTAAACTTTTAAGGCTAACTGTTTGAAAACCAAAACATTTATTTATCCTTTTTAGGCACTGATTCTCATCAAATGTTCATGCTTTTATAATATTCTAGCTTACATACCTGTACATAGTAGTTTGTACCACCAACAATGATAGGCAAGCGCTTCCGAGAGATGATTGAATCAATAATCTGGTAAAACACAAAAGCAGCAACAATCTCAAGATAAAAAGAATCGTTTCTAAAGGGAGATCTGTTTCCTTTCAAAGATGTTACCAATATGAAATTGTGGAATGATACGAATAACTATTACAATAGATGCAGTTATACATGCCACGCGATTGATAGAAAGTTCAAAGACACTTCTTAAGTTTGTATGGTTCTCCAAATAACCTCATAAGCTTTTATGCTTTTAATTGTTTATCTTTCTTGGACATCCATTGCTGTAGGCTAGAAAGAAACTTAGAAATAAAGAAACAGTGAATCGAACTAAATAAGGAAAACGTGATATCTAGATGATCAAGTCATACACCATTCATAATCAACTTTATGATGTAAAAAATGATAAGTAGAGATCGGCATCAAAAGCATTATTTACATTTACATGAAAAGGAATACAAATCCAAAGGGTTCAAATATGGCATGCATTCTTAATAAAAAAGGCATATTCCATTGCAAGCTCGCCAAAAGGTCATTAAGTATGTCAATATCACATAAAGGTATTAAGAAGAGGCATACAGATGAGTCTTCTCAGCAAAATCAATCAAATCTTAACTTACAGGAATAGCCATGTCGCGGAAGTCCTTTGATGTGAAGCTCGTATTGGAATTGATTGTACCAAGAAGATGATGAGGTACTCCTAGAAAACATATGTACCCAGATAAGTTGATATAATTAAGAGATTGAATTGCAAGAAAGAAACAAAAAGAAGCACCCTGCAATAAAAGTCATCAGAGCAATTCATAATATAGGAGAAGGGTTTGAAACATTTGTCTTGGTAGAATCACCCTCCAATTTCCTTGTATTAAATGACAATTCATTAAAAATATATACATATAATCAAAAATAGCACCTAATGACTTATATTCAAAAGTGTCCATAAAATTAATTAAAAGTTAAATAAATTTGAAAACCAACATTGAAAGTATCTAAAATCCAAGTGAAGCCTAAACGTTATACTCTAATTTTCAAAACTCAAACATATAAGCAAATTGGCTGCTGTATATATTTTCTTCAAGAAACTCAATGATCTAAAATGACAGTATAGAGAAATTTTATCATGCTTTACTATAAACCGCCAGATGTGCAAGCAACTTAATTTCCAGAAGCTGTTTTCCATCCTATGTTTCTTGTACACTATGTTCTGGACCCTCAGTGCTTTTCCATGATCTCTACAAGAATTTCCATGATTCAACCTTTCTGGATCCTCCCAATTTGGATGATGGATAGTGTCTTATTCCTCATCTGGCTTAGGATTTGGAATTTGATCCTTACCAAATTAGCAATCAATTGCATGTGCTAGCCCCAAGAATGTTGTGTTGTGAATCATAACACCTAACAACGACAGGAACTATATCAGCTATAATATCAGCAGTCAAGATGGCTCTTGCCTGGTATGAACCAGAGGAAAGGGATGTTGTCATTTACATGCTTCCAAGCATCTTCAAAGACGCCTACCAACCTTGTTAACAGTTATACTATGTGTGTCTCCTATCTTATTTTGAGATTGAAACATAGTGTTTGGATTCTTCCTTCCCATTCTCTTTGGTGTCTAGCTATTTGGAGAACCTTGGAAGATCATGTATTACTCTTGTGATAACGATTAGTTGTTGTGGGATGAGCACTAAAGTTCCTCAACTTGTGAGAAGAATGTGTTCGGTATTGTAGCTAGTGAGATGAAATCGTTGAGTATTGTAGCTAGTAAGACGCAAGTGTGTAAATCTCTTTGATAGCTTGTGTAATGCAAGTGGGGTAGCTTAGAGTTTGATAGTTGGTATGATGTTTCTTGTCTGTAAGCTCCAAGGATTGGTTTGTAGAGCTTGGTGGGGTGCCTGGCTTGGCCTTTGTATTATTGATTAGAGTTTATAGTGACTATGGGTGCCCTAGCATATTGTTGGTTAGAGTTTGCGGTCACTATGGGCACCCTAGCTAGGGTTTGGGATGCATTGAAGAGTCCTTGTTTGAGATGCGCTGAAAAGATTGGTTGTACTAGCTTGGGCTGAGCTGAGATATTGTACTTTATCTTCATTACTGTGATAATATAGTGTACCATTGTTTCCCTAACTTTGTGATTGCACATCTGATTTTCTCATATATTGGGCAAGTTTCGTGGTCGTTTTAGTACATTGATCTATTAGGACAGCAGGGCTGAATGCTGTGTTGTTTCAGCATGGTTAATAAAGCTTTCATATCTGGCTTGTTGCTGTTATATTTTTATTGTAATCGAAACAAGTGTCCGATCTCTGTATTTAAATTTGAAATATATCTTGCCCTAAGGGCTACTGAATGATCTATGCTTGAAGTCTTTGTGGCGTCTATGTTCCTGACTTCGGATAGTAGTTTTAGGAAGATTTGAAGTTTCTTGCATGGTTGTCAAAAAAATGAATTTCAGCCTAAGGCTGTAAACACTATGAAGTAGATCCATGGCCTCATGGAAGTGAGGTAAAAAATTTCAAATTGGACAGCTTTTTTGAAATTTTCACACAATGGAACTTTAGGCGGTATTATTTGTAGGATGACATGCTGCACCGTATAAACTGAGTAGGCAACCATCAGCATAATCTTCCCATTGGCTTTGGCCTTATGAAATGGCCTCCAACAAATCTGCTGGGCCTACATAGTTTTGCTTATAGAGG
The DNA here is from genome assembly GCA_034641835.2 of Pinus albicaulis. Lineage (NCBI taxonomy): Eukaryota > Viridiplantae > Streptophyta > Pinopsida > Pinales > Pinaceae > Pinus > Pinus albicaulis. The sequence goes on along the minus strand of CM076572.1, from coordinate 722,527,265 downwards.
AGATGCAGCACGGGAGACCACCTCCAAACATGCCATTGCCTCTACAAATAAGCAGTAATGCAGAGTAAATTAATTTGATTGCATATTGCTAGAATAGAACACTAAGCTGGACACCATAACATGCGCAATTGCCTTTGATCCCATGCAGAAAAATAGAGTTGTTCTTAACGTTGTACTGTGCTGCTCAAATATTATACTGTTCCAACAATGCATATGCCCAGAGGGATAGAGTAGTTTCTGATATAGAAGGTTTTTCAATCCAACACTAGACACCAGTGCAAAAGTCTGCTTACAAGAAAACTAACTGCAACCCAAAACGACCTACTTGACATGCAAACCCATCGCACATACTGGACAGAGGAAGAGCACTAACACATCAACCTGGGAATTCGCCTCGCAACAGCATTGTCCATGTGAAACCAGATAAATTTGACTAACAGTAGTAGAGCCAAATTAGCTAGTGGAGTATCAATATTGTTGTTTCGAGCTACTGTTGAGACCCCATGAACACCGATGAATGTGTAGGAAACAAACTGACAGAGGAACAGTGGTACATCTCGGCACTGGGGACTCTATTCAACGGAAAAAGAGGACTCCGAGGTCATTGAACGAATAGCCTTCAATGTCACAAGATATATGCGTCTGAAAATCAAACTGAGGATGGAGGTTTTGGATTCACCTTTTCTTTCCGCCAAGGGCACTTTGTTGGTCAAAATATCCAGACCTGCATATACCTGTAGAATAACAGTTGTGAAGTTTATATAATCATAATGAAAACAAAAAGGAGCATGCAGGAGTTGACGACGATCATCAATATTTACACTTATTTATCACCTACCTGCATGGAGTCGGCATTTAGGATCTCAGCCGGGAAGTGTTGAGCCAAATCAATGGCAAGACGCGACTTTCCCGCACCTGTGGCTCCCAGTATGACTACCACCTTGTGCTTGGAGTCCGCAGCACCCGCTGGAAAACAGGGTGCACCAGATGGATTTTCCTCCATTGCTCTGTTGTGCTATAGTTGTGTGCCCTGCTCAGTCAAAGAGCCGTGTTGTTACCCCTTTAGACCCTCTCCTCAAATACTTGTCTTGCGCACTCAAAATATGGATATGATTAATATGGTTTTGATGTATGGCTGTTTTTATAAATACCCCATTTTAATGGGCCTCCTTCCTTTTATAATATAAAAAGTTAGCTAAACTCATCAAAGAGTTTAAACTTTGAGTTTAAACAGTTTAAGTTGGCAAATTATTATTTACCGCAATTGGGTGTGCAAGAAGGTATGGAAAGGTGTTTTATGAATGAATGATATTTTAATGTTTATTAGATTAAAAATAGTTTTTTAGAAAAAAGTGTATGTTTTTTTAAATATAATGGAAGGAGTGTATATGATCATTTAAATGGGATGTTAATTTTTATTTAATAGATAAATATGTTTGGTTGATTTTTTTTAATAATAAGGGTTGTAAGGTAATTTAGTTTTTATCATTATGGGAAAAGTTGTAGAAAACATTATAACTTATATTGGTCAATGTTAAATTAATAATAATCAATAGGCAAATCAAATCTTATAGTCTTGCTTTGGTAGGAAATAATAGATGTGAAGTGGATAAATTAATGTCTAACAACTCATTTAAGAATCTACCTCACATAAATCTGCAAACATTAATTAAGTGTTTGTTAAGGCATAAGGACTTGCATAAATTTTGGTAGGTAGTAACCACTAGTAAATCTACACATTTATAATTTTACTCCTACTTAAGTATTGAAGCCATAAGGATTGAGGAAAATATAAATAATGGTGGGAAGTAACTCTTACTAGGTATATTTATTTACATCTTATTCCTATCCATTTTATGCAAAAACTTGTTTAAATTATGGGATCTTATTTTTGAATGGTTTCCCTCCAAAGTTTAATAATAAAAAATCACTATACAAATATCTAAAAGTCTTGCATGTCAATTGGGGTTATCTCAGGTGGTTATGTAGAATGATTGTTATCTCCTCTTTCCATGTTCAATTCCCGGGTAGTGACATAAAATGTGTGAGGTAGTCATCCACATACGATTCACATGGCATTATATTGTGCAAAGGTTGCAATAATACCTTCAAGTACCTCGAGAGATTTCATCTCTCTCGAGCTTGCAGTGATCTCTCAAGTTACCTTCAAGTACCTCAAGGGATTTGATCTCTCTCGGGCGTGTAGTCATCTCTCAAGTTACAACCTTCAAGTACCTCAAGAGATTTGATCCCTCTTAAGCTTCTCAAGTTACCTTCAAGTACCTCAAGGGATTTGATCCCTCTCGGGCTTGTAGTCATCTCTCAAGTTACAACCTTCAAGTACCTCAAGAGATTTGATCGCTCTCAGGCTTGCAATGATCTCTCGAGTTATAGTCTCTTGAGTTATATTCAAGTACCTCAAGAGATTTCATCCCTCGCGGGCTTGCAGTGATCTCTCAAGTTACCTTCAAGTACCTCAAGGGATTTGATCCCTCTCGGGCTTGTAGTCATCTCTCAAGTTTCAACCTTCAAGCACCTCAAGAGATTTGATCCCTCTGAGGCTTACAGCCATCTCTCGAGTTATAGTCTCTTGAGTTATCTTCAAGTACCTCAAGAGATTTGATCCCTCTCGGACTTGCAGTTATCTCTCAAGTTACAGCAAGGAGAAATTGGATGGAAACGGGTCCTCGATGGCAACCTCCACCTTTTTTTCCATCATTTTGAAGTTCATGAATTCCATGAGGGAGGCATCACCTTCATCTCCAAGAGATACGTAATAATATGATAATAGTTATAAAATAAGCATTATTTATTGTAATCGTGAATATATATTGATAAGTGTGAATCATCATTTCTTTGTACTTTAATTATATAAACAAGTAAATAATCAATAATTATTATTTATCCTATATGTATTTTATATACCAATTTTTTACTATTAAAATAGATGTTAAATGAAGCAATCGTCCAATTTTTACTTATATCTATTTTTTTATTGCAAAATGTATAAGTAATGGTGAGTAGTAACTCTTGGTAAGTATGTTTAATTACATAGAAATCCTACCTATTTTATGGTAGGGAGTAACTCTAGGTAAATATATTTATTTATATGTTTATATTAATCTATTTGATATAAAGAATTGTCCTATGGAATTCTAACTTAATATGGGCTTATATAGTCTTTGAAATAATTTTTTATTGAGTGGACATTTGAATGTTTACACATGAACACTACAACATCTCCCATGTTCCATGTTTTTTTAAATGTATATGTTTAACTTATATATTTATTGTTTTTGTAGTTAATAATAATAATAATTTAAAATAAAGTTAGAATTTAACTATTTTTTATGTTTTTTTGGATGCTTACTATGGATTGATGTATATGTGTTTACCAGTCATTTAATTTATATGGTGCTAGTTATTTTTCAAGTTAAACATTATAAGTTGCATTGGTGAATGCTAAACCAATATTGATCAATAGGCAAATATATTGCTAGTCTTTGGCAATGACTAATACAATGTAAAATTGTTTTTGAGTAGTTAATTATAATTTGGTTAGGTTTGTAGACATTAGGGGTATGAGTATTTGTAAAGTCATTTCACATAAGTAGAAATTTATCTTTTAACAAACTACCCACATGTTATTATATGTCCCATGGTTTCCTTTTAATAAAGTGATGGATTTGCACTCTTTATGGCTTAGAAAATGGCTTTGTAAAACTGAAAATTTGAGTTGTCAATATATTTTCCACCTTTGTATAGCTTTAGTGGGCCTAATGGTTAAGAGCATGTGCTTCCTTGTAGGAGGTTGAAGGTTCAAAACCAAATGGGGGTAGAGTTTGTACATGTTAATAAATTAATTTTGGCTTGTTATGATGAGGCTTGAAGGGTGGAATCCATGTAGAGTGGGACCTAGTGTCTCTAGACGTCTCGGGCCTTGCCAAGCCATAAGTTAACATTAGTGTTGGCTTTTAGGCCATCACTATTAACTCCGCTATTTTATAATTAAAAGAAATATGTTTTTCATCTTTTAAGAAGAAGAAGAAGAAGAAGATTACTTACATAAAGAAACACTCACTAATTTTAATTTTAATTAAATCTTAAATTTTAAAATTTCTATATTTCATTCCATATTATATGGAGTTCAACTACTATGATGAAATTTATAATTTCAAAGTACATTGGCATTACCTGAATTTTAAATTTTAAATCTTTTATATTTCATTCTATGTTATTGTAACAACCCCCCCTCTTAATCCTCACCGTAACACCAATTAAAAGGGGGTGGTTACTATGTTGACCTAAGATCCAAGGTGTCATTATGGAAATGGGGTCTACAAATTTCGAACTTCTAAACTAACTTAAAACCTCAGTTAGACATCATCGTTGTCTTTGTCTCATCAAGACGAATCCGACGATATAAAATTTTACTTCAATCTGGCCTTTGAATCAAAAGAGGTGACCATTAAAGTTCTGACGAATCAGGGAGTGTGACATCATCCTTCTAACCACATGGCTATACCCACCTAGCTAACCCTCCAAGCCACTTGGAATATATATATATATATATATATATATATATATATATATATGCTAGTTGACGGGCGTTAGTTATCGACGACTCCTCTCCCTTTAACTTTCGCAAGCAGCGCTGGGGTTGACCCTCCGTTCTAACCCGTCTGTGGGCCCGCCAAAATCCAATGAATGTCTTGTCGAGCTTGCGTGTATGCCACTACAACCCGGGCTTACGTCATCCTGCTCATCTTCACGTGTGTTCCTCTTCATACTTGCAAGTAATATCCTTTGGGCTTAGGGGTAATGTGGGGCCACATTGCTCAATGCGTAATCTCTTGTGATTGGTCCTTCTCGTCGCCAAGCTAACGACTTTGTCATTGCATCCTGGTCCTTGTAGGCCCAACGCTTCTCTTTGCACAACTTTTAGTGGGATTTCGGGATGCGACCCCTCTAGGCTTACATCATCTTGGGCCCTTGCCCAGTCGTCGATCGCCTTTCCCACTTAATATTTCTCGCTCATTATGCATATCTCGCCTTAAGTTAAGCTTTGCAGTCTTTGGCTAGCAAAAAGCCAACCCTTTTTTTGTCTGATAAATTATGTCCAACCATAGGTAAGGTTAAAGGTTAAGGGAGTGAGATGAGGTTTTCGCCTAATCCATTGCAAAGTTTTATGATCATGGCTCTACCACGGTGGTTCTGCAATTGTTTAAACTCATGCCAGCACTTCAATGTCACTATTTAGGCTATATGAGCACGCACTAGTGTTATCTCTTCTAAGCTTACGACCAGTTATTTTCTTTTGGGTTCTTGATGGACTGAAATGCATAACACAAACCAGTGACTTATCCATTTGGGACCTCAGAGGTCGGTTTCTCCCCTTAAATCTTAATTACTTGTGGGAACATGTGGATATCGTTTTAGAGTTCCACAGGTCTTTGTTGAGGAACAATTGAGTATAACAAAACTTATACAGGCAACCAAAAAGCATATATTTCCCAAAGAAGGTCAGCATTCCACAGATAAATAGGAGATCCACTTGTTTAGTTCATATGATATTCATAATCATACATTCAAGCACATGGTATCATTATGACAAGCCACAATCATCGCACTCATGCCGAATCAAGTTTTGAAGCATAAGCCACACAGTGAGCATAAAAAGAACATTAACAGAGGTCGAAGGCCACATGATGAGCATCCAATGCTCATTCCAAATTTAGGATGTTACTCAGTGCACACAACACTCATAAACATAGTTGTATTTGTGCATTTCCTACACCAAGAGTGTTGCCGCAACACTACAACATTAGAGTATATATTCATCAAAATTTCCCATTCCAATCTCAGTAAACCATGAATCATTCACATAGTGTATACCATACCAATGTAACAACTCAACATTAAATCAATGAGCAAGAATACATTTATAAACAGTTATCTAGATTCTAACGCTGGAGTTGGAAATTGAGATAGGGACTATGACTCTCCTCCCAATTATAAACAAGTTGTAGCTAAGTCTTTCTTACAGTTGTCATCCTCGAGCCAGATTCCAATGCTTGAGGTGGAGTGCTTTTTAGAAAGAAAACGAAACCATATTTACAGTTGAACATGATGTTACAAGGATGTGACACCTTCATCCATCAACTAAACAAATTTCCTCTAAGTCTTCTAGTCTTAAAACCAATATTAACATCCTTAGCATGATACCGTACAACAGAGAATTATCAGCTCACTACCGGGAGATGAGAATCCACATTACAAGAAGTTTCTTTAGTGGATAAGCTATTGTTGGATAGAAGAAACCACTCCTCAAGGTGATTCAACAATGAGACAAACACCTAAGTTTTGGCCCTAATGAAACTCCTGGTTATTCCTTAGTCTCACAAACACATGAATGTTTCTTCCCCAACAGAGTAGGTTCTTCTATCCTCAAGCTTCTCGTGGATTTATTTAACCTTCATTCAACCGTTTCTCTCTGTAATTTATTCCTAGCAAGCCTCTTCTCAAGGATTCCTCAGTTTGTATCCCAATTCTTCCTCCTAACAAGTCTTTTCACCATGGTTCTTTAGTTGGTATTTTTTGTTCTTTTCTTTCTTTGTTTTCCCTACTCTCTTAATCACGCTCTTCCTCCTACATTGTTCCCTTACGCCTCACAGTCTGTATGTGAATTATAAAAAATTTCCACCCATGTTCCTCTTTAGGAGTCTTCAAATATCCTTTGTTCATATCCCCTAACTGTCATAATCGTTCATCCTTTTCCCAGGCTCCACGAATCCCACTCCTCTTGGACATCGTGACCGTGCTAGCTCCATCAAGTGTTGTCATGTTTTCTTGTTGTTAAAGGCTAAGGAAATTTGGGCCAGTCCTTCTCTTTGTAGTTAGCTTTGATTCTAAATCAAATTATTTAATTGTCTCATCCAACCATGGTTGATGTATTTATTTTTTCTCATTTCCTCAAGCGACCTCCACCTCAAGCAAGTTGGAGTTTGTGTCCAATCTCTTAGACTTTATGTAATTACAATTGTTTATAAATGGGGGGTAATTTTAGCAGGGTTGTTACAGACCCCGCCCCCTTGGGGGAACATTGTCCTTGATTGCCTGGTCCCCAAAAAAAATAGAACATTCTTAACTCAAGCATAATGATATTGAGCTTTATAATTTTAGCTCATTTGCATTCAAAATTGCACACACAGTTGCTTACATAGCAACTAAAAGGTTATAGGATTCAGTAAACTAGTCATCTTTCAGTGGGTCTCTTGCAATTCTTTGGTGCTTTGTTTCCCACTCTGATATCATCACATTGTCATTATTCCTCTTTCAGCCAAGTTGACTCTCCCAATCTTCCTACATCACAATATAAGAATTCTCATGAGATTCATCGTAGGAAAAATTACAATGAATGTAACCATACCTTCACGAAGCTAATTCCCTGCAATGGATATTGGGAGTATGATCATCTATCCTTTTGCAATAATGGCTACTGATGGAAACTTGTGCCATCCCCATGGCTGCCTTGGAACTGTCCGCTTCCACCCTCACAACTTTCCCCCGGATACCCAAATGTTACACAATATTTTTTCACCGTCCCTGCAATCCCCATCCTGAACATTGGAGGACCATTTCAGTGACCCCTGTGTACTGTCATACATTGCCATAAATGTCATTGCATCCCTTGGCATGTCAAGATCATAATCTTTGTTGATCATTCCTCAAGCATACCTTCAAAAGCATATGATTTTGGGTTGGCGCTGGTAGGAAGTTATGGCCTCGCGCCCATGAAGAAATTAACATTGGGCCTCGTGCCCTTTGGCGCTTTGTCTCAAAAGGGCACCCGCACCAAGCTACTTTTGGAAAGTTTTTAAAAATAAAAATGAAGCTTCCATGCTTAACAACTTCGTGAGCAGAGTCATCATGGTTTTTTCGACTGAATCAAGTCAAGTTTCTGCCTTTGGCTTATTATTTCCTACAATTGTGAAACTCCCCAAAGGGATAGACCTCTCCTCCACCTTATATGGAATCCCAAACCACCTCCTCCTCTCCTATAAATTCTTCCTCCTCACATTGATTCAGATAGCTGAACATTCATTAGTATAGCTAGTGTGTTGAAGGAAGCAGAGAAGAATCCATTGTTGAGAGAGAGTTTAAGCTCATTGCCTCATTGAGTTGAATGTCGAACGAATGCTTGAGATGTGCCAGATTGAACCCGTCGAAGGAGATCTCCAACGTCAAGGCATAAGGTTGTAAACTTCTTTTTCATATATCAATAATACATGACTAGTTTCTGGTTCCAACTTTGTTTCTATTTATATGCAAAGTGTTTAGCTCTCCTTGACTAGTTGAATAGTTGTAGATGAATGTATATGCTTACATGTCTTGCATATTATTAGAAAGTCATTCATTGAGAAACTACCATCATTTGCCCTATAAATTGAGTACAGATCCTAGTGCTAGGGAAGGAAGAATTTTGGTAAAGAAACGTTGTTGGATTATCAATTGAGAGAGTGAAAGTACTGATATGTTGCTGGTGTAATGTTGGATGTGACGAGGCTGGGATGAAGCTGGAGCTGGTGAAATCAAATCGATCATTGGTTGTAACCTACCCCTTCTACTCTTTAATAAAGATTGTTGTTCATTTTCCCATATATGTAACTGTTTATGTTTATATTTCTCATGCAATGGAATTTTGAATGATATATATGTTTCATGTTTAATCGATTTAAGTGATTAAGATAAGTAGGCATCTATATATTGCAATCTTTTTTTTGTTCTATGTTTATACTTGCAGGAATCAATTTGGCGATCTAAGTTGGATTGAAGGCTACAACAAAAGCGACAGAAGGAGAATAGGAAGCGCTTGGGTCACAAGTAGGTTCTTCTATCATTCGATGTGTCTATTTATTCTTAGAGAAAGTGATAGCAAAGCCTTTCATATGTTGTTATAAGTGCCTAGCACCACACTTAGGGAATTTGATTTATCCATAGATCATAATTTTGCATAACATATAGGGAGATTTTGGTCCTCCTAAGGAACCTAAAAATTATTTCAAGTTATTTCCAACCAATTTAAAGGAAAATCTTGGACCTTTCAAGAAAATTTGTTTACTTCTATGTTTAACATTGTTATGTATATTTTATTAATTATTAGTTAGATATAGTTATCTTAGGTTTATTAATGTGGAAGGGCATGATCAAAGATCATGCCTCTTCGCCAAGGGACACCATAAGGCTATATTTAAAGCCTTGGTGATTCCCCATTGTAATCATCTTTCATATTTTATCAATAATAATATATACTTATAAAGCTACCAGACTTTTTACACTCCATTGGTATCAGAGCCATCGCTCTTCGGGATTTGTGTGATCACCCAGAATTAAGGAATTACAAGAAAATTCCAGAATTGCAGATTTTTTTTAAACCAAGTGCTTGTGGGCAACAACATTTGTTTTTTTTTTAAAAGGAAGAAATATATATATATATATATATATATATATATATATATATATATATATATATATATATATATATATATATATATATATATATATATATATATATATATATATATAATTGCTCGTGGTTTACAAGCTCGTGGTTTTGGAGCCCATGGTAATTTCCCATGGTATTAAAACCCATTCCCCCTTTTCAAAACAACGTGACTTTTCAAAGTTAACAAATTTTTTTCCCCATATATATATATATATATATATATATATATATAATTCAAATAATAAATAATAATAATAATAATTATTATTATTATTATTTAAAAAAATAAAAAAAAAATAAAATATATATATATATATATATATATATATAATTTTTTAATTAAAAAAAAAAAACTGGCAGAAAAATATTCACCACCACATACGCGTTCAATGTCTTCCTCAATGTCGATGGCCGAATTCCAGAAGAAATTGGTGGATCTTGAGAAACATATCAATAAGGATTCCAAAGACTTTAGCAAAAGATTAGTCGATCTTGAAGGTACAGTTGCAGGACACTCCAATGACATTAAAAGGCTTCAAGATACAACAAATCGAATCGAAAGACAAATTTGGCTAACTCATCACAAGGCCACTGAAAATCTTAATCAAAAGATGGCAGAACTCTATGATAAGATAGATAAGTTAAGTCAGACACAAGAACCAATATTTCTGAATGTTGAACATAATCAACTGAACAATGCAGCTAATTCAAATCAAAATCATGAATATAATAACATGTTTGAAAAAGAGCAATTAAATGAGGTTGAATTGGGAATTAGCTCACATGAAAACTATAGTGATGAACCACCTAGAAGTAGAGACTCTGAGGTCAACCATGAAAATTATAGAGTTGAGAAAACAAGAGAAGAAAATGCAACTCAATCCACTAATAAAGCCAATAATGCAACAATAGAAGTTATTAAGAACTTTTATATAAATGAAAATCCAATGGCAGAAAAAGAAACAATGTTGGTGAAGGAGCCACATAAAGAATTCATCGTGACTGCTATCACATATGCAACAACAGACATAGTCATTGAAAATGAAAGAAACCATGAAAATACAGATGCTTATGAACAACAAAACGTTTCATCCCCAGAATTAAACGAAAAATGTGAAGAGACAAACACATTCGAAGCCACTGATACAGTGCCAGAAGCTGTTAAGGTCTTCGATGATGAAGCATATATGGTTGTTAAGAAGGAAGCGTTTGATGATGAGGAGAAGTTTCATCGAACAATAATTGTGGGTAACTTACCTCTAAATCTAAAAAGGAATAAAAAAAAATCACCAGAAGAACAAGGAATAGTTCGGAAACACGAAAAATTCTTCCAAGACATGCCAATAAAAATAACTCCTAATAAGGAACATGAACATCCAATAGAAGTCAAGAAAGGGCCCGACCTTGTCAATATCAAATCTTGTCACTATCCACATCACCAAAAGATTGAACTCGAGAAGATGCTCCACGATCTTTTTAAAATGTGGGAAGCAAGAGCTTGCCGCTCGAGAAGCCCAGGCATTCGTCAACGTTGTCCATCCATTACGTATGCTTTGAGGACAAAGAATCTTTAAGAGAGGGGTAATGTTATGTATATTTTATTAATTATTAGTTAGATATAGTTATCTTAGGTTTATTAATGTGGAAGGGCATGATCAAAGATCATGCCTCTTTGCCAAGGGACACCATAAGGCTATATTTAAAGCCTTGGTGATTCCCCATTGTAATCATCTTTCATCTTTTATCAATAATAATATATACTTATAAAGTTACCAGAGTTTTTACACTCCAAACATCATTTTGTTTATCGGAGGTTTTATGACCCAATTTTTAACTTGGAAAGTCGTTCCCATTCTTCTTCCAAATGCCTTGACTTGTGGTATGGGCATAGACCTTCATTTAAGGCACATTTTGAATGCTAATAAGCAATATCTGAGGTTTTATTCGGAAAATTTTGAATAGGTCCCTCCCTTTGGAAGATTTTATCACCTCCCTTAAGGGGTTTAAGCAATGTAAATCAAATTTTTATGTGATGACATAGTCTCCAAGCCTTTTGTGGATGACAATTCAATCATTCTTCAAGTTTTTTAGACATTTATAGGGAGAAAAAAAGGGAGAGATATTGAGAGCCTCATCTACATCTTGAAAGCTCCCTATCCTCCCAAACTGTTGTGAAATGTTAAAATCATTGTGCCATAATGTAATATTCTCATAAGACTTCTGTGGCAACTATTGAAGTGTCACTTTCTTAGTTATTCTACATATTATTTATAAGGCGTTGCTCTGATGAATAAAAAATATTATTGTTGGAATTACGATTATATTGAGAGGGGGAGGGGGGTGAATCAATGTAATGGAAAATTTAACCAATTTAAACACTTAATCATATATGAAAACATAACAATGCATTAATAAGAACATTCATCATATCACCAAATGAGAACACCAAATATACGTGGAAACCCTTGTGGGATAACCTCAAATATTTTTATCTTCTTCAGTCTTTGATTACATCAATTTGCAGGCACCAACCTACTAGAGGCACAAATTCCAAAATAAAATTTTTAGGCACTAACTTGTTGTAGGCTTCTACCTGATTAGGCTCCAAACTAACGAGGCACCAACCTCTGCCATAAGCTCTAACATGATTAGGATCCAATCTGATGAGGCACCAACCTCTATTGTAGGCTCCAACTTGACGAGGCCACAATGTTTGTTATAGGATCCAAATTGATGAGCCACCAACCTTTGTTGTAGGCTCCAACTTGATGAAGCACCAACCTTTGTTGTAGACTCCAACCTCTACTATAGGCTCCAACCTAACGAGGCACCAACTTCTTCTATAGGCTCAAACTTGACGAGGCACCAATATATTTTACTAAAATGTAGTGGACCACATTTCACAATATTTCAAATTGGATCCACAAGCTCAAAACACAATAAATGCCCATTACAAATCTGATCATATCAATGCAACCTCAACCTATTCTTCAATCATCAACAAAAACATCTTCATTTCTCATTCTAATCACCAAGACTAAACCTATTATTAAGCCTCATATAATTTCGATAAAACCAAAATAAATATAGCCTCTTTCCCTAAAAAAGTTGTCATCATGACTTTTCATGCCCTCTTTCTGATCACAACAAAACTCTTGTCATTTGCCTTTTAAAAAAAATCAATTTGGGCCTCGAAATGACCCACAAAACATTATAAAAATAAAAAATAAAAACAAATGAACCTAATGGGTTGAAATAATGCACCTTTCCGATCCACGATCTACAAAATGCACCTTTTTGTTGCACTTAATCCAACTACAAAAAAATATTTATGGTCATAGGATCGAAATTGAACCCATGACCCCGCTGTGGTACACACCACTTTTGTTTCCTGTGCTACCATATGTTACTCAATATACTATGGTTTCCAAACCATTTTGGAGTGAAGTTTTATTTCAATTCATAATAAAATAACTACCATAGGACTCAAATCGAAGACCTTCCATAGAATTAACAAGCTCGACACAAACTCGACTACTATGTTCCTCGTTTATACCATGTACCCAAACCAAAACAAACGAGAACAATATTAGGCCACAAATCGAAAAAAATGCTAATGATATAAATCCAAAAAATAAAACAAATTCCATGATATAAAGACATAGACTGAAACTCGATCTCATGACCTCCATAGTACAATGCTTCACAATAACCACTGTTCCACACAAATTGTTATTATTTTTTAAATGCTAATTCATGCCATTTTCCATTGCATCACATCTATATATAGGGGTTGATGTTGATTCAAATTTGGGTCAACGTTTAGCCCACCATATGACTGTATTTTGAGCGTAGGCTGTGACTAGGGTAGCCCCTTGGGCTTGCCCTTTTCCTTCATGTGATTGTGCCATATGATTTGGGCCTTAGGTGTCGATGGTCAATAGAATACCGAAATAAGCATGATTTCATTGTGCCATGTTGTACCCTATGAGTGGTTCCACATGTCACTCAAATTTGGCCCTCGAAGGTATTCACCTCATCAGATGGTCAACCTGACATGTTGCACTTGTTTGATTGGTCGGTGTGTGGTATGTGAGTGTAACCTCCACTCGTCAAAAATCACACTTAGCACTCCATTGACAATAAATTTCTCATAAACACATAGATCCGCCTTGGAGTTGCATGTTGTTTAACAGATTTTGGGTTTAACCACTTTTCACCATTGTTTATTTTGAAGTTAAGTTTTCTTCTCATTCCAACAGAGTTTAACCAAGTGTAATATACCTTTAGAAAGCTCTCGAAGAGGGTATCCAACCAAACCTTCTACATAATTGTTTGACTAAAATAGTTGCAATAAATGCTCAAATATATCCTTTTATCATACCTCCTTTGACATCAATGACATTGCATTGGCTATCATCAATGACAACACATTATCCAATAATCTCCCCCTTTGTCATTGACGGAAACACCACCATACATTGATGGGAATTGATGGAAACAAACGAATCTCCCCCTATAAACATGTTGTAAGATCTATTCTCATGATGACAGTCAACGTCTGATATCTCTACCCCTTTCACATCAATGGCAAAGGGACCCACTGAAAAATGGTTGCTCATCCAGTGACTGCTTACAATTGGACCAATGTTGCATAATTACTCTTTTGAAGTTACTACATATGCTTGTGGACATTATTCGCCTGTGGATAAGCTCTCCTCTTGTAAATAATCTATGTCATGTTGTTGCAGTCATACTCCCACTTTGAGTAGGCAAGAAGTCAGCCATATACTCCTTTTACATCTGAGGTATCACCACCAAGTGATTAGAAAATCACCTACAAAAATACCTGATCCAATGCAACTATCTCGATTCCACTCTATTGGTAAACTGCTCAACTTCCCTAGACTGTGTTATCACTCCGCCAGATTCCCAAGGCCGAGGAAGGAATCCCAACAGAGGTAACCACAAACCAAGCTTTTGACTTGATAGCTAGCACTATCAAGTCGAAGAGGGCTCTCTCCAAAAAGGGTCACATCCAAGAGGGTTGGAGAAATTAGGGATTTTAGGCTATATATAGAGTGTAGGGGGTTTTTTTGAATTGATTTGGTTGGGGAAATCAGTGGATAAAGGAATTAGGTCAAGGAAAGCTAGGTCAGGGCAAATGAATTAAGGTTGTAGGGATCAATGGGGCAAGGTAGGTATAATGATTATCACTTGAAGAAAATGGTTATGGAATGGTTTTGAAACTGTAAGAAGACTAAGAAAAGCATAAAATATGTATTTCTCTTAGACAAAAGAAGATGAACAAAATATGATCAGTTACCCAAAACAGAGCATGGAAAACATGTATTCTGAATTTCTAACTTGTAAAAGATCATAATATAGAAATGAAAGTGAACATGAAAAATACCTTCAAACATATGTTACTGAAGAAGAAACTATGATAGACATTCAATACCATAGGTATCCCATAAATGTAGTTGCAACTCCTCTTTATTAGCTTGGCCAAACTGAATACAAAGTTTCCTTGATCAACTAGCAAAAATCAAACTGATTCCAACCATTCCGACCCTTTACTAATGTGAAGAAATGAGCTAAATAGACATGAAAACCACCTTCACTCATCCTCAGGGGTCGAATCCATGAGGTGAGGAAGATATTACACAAAAATCTGAACTGATAGCTAGAGTATAGGATGGTCCAAGTGACTCATTCCTATCTCAAGTGAACTGATTCATTACACCTCATTTGCTTGATTTACCTAATGTATTTACCCTAGTAAATAGTAAAAACATGATAATTACTTTCATATTCATCATTTACATAGGTAAAATCAAATTTTCCCAAGATAAAAATCAAAACTGGAGTGAAACTCAGAAAATTTCAGAAAACTGCCAAACACGCCCTTTTCTTGTTAAATGTGCCCTTTTCCTGTGAAACGCGCCCTCTTTGTTCAAGGCTGAATTTGGGTGCCTTCCTGGTGTCCAAATTTGCTCCAAGATGGCTTGTTGGAAATGCCTTCAAGTCTACTTTCTAGAACTTCCTTTAGTTTGAAAAATGAAGTCCATTTTCCCTATCAGAAATCACTTCTCCCAAGATTGGTAAACGCATAGTGACCAGGCAAAAAATGAGGCAGAAACATGGTTTTTTGATGGATTTTTTTGTCTTTTTTAGTAACCAGTTCTCCTCCAAATGCTTATAAAATGCACACGGTTGATGTCATCATCATTATGAATCTACTGGTGGTGGTCATTTTTCCATTAGATGCCTCAAAAAATAGCGTAACATCCAAGGTGATGCGCGTTTGACAATTTTACTGTGCAAAAAATAGCCTTAAAAACACATAAATGTACCAACATGATAAATTTGCCAAAACTTTGTCAAAACTGGTGGGATATTTTTCTGATCATGTGTTTGAGGCATGGAGTGTCACCTCGGCAAGTATATCTAGCCTCCTTTTCTCTTCTTTCTTGGTCAAGTCTTCAATTTGTTGAGATTCAAAAAGATGATGAGCTTAGTGAAAAGTAAGCACCTTCACTAAGTGGGGCCCACAGGCTATTTTTAGGTGTATGTCTATTTTTAGACATGGTGAGCATATTCTATAAGTTGCAGGATACTATTTATATATGTTTGGTCAAATGTGAAAAATAGATGAAATTCTATTTTTAGAATATTGGGCGAAGTCTATTTATAGATCGTTGATCTAAAAATAGGTGCATGTCGATTATTATTAACCCTTAATAATAATTTGACAATAAACATCAACTTATTACCTTGGAGCACTTTATTTCAGTGAACATATTTGGAAAATCAGTGGGCTCAAGGAATTACGCAATTCCTAGGGTTATTGGTGGCTCATGCATGAAGGACTTAGTTAGAACTGAAGTGGAAAAGTTATGACAAAGTTGGAAGAGTAATTTATGGAGTTGTTATTTAGTTTAACTCAATTAAATGAGTTAAACTCAGTTGAGCTAGTTGTATCTAGTCTAACTGAAAGATACACTAGTGAGAGTTAAGTGAATTAATTAGTTAATTAATTCACAACTAATAACTCACTAACAACTGAACATAAACAAAAATTAACTACAGTTCATGTCAGTTCCAGTGGAGACCCAGTGGAGAGATAGGTGAAAGGGTGAGATGGACTATTTGTTGTGACTATAGTGATGCATTCAATGCATCTGAAACACATTGGAGTTGCCAATGAGGATTGTGCAGTAAAGGCAAGGCCAATTCGAATTCATTTAGGGGTCTTCTTCAGCAAGGATTGCGTAGTGGAGGCAAGCTGTCAGCAGGCAAGAAATTGGTGCATGGAGATGCAAATTTCTGCATGACAGTGTGTAATGAATCTACATTGTACTGAGAGCTTGATGTACTAAGATTTGTATGATATTATTACATGATTCCATAGATATACATAATATATAATAGTTGGGGTTTTTAGCTTTAAGCTTTTCCGTTAAACAACTGTGTTATGTGCGATTGAATTTATTCACATGTGTTTGCAATTGAGTTTTAAATTTCCGTAAGTTTAACAGTGGAAGGATTATGTATTTTGCAAGAAGATAAATATTGTGAGATCAGGAGGATCCGGTAATACATCAGTATTAATAAATTTCTACATGGTATCGGAGCAGTATTAATTACTGGAGATTGCAATTGTGAATAATTGCTGAGTTTTGTGCTGGTGGAAAATTTGAATTTGCTGCAGAAATTTCTTGGTGCGACAGTTGAGTATTCATTGAAATTTATTTCAATGGGTTGCGATTGGAGTATGCCCTTGATGGTAGCTCGAATTACATAGCCTGGAAGGATAGGATGGAGGCGGTTCTTGAAGATAACGGGTTGAAGGAGTTCATCGATAGCGATGTTCCTAAGCCTGCTTCTAGCGATGATACAGGACTTGATGCATGGCAAAAGAAGGTAGCAAAGACAAGAATAATTATGTTGGAAGGTGTGAAGGACCATATTGTGTCAAGCCTTCATGATAAAGCCACTCCATTTGCAATGTGGAAGGCTTTGACAGATCTTTTCCAAAGCAAAAACGACCAGAGGAAGTTGGCGCTGAAAGATAAGCTCAGAAAAATAAAAATGGAGAAGGGAGACAATATTCCAAAATATCTCACGAAGTTTGTCCACTGTAGGGATGAACTAGGAAGCGTGGGGATTACTGTTGATGATGATGACTTGGTGAGCTTGGCTCTACTTGGGCTTCCAAAGAGTTGGCATAGCTACGAAGACTCTGTCAATGGACGGGAGAAACTGCCGGGTTGGGAGTGACTTTGGTCGAATCTTGTGCAAGAGGAGATAAGGCGAAGTACCAGGGATGGCTCTTCATCGAAGAATGATGATGAAGAGAATTGTGCTTTGGCTTCCAAAGAAAGGAAAGGAAAGGGGAAGAAATCCCATCCAAAATCTGAAGCTAAAGGCAAGAAGCTGGATTTGTCCAAAGTGAAGTGTTTTCACTGTCACGAACATGGGCATCTCGCCACTAACTGCCCACAGAAAAAGAAGAACAAGAAGCCTACTGGAGCTGCAGCTGGAGAGGCCTTAGCCTCGCAATTTGAACTTGATTTCTATTTGATCGCATGCTTGGTTTCAAGCTCAATGGGATTGGTGTGGTATCTTGATAGTGGTGCATCTTTCCATATGACGGGAGACAAGGAGTTGTTTAGTGACTTGGAGGAGAAGGATCTCCAAATGCATATAGAGATGGGCAACGATGGCAGATACAGTGCGACCAGCATTGGAACCATTACCTTTGAGAGGGAGTCAGGTAAACCATTTCTATTGAAAGATGTTATGCATGCTCCAGGTCTGAAGAAGAACTTGGTCTTGGTCGCAATGTTGGAAGAAAAAGGTTATGACGTTGTTTTCAGTGAGGGAAAATCTTTCCTGCGACATAAAACAACGGGTCAAACCAAGAGGAGAGGGATTCGAGTTAATAATCTCTACAAGCTAGAGGTACATGGCTACGCTGCAATTATGGGCAAAGCAGAAGAAGTGGTGAGCCAGGATGAGGGCGAATTATGGCATAGGAGATTGGGCCATCTTCACCATGGTGCCTTGAATATTTTGCAACATATTTCTACTGGATTTCCCAAGGGCACTCTTGTGCAGTCAAATCGGTGCAAGGGATGTACTATGGGTAAGTTTGTGAAGACCACCTTTCATGAGAAGGAGAACCGTGCTTCGGTGAACCTGGAGAGAATTCACATAGACGTGTGTGGACCTTTCTCGGTTGATTCAACATAAAAACACACGTATTATGTTATATTTGTTGATGACTATTCTCGTAGATGCTGGATCTTCTTTATGCAGAAGAAGAGCGAAACTTTCTCAAAGTTCTGTGAGTTTAAAGCATTGGTGGAGAAGGAGTCGGGGAAGCAAGTGAAGGCTCCGCGAAGCGATAATGGTGGTGAATATATCTCGAACGAATTCAAAGACTTCTGTAGCAAAGAAGGAATTTGAAGAGAACTCATAGCGCCTCATAACCCACAACAGAATGGGGTCGCGAAGAGGAAGAACAGAACGATCGTGGGTGTTGCACGAGCTATGCTGCATGACCAAAGCTTACCGATGCACTTGTGGGCGAAAGCATGCAACACTACGGTTTATGTGAAAAACCGTTGTCCTCATGGAGTATTTGGCATGAGTACACCTGAAGAATATTTTACTGGTAAGAAGCTTGATATTTCTCATTTGAATATTTTTGGCTCATCTGTTTACATTCATGTGACAAATGACACCAGGAAGAAGCTGGAGCCAACTGCATAAGTTGGGATATTTGTGGGGTACACAGAAACACCCCATAATTATCGTGTGTATTTTCCAAACATTCGAATGACTGTGGTGCGACGAGATATAAAATTCAATGAGGTGAAAGCCATGAAGTTGTCGCTTAAGAGGGAACTACACTTGCATGCAGAGGAGGAAATTCTTGTTCCTAAAGATGAGCCTCTAGATGTGGATCAACCACAAAATGATATTCATGGAGTGGAGGAGTCCACTCATGCAGAACCAAACATCAGAATAGGTAGAAAGCGTACCACAGAAGCTGAGAGACTGAAGCTTGATGCGGCACAGAATGTAGGAGTCCCTACATCACAACGCAGACAGAGACAGTCACCTGGCCGATTTACTGGATACATGGCTCTTATGAGCAAGTGTATCGTGACAGAGCCATCTTCTTTTGAAGAAGTAGCGCAGGAGCCCACATGGGTAGATGCCATGGTGGAGGAGTATGACTCCATTGTCAGAAACAGTGCTTGGGAGATTGTTCCAAGGCCGGTGGGTAAATTAGTGGTAGATTCGAAATGGATCTACAAGGTAAAGCAAGCTGCTGATGGGAGCGTCGAGAAGTATAACACAAGATTTGTTGCTTGGGGCTTCTCACAGATCGAGGGGATTGATTATGAAGAAACCTTTGCGCCTGTCGCACGGTATTCTTCCATAAGGACCATCCTTTCTCTCTCAGCGCAGATGGGTTGGCATATTCATCAAATGGATGTGAAGACTGCGTTCCTTAATGGGATCATTGAGGAAGAGGTGTACATTGAGCAGCCTGAAGGATTTGAGATCTTCGACAGTGAGTCACATGTGTGCAAAGTCAAAAGAGTGTTGTATGGGCTGAAGCAAGCACCTCGTGCTTGGTACACACGGATCGACAGCTATTTCACTGGACTTGGCTTCACCAAGAGTGAGGCGGATGCAAAACTGTACCAAATTGTGGTGGAGGGTAAGCTTTTAATCATTGTTCTTTATGTTGATGATTTAATACTAACGGGCGAGGAGTAGTTGATACACTCATGCAAGGCAGATCTTGCAAAGGAGTTTGAAATGAAGTATTTGGGCCTCCTTCATTATTTCCTTGGATTGGAAATATGGCAGCAAGAAGGTGAACTGTTTGTGTCTCAAGGCAAGTATGCTCGGGAGATACTTGGTAAGTTTCACATGGAGGACTGCAAGCCCATGGATACTCCTCTTCCAGGAAATTGGAGGAAAGATGATGCTACATCGGCAGAGGTAGTGGATGCCACTATTTATCGATAGTTGGTGGGTTTGCTCATGTATTTAGTTAATACAAGACCGAACATATGCTATGTGGTGAACCAACTTTCAAAAGCGATGGTTAAGCCTACCAAGCTCTTTTGGAAGGCAAGAAAGCATGTCCTGAGGTATCTCAGGGGCACATCTGAGTATGGCTTATGGTATAGACAGACGGATGAGGTGAATTTGCATGGCTTCACAGATGCAGATTGGGCAGGCAGCCCAACGGATAGAAAGAGCACATAAGGAGGGGTTTTCGGTATCAGATATACAACAATTTCTTGGTACAATAGGAAACAAAGATCCATGGCACTCAGTTCAGCAGAAGTAGAATAAATGGTAGCAAGTCAAGCTGCATGTGAGGCTATCTGGATGAGGAAGATCCTGGTCGGTTTGTTCGGTTCACATTTAGATCCTACAGTGATACATTGTGATAATCAGAGTTGCATTAAACTCTCGATTAATCCCGTGTTTCATGATAAATCTAAACATATTGATATCCGGTATCATCGTATCAGAGATTGTGTGCAGCGGAGGATCATGTTGCTTCAGTGCATTCCTAGGGAAGATCAGGATGCAGATATTCTAACAAAGGCACTCGGCAGGAGAAAATTCGAATACCATAGAGGCAGGATCAGGGTGAAGGATAATCCATATCTTGTTGAGAGGGAGTGTTGAGATTCAACAAGATGATGAGCTTAGTGAAAAGTAAGCACCTTCACTAAGTGGGGTCCGCAGGCTATTTTTAGGTGTATGTCTATTTTTACATGGTGAGCATATTCTATAAGTTGTAGGATGCTATTTGTAGATGGTTGGTCAAATGTGAAAAATAGATGAAATTCTATTTTTAGAATATTGGGCGAAGTCTATTTATAGATCGTCGATTTAAAAATAGGTGCATGTCGATTATTATTAACCCTTAATAATAATCCGACAATAAACATCAACTTATTCTCTTGGAGCACTTTATTTCAGTGAACAGATTTGGAAAATCAGTGGACTGAAGGAATTACACAATTCCTAGGGTTATTGGTGGCTCATGCATGAAGGACTCAGTTAGAACTTAAGTGGAAAAGTTATGACAGAGTTGGAAGAGTAGTTTATGGAGTTGTTATTTAGTTTAACTCAGTTAAGTGAGTTAAACTCAGTTGAGCTAGTTTTATCTAGTCTAACTGAAAGATAAAATAGTGAGAGTTAAGTGAATTAATTAGTTAATTAATTCACAACTAATAAATCACTAACAACTGAACATAAACAATAGTTAACTACAGTGCATGTTAGTTCTAGTGGAGACCCAGTAGAGAGATAGGTGAATGGATGAGATGGACTATCTGTTGTGACTATAGTGATGCATTCAATGCATCTGACACACATTGGAGTTGCCAGTGAGGATTGTGTAGTAAAGGCAACGCCAATTCAAATTCATTCAGGGATATTCTTCAGCAGGGATTGCACAGTGGAGGCAGGCTGTCAGGAGGCAAGAAATTGGTGCATGGAGATGCAAATTTCTGCATGACAGTGTTTAATGAATCTACATTGTACTGAGACCTTGATGTACTAAGCTTTGTATGAGATTATTACATGATTCCATTGATATACATAATATATGATAGTTGGGGTTTTTAGCTTTAATATTTTTCGTTAAACAACTGTGTTATGTGCAATTGAATTTATTCACGTGTTTGCAATTGAGTTTTAAATTTCCGTAAGTTTAATAGTGGAAGGATTCTATATTTTGCAAGAAGATAAATATTGTGAGATCAGGAGGATACGGTAATACATCAGTAATAATAAATTTCTACACAATTTTGGCATTGACTCTTTTAAGCTTGGCCAATGCAATTCTCTCTTTCTAGGCATGAATTCTGACCTTTGTCCTCAACAAGTCATTATCCTTGTTGGCCTTATCTAGCATCTTTTCCAACTGTAGATTGGCTCTATCAAGCCATGGTTCTCTGTTCTCACTGATTTCTAGGGCAAGTTGTTCATTTAGGGTAAGCTGGTCTACTAGCTCAGCTTCCCTTTGTCTCTCTAAGGCTAGAGCTCTTTTCAGCCCTCTAGTCCTAGGTCTCTGTCTTGGAGGTTGATCCTCCTCGTCGTCAGGTTCACCAAACTTCTCTAATGTCTCTTCAAGCAAGGCTTTAGCTTTCTCTGTCTCTCTTTGTGCTTGGATGAATCTCACTTCATCAATGATGTGTTTGGTCTTCCACTACTCATTTTCATGCTCAAGAAAGTGAATCACATATTTATCCCTCTCAAGACTAGCTTGGAGCTCACTAATTTTAGTCTCTTTACCTTTTATTACTGCATTTGTGATTTTGTCTTCATCCTCCTCATTTAGGTCAACCAACTGAAATTCATGCTCTGTTTCATGATTTTCCTCCTCATCATGAATGGCTGTCTCTATCACCTTTTCCTTACCTTTATCCACCTGTTGTGTTGATGAAGAAGGCATGGCCCCTTTCACTCTAGGCGAAGCAAACACATGCCTATAGCCTCTCTGGTATGTTTTGGGCAATGGCTCAACCTCAACCAAACTAGCCCATCTTGCCTCAATGTCCTCATCCCTGCTAGGTGACTCGAAATCATGATGGGATGGTGATGAAGGGTCATAATAAGGTGAAGAAGAAGGATCAATGTGAGATGGAGGTGAAGGAGGTGAAGCGAGCTGATATGGTGATGATGTATGAATAGTAGGTTGAGATGGAGGGATAGATGTGGAAGGATGAAATGACAAAGGTGCATCCTGGCCATGCTGAATAGGTGGGACATTGAAAATTTCATTGGATATGAAGGTGTCCCATGGAATGTTTAACTGATCAAGGCGATGTATGACTATCATCTTGATAAGGGAGTGGTGAAAGACATTTTTCATTTGATGATCATAATCTCTCTCTTGGGCAATAAATGCCATATTTTCAATGCTCCGTTAGAGATAGTAAGGTATATTGAGCATTCTGACCCTTATGAAGTGCATGAGTAGCCGGACATGATAGGAATAGAGTCTAGAAAACCTTCCCTCACAGGTGAAGTATCTCCTGATGATTTTCATCATGGGGACATATCTGTCCAGGAGGTAAGAGGAAGGAAAAATCCCCTTTCTCTCATTCTTGTACCTTGGTTTAAGATATGGGTCATAGTAACAGTGCCTCAAATTTCCTTTTTTGAACCATTTTTCCCCAACATTTAGGATCTCAGTGGCAACTGATATAATGTTAGTGGATAGAGTGAAATTGACACTAGCAAGGGTGACCTGGTTTTCATGGAGGCTAGAAATGAATAATCTTGTCAACATAGGATGGTACTGGACTCTTTGCACTTTTTCATAGAACTGAAAACAACCTACATGCTTAAAGCATGACACAGTGATGGGAGATGCCATAAGCTCTCTGGTATTTACTGGTTCATGTCGAATGACTCTCCCTCCTTTTTTATATGACCTTCTCTCCTGTCTTCCTTCCTGCTCACTATGAATTCTGTTCTCCTCTTCAACCATGATGTTCTTGGTGTTAAAACCCTAGGGATATGATGGAATGAAATGAAAGTGTATGAAGTGAAGGTTGGTGTGAGGAAATAGAGGAGATGGGAATAGGGAAGGGAGCCTAGGCAAGTGAAAACCTAGGACTTTGGGTTTTAAAGGATATGATAGTTTAGGGAATGGGGATATAAATGTAGGGAGTTGAGAAAGTGTTTTAAGACGTGAGGAAGAGTATATGAAGGCTAAGGGAACAATTTTAGAATGTAAATTAGATTTTAATGAAAAATAGGGTTTTTGAATTTAGAAGGAGGCATTAAATTCACTTAAGCACAATCAAACGTAAAATTGACATTTGATAAAATGGAGTGAGGCAAATTCGTTACTTACTGGCATACTGGAATCATGAGGAATCACTGTTTTGATGTTTTGGAATGAATCTGTGAGATTTTGAACTTTGGCAGAGAATTTTTGAAGATTTATGGGTGAACGCGCAACTTCCCTGGTAAACGCGCAGCGACCAGGAAAAATGCACAGGGACTGTTGAAAAATACACTGGAATTTCTGCTAAATGTGCAACGTCCAGGCCAAATGCAAAGTGACCAAGCAAAACGTGCCCTCTAACCCGGTTTTGCACAATTTCACTCTAAAACTCGAAAATTTCTATTTGATGAGGTTTTCTTGAGGATGTATGAAACAAATGAACTTTGATTTGAAGTGTTGAGGGCTTTTATACTTAAGTGGATTTGATTTATGCTTTGGAAACCCGCTTTTCCTATGTTTCACTTTTCCTTTCAAATTTTTAGACTAATGCTTCTTTGATTTCTGACTTTTTGTTTTGCAGGTTGATCAATTGATGGAGTTTGACAATTATTTCCTTTTGTTTGGCATGAGTGCTTTGAGTTGATAGCTAGGAAGTGAAAATATTACATATAGAAAACATAAAATTACATAGGAAATAAAAATAAATTACATATTTGATTTCATATCAAAATGACATTTTGATATGAAAATCATATAAAATCAAAATTACAACTTAAAAAATATAATATTTACATACTTATGATCTTCTGTAGATGGAAATAAAATGTAATTGAGTCACTCTCATTTGTTTACCGACTTTATTGGGATGGGATAATGCATTTTTGGACATTGAAAGACAAAACCCTAATGACCTAATGAGACTTTGAATAACCTGACTTCCATGGTTGACTTTAACTGAGACAAGACATGGTGAAATGAGCTTTTCATAGGTGTTATTACGCTCAAGAAGACATGAAGGTGAGTCAGCAAATGTGATTTTCTGAGGGAGAGTGAAATTTTATTGAGGAAGGCTACCATCAGTGAAACAATTTTTAGCATGACCTAATGGAATGATATAAAAATTTCAGAGTGAGACACCTAAAATGAAAATGAAAGGAATGATATTGATCACTGATGGAAAAATTCATATTCTGACACTCACAGACTACTCAACTTCTCTTTTTGATAACTTCTCTCCCTATGCCCAGGATCCTTCAATCTTTTTCATTCATCTGGCACAATATTTCCACTTCAAGTTCGATCTCAATCACACATATATACTTAAGGAATCCTTCACTAATTGGATTGGATACGAGTGTTCAGATCTATCCTTGGCTCTTCATGTTTCCTTCTCCATGCTTGGGTGATCTTTCTTGGGTTAGCAGAGAAACCGTCTTCCTTGAACCATCTTATTTTAATCCTACAAACAGAAGCTATATGTCCTTCAAATTTTGGGTATGTGTTATATTATTTCCATGACTAGCTCTAGGCGCTATTATGTTATGTTGGGCACAACAAAGGCGGTAGACCCCCTTCCAGGGAGTTTACAGAGGGGTGATAGCCCCCCTGTATGGGGCCTGGGGAAATACCCTGGGAACATTTTCTTTTATGTGGACCGAATAATTTTTGGGAAGACCCAAGGGTGGTGGTTGGACCCATCCATGGTTTTGGGCATGATGGTTTTGGTCCATGGTATTTTGTAGATTTGGTTAAGAGAACTAGGATTATGCTCTAATCCAGGGTTAATGGATCGGGGTTTATGAATGATTCAACATGTATATAATGTATTGTAACATTGAAAGGAATATAATGAAAAAACAATTTGGTTTTCCCAATTTTGGGTTCTAGGAGAAAAATATTTGTGTATATTTTTTGTTCTTGCCATTGTATATTTAGTTTTTAAGAAATTGTTTGCAGGTGATTTCTTTATATGGTTAAAACCTACAATTGTGGTATTTGTATCCTTCTCCATTGAGCTTGAATATTGGCAGAAATGGCCCATAATATTTGTTGTTGGATATTTTTATTTGATTGCCTATATATTTGTTCTCGAAAATATGATTAGAGCATCTATTTCTGACACAATCATCCTTGGCATAGGTCCTCCAATATTTTTCTTTATGTCCAAACATTGTACATGAAAAACAATGACCAAAAAATGTATTTTGATACTTGGCTTAGTGGGGTTGTCTCGAAGCATTTCTCTTGAAATTTTTCCTTCTTGTAAAAAAATCATCTCTTTGTTGTTCCTTGTCTCCAACTCCATTGCTGCTTGTGGATCCCTTGAGAGTACTTTCTGATGTAGTGGCTCACGCAACCTTATCTTGGTTTCTTCCCTTACTTTGGCTAGTTGTATCTTGTTGATTCCTGGCTCCTCTTGAGTGTCACCTGAGCTACTGAAATGAACATGCTTAAGCTGGTCCTTTACTTGATTGGTACCCTTTCTATTGGATTCTTTGATTGGTTCAAAAGGTGTCTTGAGCTTTTATTTGTTTGATGTATTTTATCTTGATTCACCACCATAGCCCATACTTGTTTTAATGAATGGTAATATTTAATTGTTGAGAATTGTGTCCAAAATTTCAGTTCCTTTGGCCATCTTCAAATTCTGATTAGCTTCCCCTAATTTATTCTTTATACAGAAAACCTCTTCAAGAATTTAACAGTCTCGAATCTTGTCCTTCAGTTGATATACTAAGAAAACATTAATATTCTTGGATTCTTATAGCTTTGTTTTGAGAATAGTAGCATCACGATCCTTAGTTTCCAAGAGTTCCAAATGTTCTTTCCTTTCATTTATTAGTTGAATGTTGAATTTTTATAGCTCACCTCTTAAAGAGATACTCACAACTTCTAGAACCTCACAATGATATTCTTTTTCCTCCAACTTGCTTTGCCACACTTCTTCCATTTTTTCAATGCGTTCTTCCTTTTCTTCTAATTTTTTGGAAAAATATCCTTTATCTTCTTGGTTTGTTCTAGTTAAATTTTCAAAAGGATTACAAAATACACATCACAATATTTATCCTTATGTTCGTGTAGTTGTTGTTCTAGTTGATGTACTTTTTTCTTAGAGGTATTAGTTCTCCCAAGGCACTTATGAGTTCTCCTTCAAATCCTACTTCTGATTCAATATCTTCTTCAGTATTCTGATCACTCATGGCTATGCAAAATATCTCTCCTCTTTCATTATTAGACATGCTTTCATCCCTTTCATAATCACTATATTATTTGGATTACAAGCTTCTCTTTTAGAAATTTTGTCTTCTTTTATGATCATTAGATTTGAAATTTACTTCATCATCACTATTATTTACTTTTTTCATAAGGAAATTTAGAAGCATAGTGTCCTATTCTTCCACATTAAAAACATTTAATTGAAAGTTTACCTTTGAAATTTCTAGTTTTCCTTTTTATCTTTCTTACAAATTTGGCTTCCTCTTCATTTGATTCATGAATCAAGTCTTCTTGAATCCTATGCTTGCTTCTTTCCTTGGCTGCTTTGAATGCGACTTCTCTGGATCCTGTCTTCTCCTTTTCTATCCTTATTTCACATGAAATAAGAGTTCCATGCAGGGTATCCATGTTTAAATTTTGAATGTAGATAACTGCTCAATTACTAAAACTTTAGGATTAAACCTTGCGGGAGGAGATCTTAATATTTTATGAGAAATATTAGCTTCCTTGTCTGTCTCACTGAGACCTTTGATTGTGTTAACAATTTCATCAAGTCGAAGGAAATATGAGGCAATATTTTCATCTTCTTCAATTTTCAAACTTTCAAATTGACCTCTAAAATTTGCAACTTGGACTCCTTTATTTTTCCATCCCCTTCATAAAAAAATTTAATTCCGTCCCACAAATCTTTGGCTGACTTGCAATGCATCACTTTGAAAAATTCAATATATGATAAACCACTTAAGATGGCATTTTTTGCCATGGATCTAAATGTATAGAGAGCTTTACTAGTTGCATGAGTGGGAGGAGTTTCGGGTACTTAGTAACAATTATCAATAATCACCCATACATCAATACCAAAAGATATTATGTAGGTTTCCATTCTTATTTTCTAGAAAGGAAAGTTTGTTTCTTCAAATTGAGGAGACTTGTGTGAACATCCCCTAAGGTTGACCATGTTCCTCATGATGAACCTTCCAATGATTAATTTTTCTTCAAGGAACCTGCTCTAATACAAATTTTTGGAATTATGATTACATGAGATAGGAGGGTGAATCAATGTAATTTCCAATTTAATCAATTTAAACAATTCATCATAACTGAAAACATAATAGTGCATCAATAAGAAATTTCATCACATCAATACATGATAACACCAAATATACGTAGAAACCCACTTGGGAGAAAAGCACAAATATTTTTATCTTCTTCAGTCTTTGATTACATCAATTTGTAGGAACAAACCCCCAAAATCAATTTGCAGGGACCAACCTACTATAGGATTCAATATGATTAGGCTCCAACCTTATGTGGCAACAACTTTTTCCATAGGCTCCAACCTGATGAGACACCAAACTCTAATGTACTCTCCAACTTGATTAGGCTCCAATTGATGAGGCACCAACCTCTATTATAGGCTTCAACCTAATGAGGCACCAACCTTTGTTATAGGCTCCAAAATAATGAGGCACTAACCTCTACTATAGAATTCGACTTGATCTGGCACCAACCTATGTTATAGGCTCCAACTTGATGAAGCAACAACCTATGTTGTAGGGTCCAACTTGATGAGACACCAACCTCTATTGTAGGATCCAACTTGATGAGGCACTAATCTTTTCTATAGGCTCCAACCTGATGAGGAATCAACCCCTTTTACCAAAATACAGTGGACCACATTTCACAATATTTCAAGCTAAATCCATAAGTTCAAAACACAATAAATGCCCCTTACAAATTTGATCATATCAATGTAGCCTCAACTTGTCATTCAATCATCAATAGTAACATCTTCTTCATTTCACATTTTGATCACCAAGACCAAACCTTTTCATAAGCCTCATAACATTTTGATTAAAAAAAAATAGTATGTTGCCCTAAAGAAATGATCTTCATGAAATTTCATGTCCCCCTTTCATATCACAAACAATTCTTGCCATTTTCCTTAAAATGATCCGCAAAACATTATAAAAATTAATAATTCATAAAAATGACCCTAATGGGTCGAAAAAATGCACCTTTGTAGTGCACTTAATCCAACTACCCAAATATCTTTTCTGTAATAGAACTAGATTTGAACTCGTGACCACCATTGTGATATGCACCACTTCCACCGCTTGCATTACCATTTGTTACTCAATATACTATGGTTTCCAAACCATTTTGTAGTGAATTCCGATTGCAATTCATAGTAAAATCACCGCCATAAGACTCGAACCCAAGACCTTCCATAGAATGAACAAGCTTGACACCAAATTGACTATTGTGTTCCTCATATATACCACGCACCCAAACTTAAATAAAGGCCAATGATATCAAGCCATGGACCGAAACAAATGCCAACGATATTGATCCATAGAATGAAATAAACACCAATGATATTAAGACATGGAATGAAATTCGACCTTGTGACCTCCACACTATAATGCTTCACACTAACCACTGTGCCATGCAATTGCTTATTGTTTCGACCTTGTGACCTCCACACTATAATGCTTCACACTAACCACTGTGAATGCAATCCTTTTTCCATTGCATCACACAAACACACACACACACACACACACACACACGTGCGCACACACACGTACACACACACATGTGCGTGCACACACACACACACACATGCACACACACACACACACACACACACACACACACACACACACACACACACACACACACACACATGCACACGATCGCACGCACACACACATACACAAGTTTCAATGCTCCATGGGCCAATGTTGATTCAAATCGGGGTTGACATTTGATTCAAATGGGAATGACACTTAACTAAACATATGACTAGATTTTGCGCCTAGGCCATGACCAAGGTAGCCCCTTGGGCTTGACCTTTTCCTTCATGTGACAATTCCATAAGAACTGAGCCTTATGTGTCTATGGTCAACCAAATACTAACGTAAGCATGATATCATTATGACATGTGGCACCCTCTGAGTGATGCCATATGTTACTAAGATTTGGCCCACTTGGACACCCAATTGTGCTGAACCGACATGCCATGTGGCACCCTATTGAACTGCCACACCATCATCCACATCACCATCCATGTGTGGGTTCACCTATACCTATATATGAATCTCATTCCACCACCTAATATGATATGTCGTCCTTGTCATCATCTACGTAATTATCCATGTGTCAGTCCACCTATACCTGTGCACCAATCTCATGCCGCCACCTCGCATGTTATGCCATAATTATCATCCACTTACGCATAAACATGTCATTCCATCATGCATCCACGTCATTAGTCGGAGGGTCCACCTACCACATTTGACTGTTATATTTGTTGGAGGTATTAACATTTTCGGACGGTCCACCTACCACATTGCACTTGTTTGATTGGTCAAAGTGTGGTATGAGAGTGTGACCTCTACCTATTAAACACCATGCATGTTACCACTCCATCTATCATAAATTTCCCATAAACACACATATACGCCCTAGAGTTGCATTATGTTTAAATTTTTTTGGGTTTGAACCCTTTTAACCATTCTTGATTTTCAAACTAAGTTTTCTTCTCATTTAGAAGAGTTTGACCAAGTCTAGTATACCATTGGAAATCTCTAAGAGAGGGATATCCAACCAAACCTTCTGCATACTCATTTGACCAACGTAGCTCCAATAAATTCTTGAATATATCTAGGCTATCATACCTCCTTTAAATCAATGACATGACATTGGTTATCATTAATGACAACACATTGTCCAGTAATTACAAGGCTACATAAATCAATCCATTGAAGGGAAAGTTTTCTTTTTGGAAGGAGACATCAAAGTTTTGTTATCTCACTTTATCCTTTGGTTGTGTGAGGTAAGCATTGAATCTCTTTGTTAGGCCATAACATGAAGGGTTCCTTAACACAGGGTTTCATTTTATGCCATTCCATAGTTAGCATTCAAGATGAAGGATTTCCCCCAAAGGGATCCCTTTGTTGTAGGGCTTTGATTTCCAAATTTTCCTTGATTAAGACAACGAACTAATTTAACTTCTACTGTTCTAGCCTCTTGCCCTAATATCCAAGCATTAGAGTATCAACTTGAAGAGGGGAATTAATGTTGACCCTAATTTCCACAATGGAGATAAGTAACTTAAGCCTTAATCGAACCATCGAACACTTATTTCAAAAATCTAAAATTCTTGTCTTTTAAAATCATAAAAAATAAAGAAAAAATCATTGAAAACAATTTATTTATTGTCTAGAATAAAAGCCACATATCACATTTTGAGCCATAATTTTTTCTTGGGATTTGTGCCATAATTGTTTATCTAATGGCCCAAATGCAAGGTGGCCCTCTTATTTTGTGCTTTAAAGGCTTATCTAATATGATTTTGAGGGTTTTAAGTTGTCCTTACAATATTAAAATTACAACAATAGATTCACAAGGATTGGTAAGACCCCAGGCCTAGGGTTTTGTGAAAAAGGTCGTTTATAACCCTTTTAAGCAATAGTTTCGCTTATAAAGTGTTTTTAGTGCATATTATTAACATTTGAAAGTGATTAAACTACACTTAGCATTGCAAAAAGTTTCCTTTTGTTCAGGGTGTTTTCCAAGTTTGACCGTAAGGAGATTAGCCCCCTTTTTCATGCAAGTTTGTGTTAGATTACTATAGATTACCATTTACTTTCATTTTTACTATTGAGGCTATACTTTCCATCTTATATCAGTGGCCAAGCTCAAGAACCCAAGGATCCATCATCGCACTATGTTTCCACACTTACAAGTTATTTGATAGATACTCCAAATATGGGATTTCTTCCTGTTTTGCCAATTTGTTAGGTCCAAAATTGTAGGACAACAACAAGCTAGTCCAAAGTAGGTTACAAAATTAAGTGGCAGCCAAAGGTAAGTTATTTCACTATATGTATGTATCCTTCCCTTTCTCTTGAGAATCAAGGGTCACCATTTATTTCGGAATGTGAGTGAGCTTTCACATGCTGCTTGGTATTTTCTATGTTTCTTATTCATGTATAAAACCTAACATTTTCTTTTAATCAATTCTTAACCTTCATCATACATAGGTACTTGTCTATAGGATTGTTTGTGAAGCGCGTATATATTGGGATAACCGCCCATGGTTTTCTAGGAGTTGGCCTAAAGTGAGAGGTGATCATGTTGAGGTGATAATGGGCATATCTATTGTGTGCTTATCCCTAGCACATTCATTATGACCTTTCCATGGATGCTAATTTGGGTGGTAACATTTTTTGTTTCCATTTACAAGGAGAAGGTCAATCATCCTAGCATTCCAATGACATTATAGTTTGAAGCGTGAAATGTAACCTTGTATGGATAACATTTTTTGGCATAATTTCCAAGGAGAAGGCTGATTAGATTCTCAACCTTCCAATGATATTATATTCATGAGTTTCTCATGTATTCTACCTTTATGATATTTTTTTTGCTAACTAACAGGTCTCATCGGGTGACTCCATTGAAAGAAAATACAACAAAATGGTACACTAAAAGAGGTGATTCCCTAGAAGTAAAAATTAACGTATATTGGAAACTCCACATATTTCATATTTATATGGTTGATAAACAATTATTTGATTTTAAAATCTCACCATCCTATTTGTTTAAGGTATTTCTTCTAATAAGAAATTTTTATGTGAAAATGTATTTATTCCTCTTGATATATCATTTGCTTTAAGATATCCACATTTCTCTTTAGGTGTGTTTTCCCATGTTCCAAATTTGATGGAGATCCTTGGTTAGCTCCAAGTTATTTTGAATATTTTATAAACTACGAGGTAGATACTGACATTTTCTATGAAGATATATTGATGAAGTTATTTGGATTCTTAATGCAATGAGAATATACATGGGATTAGGACTCTAGTTTCAAACCCGAGAAAATAAAATCATTCCCATAATCAATAAATAATTTCAAAGATGGATCCATGGCTATCAAGAAGTTGAGGATGTTGACATCTTTGAATATATACTAATCATAATCAGGGAAATAATTAATGACTTAACAAATGAATTTGGTGAATATCCCTTACATTATTTTCTTAGGAAAATAAATGAAAGAAAATGGGCATGCATTTGATTGTATGATTATGCTAAGGAAAAGTATGGTGAGCTTTACAAGCTAAAGTTTGAAGATAATCTACATGAAGAGGCTCACCCCCCTTCTCCATCCCATGAGCTATTATTGCATAATACATTACATATAGAGAATGATGAGGAAATGATGTATTGTATAGAGTATGCCAAGGGAATAAATGATGAATGTGACAATAAGATTTTGAAGAAAGGCCTTAGGAATTCATTTTGGAGGATGATGAGATAATTGATTATTTTGTTTCATGTCCTAAAGAGGAAAATGATGACAAAGAGCCTTATCATGCTTCTAGTGAAAATGAAGATACACTTGTGCAACAAGTAAATGAAGAGAAGCATGATGACAAGAACATCCAAGCAACCACACGTTCTTCGCCACATGAAAGCAAAGGTTTGGTATGCTAATACTCTATTCCAATCATTTAAGTTTAGGATATATCTTTTGATGAGTTGGAAGTGGAGGATTTGATGAAGAAACACATATTTGATAAAGAGCATAACATTAAATAAATTGAAAATATTGATGTTCTTCTCCATATTAAAAGACAAAAATAGGATACAAGTTGTTTTTATTTTGATGGAAATCCCATTTATGTCACAAATAATGATGAATTTGAAGACAATATTCTAGATTTTTGGTCATGTGGGCAGCTAAGTGCGATTATAAAATGTGAAAACTACTCCATGGTGCAGGAACAACTATATCAATTCACTAATAATATTGATTGACAAGCGCATATAGAGGATTTTCATGGTTGAATGATAGCAAATTTTTTTAGCTCTATATGTCACCGGTTCACAGATCACTTATAAATGAAAAAGTCAATCCTCTAGCTATTTTAGTCTCAACTCTTTTGCTTGGTGAAGATTTTATAAAAAATGCAAAATTGTAAGTCACTTTCCAACCTTCGAGCCCTTATGACTATGTCAAATTGTAGGAATTTTATGGGAATGGGATTAATTAGAGAGGAAGGATCATAGAATATTGAGAGACTACAAAGCCCCAATAAATATTGTATCCCTTGAAAAAATGTTTTGTAGGTAGAAACAGGTTCAATATCAAGTATATTTCAAGGGGTTTTAGTCTCACATGCTACAAAATCCAACCATAAGTGAGGATAATTCATGTTTTTTTTTAAATCTAATTGGTTTTGACATCATTTATCTACACGTGTGATCAAGAAAAGTAAGGAGGAGCAACAATATTCTTGTGGGTTTGTTTTGGAGCCACCATCAAAACCCCTCTTGATTAATGATTTCACGACATTGATTAGTTGTCCCATGGTTATATTGAGAAAGACAACTACATCGGCCCCATCCACCATTGGATTGAAGAGCTCACAACAGTAGAGGTAAGAGTCATCACACCATCGATCTTTCCTCAAATGATCATGATCCTACCTTAGATTTTGCCTAAATGGGGAAGGAAGTTCTAGCATATGTCTACTCAAGGTTTAATATTTAATTATTTTGTTTTTTAACGAAGCACAAAAGCAAATTGTATGGTGGTTAAGCTTTTCAAATGGTTACATTAGGTTTATGATTTTACTTAGCATGTTATTTTTTTTATTATGTTACAATAGGGTAGGAGTAATAACCTATTTAGCATGAGCCTTAGATTTACTTGTGTTTTTCATTTTAGTGTGTGACATTTTAATTTATTTGAAATAAATGATATTTGCATTGTTTTAAATTCTTGTAATATAGGCTATATTTCTTTTCATACATTAATTTAAGATAGTTTAAGATCAAGCTTAAGGAACATGGAGTCGATATCAATAATAGAAGGAGTGAATCCTAAGCTCTTGTCGAACACCCTTTGAAGACCAGTCACCATGTTTGCCTAGAAGATGTGGAAATAATCTCAAAAGAAAACCATTATTACAAAAGAAATATTCGTGAAGCCTTGGAAATCATAAAGCATCCCGACAATCTCAATAGAGATGACGTGATAGAAGTAAGCAGAAGTTGGATTCGCCTGCTCACAAAATACCAATCTCCTGACAACTAATTCTCCTCCCTCTCTATTCCCCTAATTATTTCCTTCACCTCCCTTTCTCTCAAAATTATAACATCAACCATCACCAATTTTAAAATTTATATTCCACTATCAATTACAATAATAATGTTAATTATATATTATTAATATTAATAACACTTAAAACATTAATTATATTAATAATAATATTATTAATGTTTAATTAATATTATTAGTGTAAAATTGATACAACATTAATCATTTTGAAAAAAATCCATAACACATATTAATAGATTAAATTGTTATTAATAACCATAATAATATTAATATCAAAACATTAATAATATTAGTATGAATTAATATTAATATTATTAACATTATATTAATGGTATTAATGTTATATTGATTTTTTTTTTCATATTTTCATAACATTAATCCTTTAAAATATAATTTAATACACCTCCTTTAATTATTTTATTCTCATAGTTGACTTGTGTCTGTTTTTTACATATTGTTGGCTAATTCTTTGATCTCTCTCCTGTATTTATATAGCACTTCTGCTACATCTTCTTCTCGGCTTTGGTCCTCACGGTGGGTCTTGATTTAGACTTGAAACATTGACAATTAAAAATGACTACTGTGGAACCATTTCTGACTCCTCAACATCAAGTTCAACGCCACAAAAACCTTCAAAATCTTTTTATTTCTCTCCATGAAGGGATAGAGAACTTCTATCTCTATCCATCCCCAATATTTAACATCCACTATGTGATATTTCTTTAGGTGTACAATCATTTGAATATTTTGGGATTCTCAACTGCTCCCAAGAAGAGCACATGTACCACAGTTGGATCCAATTATTACACCCCAAGTCATCTATAACATACACTATTTTTTTTTTGCTAAAAGCAAGACCGTTATAAGCCCAATGTGTGTAACTTATTTCCCTATAAAATCCATGTGAAATGAAGTGCACAAGTGTTCGCTATGAGGTATCATAGATCCACCATGTGGATTGGTCATGCCCAGTCCTTTTAGTCCCCATTCTCAAGGTTCTTGGTTTTATTTATTTTATGAATGACCATCCCTTAGTGGGAGTAACTTCTTGCTGCGTTGAGAATTTATGTCTTGGGTAGGTATGCAAACATTCTTGGGATGGGTATATTTGGATGCAC
This sequence comes from Pinus albicaulis, assembly GCA_034641835.2. Taxonomy (NCBI): domain Eukaryota; kingdom Viridiplantae; phylum Streptophyta; class Pinopsida; order Pinales; family Pinaceae; genus Pinus; species Pinus albicaulis. The sequence continues at coordinate 722,490,501 of CM076572.1, read as the reverse complement.
GATCCATGAGAGCCCTTAGTTACTCACTTATGTTATTGATATTTAAACATGATAAAACTTTGTAAGGGTGGAAACATCCATGTCTAGTGCACTGTATTTTTCACATGGACCATGTTACCTTATGTATGTACACATTTGGTCTTGGTTATTTTACATCATCATTTTCTCATGGAAGTCTCATAATTCACAATGCATTGGTGTTCCCCGAGGCACCTATTGCATTTAACAAAGTTATCGATCAAACCAAAAAATTACGTGGCACCCATTGTTTTGAGGTTGCAAAAAAAACACCCTATTTTGAAAAGTGGTGATGCAGAATCACCCTTTTTTTGGAGCATAGTTTTGAGAGTTTAAATTACTTATGATTTTATTTATTTATTTTTTAAATGTCATGATTTTCATGTCGATTTTGAAAAGTGGTGATGTAGAATAACCTATTTTTTTTGGAGCATATTTTTAGAACTTTAAATTTTCTTTGATTTTTGTTTTTTTAAATGTCATGTCCATTTATAAAAATGGTGATTTTTTTGGCACTTTTTTTTTTTTTTTCAAGTATGAACATTTGTTTTAAAATGTTAGTGAATTTCATGCTAATTTTGAAAAGTGTTGATGCAACATCAATCCTTTTTGTTTAGAGTAGTGATTTTCAACTTGGTAATAAAACATAAAAATAAGATTTTTTTTTTCTAAATTGTGCTAATTCTATTAAGTAATCATAATGTTACAAAACTGCCTCGGTTCAGCTGTGGGAGTCTGAAACCGGGCTTGAAGTCCATGCTCTAACAATATTACGAACTGCCCAGAGTGGGAAACCAGTTCTTTTAAAAGCAGTTGCACCGCCCTTGAAAAGGGAAACCGGTGAGAGGTCCATTATGTTCAGCATAAGATAACTACAAAAATACATCATTGACATGCAGCTTCTGCTGCTGTAGACAACAAAAACAAAAAAACCAGTATTTCTAGCTAAATAGGTATGAATAGAAGCCATACTGAACCAAGTCATAGCAGAATTAATGAGTGTGAGCCGGAGATGGTGGCTCCTCCTCAATTCGGCACCCATAATGCTCCTCAGAGTCTTCAGCATCTGCGCTCGGAGCTCCGTCTTTATCTGAGTTGGCACCCACCTGCATAGAAAGATGACCCAGGGAGGGCAAGGCTGTAACAGGAATATCGCACAGACCAGTGGGAGGCGTTATAACAGGGTTGGAGCGGGGAATGAAAGGAGCGGGGGGAGGGTCATGCACCAGGGGAGGGAGAGGATTTGACTCTTCTCGCAGGGTAATGGTAATGTAAGCGGTGATAGTCGGACGTTGAAGGCACAGTCAAATCTGAGCTCTGCTCTCTGCGAGGTTTGCCGCAGATAATGGCTTCCAGAAGGAAGGGGGGCAGAGGGAACAGGTTCCTGAGGCGCGTCAAGGTGAGGAGAGGAGGATTGGTGTTTGCGAGCCAAGCCTGGAGGGCTATCGAGGTTCCATTGACGGGAAGAAACCTGAACATGCTGCCTTTCAGAATGCTCGGGGAGGTGAGCTCCATCTAGGCTGGAAGATGGACGATCGCTTGCAGACCTGCCACGAGTGGCGCCACGACGGCACCTCATGCGTTGCCTAAGCCTCAGCATTTCAGTCTCAGCAGTTTGAATAGACCGAAGCCAAGGGGAAAGAGCTTGAGCAGGAGCGAGACCGCGAAGAGAACCAGGAGAGATTTGCAAGTTGAAATTGGAACAGAGAGCACTATGTGAAAAATGATACCCAGGTTCAATTTCTATACAGCTAAGCAGCGAGGTGCGACGGCCAGTGTGAGTGCGGGCACTGGGCACTGCAGAGGCCACTGGACATGCACAACAAATAGGCTTCCAAGAACTGCAATTAGCGCTGGAAGGATCTGGAGAACTTGAAACAGAGTCCATAATATGCCGATTGAGAAGCCCAAGGAGGAAGAAGCGTCGGCGTCGGGGAGTAAATGAACTGCTCACTTGCGAATTGAAGTCGAATTTAATGGCACTGCTGGGAGCCATATGGCCACCCCATGCGAAATGCCTTGGGAGCTGGCCCAGGACGGAGGTCCCATCAGTTCTATTAATCATCCGTATCCGAAAAACATAAAAATAAGGTTAAAAACATGACAAAACAAATAAAATATAAAAAAATATATGAAAAAAACCAACAAAAGGGTTAAAAAAACAAAAATTTCTTATAGAAATAAAAAAGTTAAACAAAAAAAAAAACAAATAATTTAAAGAAAAAAAAGCATAATTAAAAAAATGATAAAGTAAAAAATTTTAAAATAATTAAAATTATAAAAAAATTAAAATAAACAAAATAATAAAATAAAAAATAATTAAAATTATGAAATTTAAATATAAAATAATATAAAAAGAAAATTGAAATTAAAAAGCACACACATAGATACATGAATTTTACATTTTCAAAAAAAAAAACATTATATATATATATATATATATATATATATATATATATATATATATATATATATATATATATATATATATAATTTAAGTATATTCAAACAAACATGTTTAAAATTAAAATAAAATTAATAAAATAAAAATATTAAATTAAAAAAATCAAATGAATTTAAAAATATAAATTAAATTAAAGAAAAAAAGACAAACTCCTGTTGCTCGCATGGGAGGATCTCAATCAAGGCAGGCTCAAGGATGATTGAGCCACAATTATTGGAAATGATTTCTCAGACAAACCAAATAGTGAGCAGATGGCCCGCGCCTCCTCAAACGAGATCTTCTTAGAGGGGGTACGAAAACATCCATGGAAATTACATCACGCCGCCCAAAAGGCCTCTCAACCTTCAGGCGTACTTGCACTCTCAACCACCCTCTAAGCGGCTCGCTTGGTCATAATTCCTCACTCCCTATCAACTCACCCAACCTCCCCAACCCCCGACTATGTATACTTGTTCCTCTGTCTAATCTCCTCGCTTCATTGTTGTTTACCTCCAGATATATCCTCTTCTTTCTGCTCCTCCAGGCCTCTGCTCGCATCCTTTCTTTTCTGCCATCCTCCCTCTTGCCTTTGTACACCCTACAACCCATCTCACTGTCACCCCAACTACACAACCAAAATGGCCACTCGCCGTTCTAACTCCTCTGCTCAGTGGGGGAGAAGTCGAGGTCGAGGCCGAGGAGCTCACTCCTCTCGTTGGTCTTCCCTAAGTATGACTCCCACCACAAGGGCGGATTCTGCAGTGAGGCAAGCTGCCAGGAATTACGATATCACCGTTAATCAAGAAACCCACGAGCGGGTTGCGAACTTGGGAGAACCAGGCAAGAATGGTCCGTCAACGTATTGTAACGAAAGAGGTTGACGGAGATTTTGACTGGATCACGAACTCTGGCATGACTCAGGAAAGGGAGAATCTCTTCAGTCGGGCAATTGAGCTGCACTGACAAACCAAAACAATGTTGAGCCTTGCCATGCATGCTCAACAGGAAAGCAACAACACATTGGAGAAAATATTGATGCACTCACTGAAAAATTTACACTCTATGTTGGGTCAGTCCGCCGTCAACATTTTTGTTACTAAAGACTCACCGCATTATGCTCTGTTGAGGAAAATGGGCGGCCAACACCGAAGCCATGCCAATCGTCAAGGGAAAAGCAACGGGTGCCACGAAAAGCCGACCTGCCCAGGTTGCCATCAATGACGGCTGCACCCTGGAGCGGTCTATAAGCCTCGAAGTCAACTCGACGGAGGATACGCCTTAGTCGCCATCTCTGTCACCGGCTCCTCTCAGGTTTTTGGATGGGTTTCTTCTGTCCTTTTGTTATCTACATCTATGATTGTTGTGTTCATGTTTCTCAGCCCACAAGGGCCCTCATTCCAAGCAAGGCCAGTCAGGCCATCAGTATGAGGCTACAATGTCCCTCAAATTTTGTAACAGATTTTTTCCCCTCTGGAAAGTCACCATTAAGAACTATTCTAGGGGATTTTGGTCTCTGTTTCGACCTCAGTCCAACATGTAATGTACAGATGTATGCACTAGCTACTTAAAAAGTAAGTCATGTTTAAATATTTTTTGGTTAGGGTGCTGAAGCATGTTGCTCGCAGCAACTCTCTATGGATGTAAATACTCGCCTCTTTTTTGTTAATAGAACTATCTTATTTACAAATTAAAAAATAAATAAATTTGAAAAGAAAACAAGAAATAAAAAAACAAGTTATAAAAATAAATAAATAAAAAATTTATTTTAACCGCTGCCAGCTCTCCTCCCGCCCGGCGGCCCCTAGGGTGGTGGTTAAAATAATTTTTATTATTATTACTTTTTATTTTATTTCATTTTTAAATTTAATAGTTATTATTATTATTATTAATTTTTAAATATAAATATTTTTTTTTCCATAGAAAAAAATCTTATTCATATTGAATAGCAGACCGGCCCCGAAGGGTTTTACATTTGCTCCTTGAGTTGTAAAGGTTTGAGAACCTCGTAATTGTTGCCATATTTTCCTTTTTCCAAAAATTTGAAAAACATAAAAACCAAAAAAATAGATGTCTTTCCCTTTTTATAAACACGTTTTGTAGACTTTGAATCCCGATTCCTCATGGGTTCTTTCGTCATTCCATTTTTTAAACAAGAATAACTTCCTCTTCAGCAGAGGAGGCATTCACTATTATCATGCGTTCTGGCTGAAGAGTCAGAGCTTGTTTTGATAAAAAATTAGCCTCTGTATTTAGCTCTCTGTATACATGCTTGAAGGATAGGGAGTTGAATTTTGAGAAGAATTATGAATGGAACGTAAGATCGCTTGTAAATGGGGGACCAAAATCTGTGAGCGTTGAAGAGCCCTGTCCACAACGACCTTCGAATCACCAATGCACTGTAAATTTGTTATACCTTTGCTATTTTCCACAAATAATACTACCCATAGAGCAGCTAATTCGACCTTATTGTTGGAGCCATGATCGAGCACAAAATTTATCAGAAACTTCTTTTCCCGGCAGATATGGAGGGTGGCTCCTGCACCAGCAAGTGGGGGAGACCCTTGGCTAGCTCCATCAAAAAAATCCCAAGGCATGTCATGGTTTATGACTAGGGGCTGTTTTATCCTTACTTTGTGTACTTTGGGTGGACACTTGTGTTCGTTTGTTCACTGAACAATTAAGGCTGAAGTCAGTTCCTCTGGGATGGATTTTTCATGAAAAATTTCCATGTTTCTTGCCCACCAAATTCTATACATGAAGAAAGAAGGGAATGCTGCAAAGGAGCTTACCCCGGGATTGCTCCACCATTGTTTCATACAGGAGAGAACACAATCTACCGCTTCAAGCTGAACTTTTGTAAATGAAGAGACGGACTTGTTCCAAACCGAATTTGCATAAGAACATAAAAAGAAAAGGTGAGGCTCAGTTTCAGCATCGATTCTACAAAGAGAACATCGACTCGGTCATTCCCAGCCACGTCGTTGAAGATTTTCCCATGTAAGGAGTCTATTGTTAAGAGCCAACCATAACACAATTTTGGCCTTTAATTGGCCAGGAGATTTCCACATTAGTTTCCACCATTCCTCTTTTTCTACTGAAAAGGTTTCCTACATAAATGATTTATAACCTTGTTTTGCAGTGTAGGATCCAGAAGTAGAGATTTTTGTCCAAACCAACAAATCTTCAGATTCCTGGTCCATATGGATGAAATTATTAACCAAAAGGAGCACACAGGATGTCCATTCCTGTGATTCCTCCTCATTTAGCCTAAGGAGACTGCCGTTTTTCATCTTGAAGATCCCCATACCTGTGGGTAGGAAGATGCTTCATCCGCTATAGTGTAAATATGGTTTGTATGTAATTTATTTCTAAGCCCCTCTGAGACCTTGTATTCTATACCTTCCACAACCCAAGGATCCTGTCCAATTCTGACTTGAGTCCCATTACCGATATTCCAAGCAGATAAGTTTCCAATCAAAGGGAATGATTGGATGAGAGCCTTCCATCCGATTGAGCCATTTCTGTGTGATTTGTTTTTTGAACAGAACCATGCCGAGACTAAATTTCCTGGCAAGTATTTTGAGCATACAATACATCCCCACAAAGAGCCTGGATTCTCAGAAAGCCTCCATAATGACTTTGCAACTAAGGATAAACAAAAGATAGGAAGATTTTTAATTCCCCAGCCTCCCAGATCCTTAGCGACTGCTAAGGTTGTCCATTTTGATAGTGGAATTTCTTCACTCTTTTTACTAGCAGTCCAGAGAAAGGAGAAACAATTTTTCCAGATTTTGTGAAGAATTCCTTTCAGAATAGCTGCAATAGTGGCCCAATACACTGGAATACTTTGGAGAACATATTTAAGAAGAACCAAACGACCTCCTCTGGATAGGCATCGATTTGTCCAATGCATGATTCTTTTTTCTATTTTTTGATATAGCCAAAGCCAGTCCCCGAAAAGATAAAAATTTGGTTTTAGGGAAAAACCCAAATATTTGAATCCAGACGCCCAATCTGAGAGTGGAAAGGGTAAAGAAGATCTGAGATTGGACAACAAAACCCTCAAAGAGATGTTATGGACCAAACATGACTTGTCAAAATTTATCTGCATTCATGTTGCCTGCTGATAGAGATCAAGAATCTTTTTAAGCCTTTTAGCATTTTCTTCTATGGCATCACCAAACAAGAGGATGTCATCAACAAAAAGAATATGGGTCAGATATTCAAAACCAGCAATGTGGATTCCTTTAGCAGTTCCTGATTCTCATGCTTGTTTACAAATACGACTTAATGCTTCTGCTATTAAAAGGAACAAAAAAGGAGACATAGAGCAACCCTGACGTAGACCCCTAGATGGACGGAAAAAATCAGAGGGGGAGCCATTTATAAGGACTGCAAAGGATGCAGATTGTATGCATCCCATGATCCATTCCACAAGCTCTACAAACACCCCAATATGAATTAATAAGAGCCTCATAAAGGTCCAGCTGACCCTGTCATATGCCTTGGACAAATCTAATTTGAGTGCAAAGGAGGATTTTTTGTTGAGATGAACAGAGTGAAGAGCTTCTTGTGGCAGAGACACTGCATCATGAATTTGTCGCTTATGTAGAAAACCAAACTGTTCTTCTGAGACAATAATGCTCAAAATGGGCTTCAAACATTGTGCTATAATTTTTTAAATCAGCTTGTAGATTAGATTGCAGCATGAGATAGGATAAAAATCCCCGAAAGAAGAAGGATTTTGGCTCTTAGGGATAAGTGCAATAAAATTCAAATTTATAGAGCCAAGGAATTTCTTGGATCTTTGAGATTCCCTTACTACTTTTAGCATATCATCTTTCAATAGATCAAAAAAACCCAGGTAAAATTCGATGGTCAAACCATCCAGAACTGGGCTCTTACCCTTCTGAAAATATCGAAGAATATGTTCAAGTTCGACAACATCAACTCTTTTTTTAGAGCATTATTTATTTCTTCCGAGACCATCCGAAGAAAAAGTATAAGGACCTGAAGAATTTCCTGAATCGGGCATCCTTCCGGGGCACAGAAAGCAGACTTGAAATGATTTAAACCGACTTTTGATTTTTCTTTAAAGGAACTGACTTTGGTACCATTTGTATTATGGATTTCTCGAATAGTATTTTGGTTTCGTCTGTGGGACGCAAATCTGTGAAAAAACTTTGTATTATTATCTCTTTCCTGAATCCAAATAGAACTAATTTTTAAAAGCCATAATTGTTCCTCCTTCAGGAGAAGGTCATGTTGCTTAAGCTCCAAAGATTTTAGGGAGTCCAGTTAAGCTTTAGAGATAATACCCTTGTTATTCATATTATAGAGGTTGGCAATATCAGCTTCAGGCTTTTTAAAACTTTCTTGTTGTTTGGCTCAGAAATTTTGAACCCAATTCTTCGTAACCTTTTTTATATTGGCAATGTTTGTAGCACATTGTTTCATATGGGGAACAGACTGATGAGAGGACAGATGATTCCAGGAACTGGTTATCGGGGACTTGTAATCGTCCTCTAATAACCAAGCTGGGTTGAATTTTAGAGGAGAGGGAGGTTTCTGTTTAGGGGCATCCAGAGACAAAAAAATAGGGAGATGATAAGAAAATCCACCAGATTCTACCCACGACTGAATTTTGATATGCTCGACTAGGAGACCATCTGAAACAAGAAATATATCTAGCCTCTTTGCGACAACATCTTCATTTTTGTGATTGTTTCACCAAGTAGGGGCTAGTTTCCGTGGTTACACATCCACCATCTTATGGGATTCCAACAGGGACTAAAAGAAAGGGGCCAAGGGGTCAACTCTAGCCAAAACCCAAACCTCCTATTGAGACAGGGTAAAATTAAGGTCGGCTCCCAAAATCAAAGATTGTGAAAGAGAGACTTTAGAGGAGAGCAGAGACGACCATAAGGTTCTTTTCTCAGAACAGGGACTATAAATATTTATTAAAGAAAAGGATAAACCTGATTTTTGGTCAACACAGGAGGATCTAATATAGGTCGGGTGGAAATCAAAGGAGAGGACCGAAATGGTAGGGAAACAAGCTCTAACCAAGCCCCCATCCAGACCCACAACATCACTTGTTGCTAAAGACCAGTGTTTTAACCATTTCAACAAAAAATATAGAACACGGGAACCTAAAACCTTTGTCTCTTGTAAAAAAAGGACATCTGGGGAAACACTTCTTACTAACCAATTGAGGGCTAGCTGAGAGGGGGCACCCCCAAGACTCCACACGTTCAGAGAAAGGACTATCATGAGGGACCCTTCTTTGGGCCTTTCACTACTCCAAGGGCCCGTTGAATAGTTTTTTGTCTACCTGCATAGATATCCATTGATGCCCGATTCTGTGCTTTAGACATGCGTGTCTTTCATCCTAAAATTATTTTAGGTGTCAAATCAATAGCCATACCACCCTTAATAGCATTATCAAAATTTTGAGAGGAGTGGGATCACAACTTTGATACGTAGGAAGGAGAGGGAGGGGGAAGGGTGTGTTCACGGGATACAGCCAGTGGAGACTCCACCTAAGGGGAAGATGGTGGAGAGGGCAAGGGAGGGCAAGGACCAGAAGAATCATGGGGAGGCAGGGATACGACCAGGAGGAGCATGAAGAAAGAAGGGAGCCACCTTTTTCAAAACAAGGAGGATGATTAATATTAGAGATAAATGGAGGGGGAGAGGACAAATTGGACATACATTTGTCAGAAGTAGTTGCGACGATGAGGACTTGTTGTGGAACATCATTTTTTTCTCAGAAGCGCTTGACTCGGGGACAAGAGTGCCAGTCCGTGACTTATGGAGAGGATATCTCTTTTTCCATACTTTTTTATATTTAGGCCTAGAGAGGTGAGGATGCAAACAGTGCATGGCAAGGTGGCCAACCTGTCTGCATAAGAAACATCTAAACGGTAATTTCCAATAGTCAAGCCTCCGTGTCCATGAACTCCCATGCATTTTGAGAATAATGCCTTCGTATAAACCTTCGTGAACGTCCAGTTAAATTTGAATCTTTGGCTATCTACACTCCAATTTCGTATCCCAGTCATCTTCCAATGCAATGAACGTGCCAAGTTTGTTACCAATTGCTACGAGAAAGGGACGTTTCCAGAAAAATTGTGGGAGCCAGGAAGGATAACCCATACTCTTTGCAGATGTTGAGGGGCTTGCTCAACATTGAAATGAACGTCCCAATTATGAAGAATAAGGCTAGTAGGACCCCAATTCCACACACGGTCGGTACGTTTTAGTTTATCTTCTGCCGAAATTACTTTGAAAAGGAGCCATCCTTGTGAAAGCTGGTGAAAAGTTGGAAAATATCCCAACAAGGGTTTCCATTTTTCATCAATCCATGCGGAGATTGCCTCAATTGACGCCATTTGTCCACAAAAACGTCCCACAAGAGCGTTCTCTAGATAGTTTGGCACCTCAAAGATCACAATGTCTTCCCCAACAACAAGTTTAGCTATGCCAGATTTTGACGAACGCCTTTCCTGGCACGTTTGGGTTTGGGACTGTATGCCTGTGATGGATCCTCCCTAGAGACAGTGATGCGATCATCGTTAGGCGGTAAATAAGAGGCATCATGCGAAGGAAAGGTGGTATGAATAAAATCACCTGTCTGAGTGCCTTGGGAGGAGCAATGGCTTGAATGATTAGCCCTCGCATAAAATCATATTGCCCTGGAAGAACGTGACCACCATCAGGGCTATAAATGAGATCCGTCTCATCCTTGCTCATGATGATGCACGACGAAACATGTGTTCGCAGGTGGGAGAGAGATTGAGGGATGTCGTCAGAGGCGTAACGGGAAAAGGTGGCGGTAGTACGAATGAAAAGGGAGGAGGAAACTCTGGGACCTAGGGAAGACTACCCAACCCCACAAACATAGAAAGAAGGTCACATGTGGGGAACTGCAGAGTCCTAGGGTTGCAGGGACAGAAAAAAGTCGCCGAAGAAATCAGAGGTCCCTCAAAATATATATATATATATATATATATATATATATATATATATATATATATATGCACATACATATATATATAATTTTTTTTTTAATATATAATTTTTATAATTAATTTTATTTTTATTTTTATTTTTAGTTTATAATTTGTTTTTTTAATATTTTTAATTAAAAAAATATATTTTTGTCATTTTTATTTATTTAAAATGTATTTTTCACACACACACACACACACACACACACACACACACATATATATAATTTAAATTTTTTATTATTTTAAAATTTTTATTTTTATTTTATTTATTTTTAAAAAAATTAAATTTATAAATTTAAATTATTTTTTATTTTACTTCTTAATTTTTATTTTTATTTTTAAATTTTAACTAATAGTAATTTTTTATTTTAACTATTTATTTACCATTTTTTAGTTATGCGATTTATTATTATTATTATAACTTAAAAAAATAATTTTGTTTTTGTTTTTTTTTTTTCTTTAAATTATGTATTTTTTTGAATTATTATTATTATTATTATTATTATTATTTTTTAACCAGTGATATTTTATCTTTAATACCATGCCTAAAAATTGCTGGACTTTTATTTTCATAAAGATGATATTTTATCTTTAATGTCATCCTTGGATTTTTAATGCTTTTCAGAGACATGATAATAGATTATCTTTAATACCATGCCCAAAAATCGTTGGAATTTTAAGACTTTTGATATTTTATCTTTAATGTCATGTTTATCGTTGAAATTTTAAGGTTTTTCAGAGTCATGATATTCTATCTTTAATGTCATTATTAAAAACTGTTGACAAATTACCCCGAAAAGAAAAAGACGTTATTCCAACATCAACACTTTTCGTTTTCAAGGTGTTTTTTGCACAAAAAAATTGGCGATGTTATTCCAGCGTTAACACTTTCAACAATTTTCGTTTTCGGGCTATTTTTTGCACACAAAAAATTGGCGACGTTATTCCACCATTGACACTTTGTTTCGAGGGTGTTTTTTTCAATCATTTTTTCAAGAAAAAGATTGGTTTTTAGCATAATTTAAAAAAATGTTGAAATTTGACCCTAAAAAAAGAACAATGCGTTCTCGAAGACACACTTTTCATTTTTCTGTTGGTTTTTCATGTTTTTTGAGTTTTTTTGGGCTAGAGTTCTTGTTTTGAGGTAATAGTTCCCGTTTGATCAGTAACTTTGTTATTTCACAAGGCAATGAAAGATGTCCGTTGCACTCTCCAAGGAAAGTTGATTCATCTCCATGTTAGATAATCCAAAACGCCTTCCTTAAAGTGCCATTTTGAAACTTTACTTAATCTCGAAAGGATGGTTTTCTTTACTTATGACAATTGCAGGGGTTAAATTGATGATGTGGAAAGTACTTAAAGTGAATTGGAGGTGAAACATGGAATATGAATGATGTATTAGGCCTCAAGGACCAGGGTCAAGCATGAAATAAAAGAAAGAAAATATTGATTCATTAAATCAAGAAGATGCCCAAAACATGAAGTTGTCCACCTTTAAGATAACCATTAAGGTTTGATGAGCCTCCTAACTGGGTACAACGTTAGGCCCATCTAACCTTTCCTAGGCACATTTAACCTCTCCTTCTACACTTAATAATGCATTTTTAAGCTCTAATATGTTCTTAGGAAGGTTAGAGACGATTGTCATAACTTGTGTGCCTAATGTATTTATTGTGTAAGATATTGGGAATATTTGATCCAGATCATGCAAGAATCTAGCCATGAGAAAAATATGGGACTTGTCCCCTACCGAAGGATGGACAAAACTTGGTTAGCGTAAGGAAATTATCATTCCTATTTAGTTGTGAAGTCATTAGGGAATCAAATCCTATCTTCTAAGTTTTTTGGAGGGAAGCAACCCTCTCTTAAAGGAGGATGCCCCTCAACTATTTTTGTATAAATAAGGGTATCAAGTAGCCCTTTAGCGATTCAAATTTTTGGAGATAAAGTCAGTAGTAGTAGTGAATAATTTTTCCTAACATTTCAGTTATGCAACCTTTTATGTATGTGCACATTTACTGATTAATTAGAAGCACTTCTGGTTTTGTAAAATGATCTTTCTTAAGTACCTGTCTCTTTGGGTTAGGGCCCAACTTAGGTGCTCAAGCCCTCTCTTTGTGTTCTTATTTTCCATGCATTAATTTAGTTATAAATTTCCATAATTTCATCTTTGAAAATATTTTCCTTGCAGTTCTAGTGAATGAGCTTATCTCCAAATTTGTGCATGCATCTTACTTTAGTAAATTTAGCAATAAGTCATTTCATGCAATATTTCAATTCATCATTTATGTTACTAATATTGTTTACTGTAGGTCAATAAGTTGGTTATTCTATCAACCTACTGATGCATTATGTTTTAAATTTAGACAATAGTTCTTTAATGTAGTTAGCATTCCTTTTATATGCATTTAGCTTGCTTGAATCATCGTTTCTTTTCTTGTTGTCATACATTTCCGCAACATGTTAATGCATGAATTCCTGTCTTTATGTGCTACATGAAACTCCATATTTACCCTATTTTTGCATGAACTGGTCCATCATAGGCACCTAAGCTTGGGAAGCACTTCTTGAATCTCCTTTAAACCTAATTCACCTTATCATTCTCTCAAACCACATGTAGAATGCATATTTTCTGCTCGTGGGTTTGTCTCTTGTAGTAAAGTAGGGACTCCTGTTGCAACCCGTAATTTGTGTCAAAAAATCCTCAAGATTTGCACCCAAAGCATATTCATCCTTCCTTAGTCTGTCTGGAATTTGGAAGTTCAGAGAATCCCTAGAACCCTTGACCTAGTTGTTATAGCAAGACTTCCTTCATTTTCTACAAATTAGGGTTTAATGTTTGAATGCTCTCTTTCAATTGAAATTTTGTTTACACTGCACAATAGAATTGATTTGATTTTTATTGAGCTTGCTTGAATTAGTTTTCTTTCATTCCTGGAATTAGAATATGTTTACTTGTTGTTCTTTCCTTTCTGCAATTTCTAAGTATTTCTTGTAGCATAGATAACAAAATGGTCTGTGTGCACCTTAGTTTCCCTTAAGTTACATTCACCTACATTATATCAACAAAATAAGAACACATTACATGTTACACATATAATGTTGACCCCTCTTAAATTTGTACGAACCCCAACTTGACAATTAAATACGGTATCCATTAGGAGTTGCAACATTGTTGTTGTAATACTGAGGGTCATCACTTTTTGGAACCTTTGTTGTGGAGGTGTCAAAGTATGAATTGTTTTCTCCCCTAGTTGATTCACTTTCTTCATTTTATTCCAAAACATTAAAAATTTGCATTATCATTTTCACCTAGAAACTCACAAAACAAAAAGAATATTTATTTCATGCTTCGTAGAGTCAGGGATAATAAAAGAAAATTATTACCAAAATCCCCGACTCCTACAAACAACCAACCTTCTCTTGTTGACTGTGGGCCTCCCACTTTATTTACAGAGGATATATAAGCCTTTTTAGGTGAAAAAGTGAGTATTTCTGAGGAGCTTGTAAGAGGAGAAGAATATCCATAGCCCACTGATACCATGGATGGAAAAAAACAACCTAAAGTTTTTCCTATCAGGGAGGCAAATGGGGAAGCCAAAATGAAAAATATGAGCACAACTTCTATCCCAAATTTCCATGGATTGGCTACTGAATACCCTAACACTTCCATGTTTGAGTTTGTTGTATTTTGTAAGACATATGGTTATACCACATGAGAAAAATCTCAAACTGTTTCATTCTACCCTCAAGGATGAAAACCTTTGCTAGTTTATGAGTTTAGAACTAGGCATAATCACTTCATAGGGACAAATGCAACAAGTGTTCAACAACAAATATAGGGATTATTGCAAATAGAGGGAATAAATATTCATAATGAACCAAGCACCAGATGAATCCCTATAATACTTTGAAGAAATATTCCAGCTAAGTTACAGGAGGGCACATGACTTCATTATTGATCTAGATTCCTGGGAATTAGTCTTTCTCTAGGGATTCAAAGAAGAACTAATGGAGACCCTCAACATATTTTCCAATGAAGATATTTATCATATCAAATACAAAGACATCAAAATAGTGTTCAAAAATCATTCTAGGTTTGTTAGAAAAAGAGATAGAACAAGCAAGGGTTTGGTAGTTCCCTCCTCCTCCACTTCAATCACTAAGAATGGAATAGGAGGTATGTTAAAAATTTTAAAACTGAGATCTTACACACCTTTGATATGCGTATGGACACACTATAGATTAAGAAAAAATATGAGGAAGCAAAAAGGACATTGGCTATAATCTTCCTTAGATGCACTAAGAGACATCCTAGGAATGAGTGCCCCCTAGATGTCATAGAACTTTGTTCTATGTGTGAGAAAAACCACCAGCTGAGAAATGTCCATCTTTCCCAGGTTTTAAAATTGTGTACCAATGAGAAGTAGGAGGCATGGATCAAATCTTATTTGTCAACTAGAAGAGGCCACAAATTCCCAGACCATATCAACAAGCTATGAACTACCACTCTTATTTCAATACAAGTTATAATGCATAATTTCAACTTTGTTATCCACCTAGCACCTCACCTTGGTCTATGCCCACTCCATGGTCCTATCCTCCCCAACATGACATTCCTCCTTTTAATACATACCAATACCAACCTCCTTAATGGGGTAATCCATATAGGGTGGAGGCCTCAAGCATCCCAACCACCTCCCTTAATGCCTCCTCCTCAACCACATTTACCCCAAATTAATCATGCAAAACAACCACAAATTCATGATCAAACGAACCCTAACCCAAACAATAAGCAAGCGTAACCAATTTACAGTGGAGAGACATCTTATCCAACCCATGTTGTATAAAGCCAAGAAATTAACTTTAGGTTTGTGAAGGTACTTCCTAATTCTCACCAACCTTCTTCAACAAAAAATCATGAAGAAGAGAAGGGAGATCCTACTCCTCAATCCAACAAACCTCCCTATCTTGAAAGGTTTATCCCTCCTAGAACACACACCCCAGAAGAAGTTGAAATTTTTTGAGAACTAATTTTTTTTTTGTGTGTTACGATTCCCCTCTTGCAAGCCATCAAATATGTTTCCATATACCATAGATTCATCAAAGAGGAATTCCTTAGGAGGCAAGGAAGGAGAAAAATATATGCCCCTACTATCAATGTCATAGGGCTACTGGGTTATCTTAAACTTTGGAAGGTAACCATCCCAAAGTATTTAGATGTAGGCAACCCAGTAGTAGAAGTGCGCATAAATGATATTCTAGTCCCCAACACCATCATTGACTTAGGGGTTGCAATCAATGTCATTACTAGGGATACTATGCTTAATATTAATCTCCAAAAATCCCTAAGGAAAAACACTACTATATTACAACTTGAGGATAGATCCAAAGTAGCACTAGAAGGCATCGTTGAGGATGTCATGGTTTCCATATGTAACAAACCTGGTGAAAATTTCATGTAATAAAAGTTAATAAAGGAAAAATAATAACCAGAGTTATCCGACACTTATTCCAAGCTATATGTTGGGAAAAACATCCTAGTGTGGGTGTTCATTTGGGTTATTATGGCTAAGGAAATTGGCAAAGGCTTTGGAAAGGAAAAATGACTTGTTTGGCCATTTATTTATGAAAAATAATGGAAACTAGGAGAAAATGAAGGTGAAAGGTCATAGGTTTTAAGTGAGGAGGAAAATGAAGGAAAATAATGGAAAAAATGAAGAAAATTGAGGTCACATTGATAAAAAGGCTTCCAAGGATCAGTTGGTAGCTTTTTTTGTCAGTTCAATTTTGGATCTCTCTCTATAGCCTCTCTCTCTCACACACTCTTGGACACTTAAAATTTTCTTGGAGCACTTCAACATTGGATCAAGAAAGTTAAAGAAGGCAAAGAGGAAGCAAAGATAAAGCAAGGAAGAGCAAGATTAAACATCTACAACAAGTCTACTTGCAGGTATCGATTTGTATGTGTGATTTCCTTGCTAGATTTGGCATGCATGGTTATGCATGTGTGTTCTTGGTTCTCTTGCTATCATTGGCATGGGTTTGTACAAGTGTGAAAGTGTTCTTTAGCCTTGCCTTTCCATTTCTAGATAGCCATGGTGTAATGGGGTTCTCATGTTTTGGTTAAGCTAGATTACATGATGGATTCGAAACTGAGTGAGGTGGATCTATGAATGAAAGAACACATGGCCTAGTGATCCCTGAACTAGACTATGGATTGCGGTAAAGCCACTAGCCTAGTAACCCCCGAAATAAACTGTGTTTTGTGGTAAAGCGAGGTATTATGTGCCTCAGTGGGCCTAGGAATCCTCGACCAGTGAATGGTGGTATATATGGTAAAGCCGAAAGGTGGGAGCCCTTGATTAAGACTAGGAATCCTTGGCTAGTGAATGGCAGTATATACAGTAAATCTTGGATGGTGGTGTCTCGATTATGGCCTAGTAATCCTTGGATCAAACTGTGGATTGAGATAAAGCCAAGAGACTAGGAGGTAGTAAAATTCCTCATGGTGTAGGTGGAGAAATCCGATGGCATCCATGATTGTTTATGGCCTTTTGATCTGATGAGGATTGCGGTAAAGCCTAGTTTTATTGATGAGGATAAGGTGGTGTAGCCTCTGGAAGCCGTGGTTGATTTTTGGTTTTGAGTCCCACATTTACGCTTGGAATATGGCACGGGGGTGATTTGATGAAGAGAGATTTGGTTGAACCAATCTATGGTCAGGTGGAATGTGGAAGTCCCAAACCTAGTTGGATTTCACATTCATTAATAAAAGTTCCTTTCCTTGGTATTTTATGTGCAAATGTACTGGTTCATATGTGGCATTTATCGCTGTTGTATCCTCTCTTTTTTTTATATGTTGGTCATGAGTATGTTTTATGACAATGATGATGTATAGATTTCATCATGTTTTGATTTGTAAATGAATGAACAATGAATACATGAACCAATATATGATAATGCAAATAATGTGATAAGGCATCAATGCTTCTTAGCGATTCTCAGATAAGTATGAGACCCCTATGCTCATATATGTTATTATGACTTGTAGAATGCATATTTGTGACATGTTTGATGAAATTCCTTTCTTGGATAGTAGGGTTCTAGTCAAGTTCTTGTTCAAGTATTTGCATTTGTACCACTGTTTCTATGTTAATTTTCATTTATGGAAGTTTCATGGAGTTCTGGGTTGTGGCTTGAGTCATGACCCTGAAAAAGTGGCACAAAATCCACGGTCGCGAGCATAAAACTACCTGGAAAAGTCCCTAGTCGCAGGCATTCCCTTGCTATGGGAGCAAGTGGAGGGTCCCAGTCACATGCATGCCTATGTCATGGGAACAACTAAGACTATAGGTTAGTAAAATGTTAGGTTGTCTCAGGATTTGATCACCTGTAAGGATTAGATGGCTCCTAAGGGTTCTGTAGCATGTGTAGAAGGTCATATTGTTTGTGTTGTGTCTATTACACTTCTTTGACTATACATGGGGAGTTGAATCAAATCATAGTAGCCTCTTGTCACATGTTTACCCCAATAGACTGGTTAGCTTAGGTAAATGTGGGAGGAGGCTGTTACACCGTCGATTCTTGGGAGTATCCTATAAATTTCCTAGGTCTTTAGCCCAAAACCAAGTTTAATGGCTATCCTCTTATCTTAGGAAGACCTTGGTAGGCCACTGCTGCTAATGCCATAGATTCCAGAGCTAGAAATATGATAATCATAAATGGACAGTCTAAAAAATAACTTGTTTTATATCCCCCTACTCAACCCCTCATGGAGCATGATTTTATTGTTTGGTTATAAGAGGAATCAAAATAAGACCTTTATCAATCATCACCCTACCCGACATGTACATTAGAAACTACCATTGGAAATAGGAAATTAGATGAAGATATTTTGATTGAAATATTTCTACAAAATAAATATCGCGTTTCCATGAATAATGATGGCCTACAAGAAGAATCTATAGGGTAACCTGGATGCTCTCAAGATAATTCATGGGCAGACCTAATCATTGCTTGTTTTGACCAAAGAAATATGAAAACCATAGAAATTAACCCCTTTAAAACTATAAAGATAAACCCCTTTCTTTCAGCTGATCATGAAGAAAAATTGCTCATTGTTTTGAGGCAGAATATTAATGCCTTTGCATGGGATTACAAGGAAATTAAGGGAGTCTCCCCCTATATATGAAATCATCATATATAAATCAAAGAGGACCACACACATGTTCACCAAACTCATAGGAGAATGAACCATACACTAAAAGACATTGTAAAAGAATAATTTCACAAATTATTAGATGCAAGTTTTTTCTATCCAATTTTAGATAGTGAGTGGGTGTTCACCTTAGTATTATCCCTAAGAAATATTGAAAATGGATACTTTGCATTGATGATAGAGAACTCAATAAAAGAACCAAAAAAGACTATTTTCCTTTGCATTTTATTGACCAAGTTTTGGGTGTTCTTGTAGGAAACAAGTTTTTTTCATTTTTTGATGGATTCAATGGGTATAATTAGATCCAAATCAGCCTTGAAGACCAGGATAAGACCACTTTCACCTGCCCATGGGGAACATTTTCCTAAAGGGTTTTTCTATTTGTCTTGTGTAATGCCCTTGCTACCTTCCAAAAGGTTGTATTGAGCATTTTCTTTGACATTGTACATGACTCAATAGAGATTTATATGGATGATTTCACACCTTATGGAGATGATTTCCAAGAATCTCTCTCCAACCTATGCAAAGTTTTGCAAATATGTATAGATATGAATATCTCCTTGAGTCTTGAAAAGTTCTAATTTTTTATGAATGAAGGTATTTTTTTAGGGAATTTTCTCTCTAAGGAAGGAATCTAGGTTGGCCCCAATAAAATAGCTATCATTAGAAATATTATGGTTCCTAAAAAAAAATACGTTAGGAGTTTTCTAGGACATGATGGGTATTATAGAAGATTAATTAATGATTTAAAGAAGATTTATTCACCTTTGTTTTCTATACTAACAAAAGATTCAAAATTATGTTGGATAGATCTATGTCAAAGGGAATTTGAAGAGATCAGAGATAAACTACCAATTGTACCAGTCCTTAGAGACCCAAGTTAGGCCTTTCCCTTCCACATCCACATAGATGCACCGGAAAAAGTAGTTGGGGAAACACTGGGGCAAGTTTAAGGAAGATCGTCATATGCCATTTATTTCATTAGCAAAGTTGAGCTTAATTACACAGTCACTGAAAATGAACTTTAGTTGTTGTACATTATTTGAATAAATCCATGCACTACATTACTGGATATTAGGTTTTTGTACATACTTACCATGCAATAATAAAGTATTTTATGAATAAAATTAATGTAAATGCTCGAATTCAAATGATGGTTACTGCTACTACAACAATTTGATTTAAACATTGTTGGAAAAGTAGGGAAAGAAAATGTTGTTGCAAACTTTCTATCTAGGCTAACCTTGTCTGTAGAGGATAAATGGTTAATGACCAAATTCCTAATGATCACCTTTTTTCCATATCATTATTATCTCCATGGTTTGCTGACATAGAAATTTTTTTAGTTGCTGGCCAATTTCCCCCTCATTTACCTTCAAATGAGAAAATAAAGATTGTGAAAAAGAGTGTTCCTTATACTTGGATTGGGGGTAACTTGTTCAAGTTGGGCCTTGATTAGATCCTGAGAAGATGTGTAAGGGAAGATGGGATTTATCACATTCTCTCAGCTTGTATTGATGGACCCTGTGGGGGCCATTTTTCTACTAAGAGGACATCCTAAAAAATCCTTCAGGAAGGATACTATTGGCCCACCTTCCATAGAGATTCCTAGAGATACACTGCACAATGTGATGAATACTAGAGGATGGGGAAACCTACTCAGAGGGATGAGATGTATTTACAACCTCAAGTGACTTTTGAGCCATTTGAGAAGTGGGAAATGGAATTAATTGGCCCTATTGATTCTCCATATTCACAAAATAGGTACATAATTATGTGCACAAACTATTTTACTAAGTGGGCTGAGTTGAAAGTAGTAAAGGAAACAACAGAGAAAAAGGTAGTTGAATTCGTAAGGGAAAACATCTTCTAAAAATTTGGTTTCCTAAGAGAACTAGTGACAAAAAAAGGTTCCCAATTCACTTCCAATATGATAGAGGGAATCATGAGGCGACATCATATAAGACATAGGAAATCTACCCCATATCACCCTCAAGAAAATGCACAAGTGAAAGTGACTAATAGAGCACTGAAAAGCACTATGACTAAGGTAGTTTGCTGATCTAGGTGGACGTTTGTGGCCAACCGCCTATTCCACTTCGACCCCCACCACTTGTATCTTCCAGTGTTTCAGTTTTTTTAATTGTAGCACAATTTACTATTTTTGGCAGCTTTTCAGGTCCTGAACTTCCGAACTCGTTTAGAGGCCCTAAACGACATTTTTTGGGAAAACCATGGAAAAAAATAATCGTCGTCTAATGTTTTACTCGAAATTTTTATTACTTAGATAGATCTTTCTAACGAGGTATTGTGCGCATCAAAAAAAGGTCGTATGCCAAAGTTACGACCCTGGGAAGTTGATGTACCAATTTACCTAAACGAGGCCCATAGTTTTGGCACTTCATCTCCTAGGGTTAGGTTTTCAGATGTTTAGTGTTTTCCATTGTTTCTCAATAATAAATAGGCCTTCGAGCCTCATTGTAACACAGTTCAGAGGCATGTAGCCATCACATTTCTTCTTAGAGATAAGCTACCATCACCCGAGCTAGTTTATTTCCATTATGTTTGTAAGCATATTTCAGTTATTTGATATTAATGAAATTAAGTGTTATTTCTGCTGCATATCTATATTTATGGTTATATTTTTATTCTTTTGCGTTCGTGTCTAATTTCAGATCAATGGTATCAGAGAAGTGTTCTCTTTCTCTATTTTTCTTTGCATGTCCCCAACGAGGTCAAGGTACAATGAGTTAGGGATCGAATTTGTTGAACCTTTGCAAGACCAACCTCGCAAACACCGACGACCTCCCATGGCGAAAGAAAATAAAGACGAGGGAGCAAGATATCCTTTGAAAATATTTCTCGAAGAAGCCCTTTAGCGACAGAGGAACGCGATGATGGACAACTTTGCCCAAATCCATTGGCAGATGCCCACAAGCAACACATCTTTGTCCGACAGTCACTTTGGAGGCACCACTCCCTTCAAGGTACAAGTCAATTTTGACATTCCCATATCTGAAGGCCAGATAGATGAAGACGCCATAGATAGATGGTTAAATTTGTTGGAAGGATATTTTTCCGTTCATGATTTTTCCAATAAGGAAAATATTAATTTTTCACTTCTCAAAGTCGTCCCCATGTCAAGGACTGGTGGGAAACCTGCTGTGAATAGAGGGACGAGAGAGAATACTCACTATTTTCAGCAGAACCTACTTGGAAATCTTTCCGAGATGCCATCAAGGAACAATATTACCCTGTGGTGTGAGATGGGGACAAGTACATACAATGGATTATGCTGTGGAAGAAAAGGGATAAAGATGTGCATGAGGTGACAAATCTATTCCATACCCTGCGCACAAAGTTGGGTATCAAAGATTCAGAGAAACATCTGGTGATTAAGTATTGTAGTTGTTTGCACAAACACATTCAGGAGGAAATGGAGTTCCTCGACATCTCCTCGCTTGGTGCAGCATATCGATATACTGCCAAGATCGAGTAAAATTTAAAGAGAAGAAGTGAGACTTTGGGTCTATGAAACTAAAGCAAGGGAAAGGCGCCCCAAATCACAGAACAAAGGAAAAATCCAAGGTTGGGTGACTCAGGAAAATCTGCCGAAGCTGCAAGAAAAGAACAACATCACGAAGACAAAGAAGGACACAAGAAAGTGGTGTTAGTTCCATAAGATCCCCACTCACAACATAAGTGAGTGTCGGGCTAAGCATTCATTGGTGGCTAAGATAAAGGCTTACGAATCAGATGCATGCTCTGACTCCGAGTAAAAAATCGACAAGGGAAATGAAAAAGGGAAGAAAATTATTGATGTAGAACCTAGTTCACCTAGTTCCAGCGTTGCCACCACCAATATCCAAAAGGATGAGCTCGAAGATCCAGAGGAGGGGGAGCACCTCTTCCACTCCCAGATGTGGGTGAAGGGTTCTCCATTACAGTTCAATGTCGACAACGGAAGCCAAAAGAACCTCATTTCAGTAGAGGTCATGAAGAGGCTAGGCCTACCAACCACAACATAGCCACAGTCGTACACCATCGGGTGGCTTCACCAAGGACGAGATCTCCACGTTAGCCAACAATGTCGCATTCCCTACAACATCAAGCCCTTGAAAAATGAGGTATTGTGTGATGTTTCTCCTCTTGAATTTTTTGATGTATTATTATGCCAACTATACTTGTGGAAGCGACATGTTGTGTACAAGTCTAGGCCTCACACTTTTATTATTACTTTGGGGAATAAGTGATACAGGATACCAGAGGTAGCACTGCATAACACCATATCTTTGATCACTACAAAGCGATGCATTAAGCTCATTTCCCAGACCGGGAAATTTGTTTTCCTTATGATTCTCCCTTAGGGAAAGAAGAAGATTGCGGCCACAATCTCTAGACAAGGATCCTCTGCATGACAAAAACAGATGGAAAAGGTTGTGGAGGAGTACAAGGACATCTTCACCTCACCCACAGGGGTACCTTTACATTATCAGGTAAAGCACCCCATTGAGCTGACCCCAGGTGCATTGCTTCCCAATGGACCGATCTATCGATGCTCAATTTTGGATAGTGATGGAATCAAGAGGAATATTTAGGACTTTTTGTAGAAAGGGCACATCAGGAAAATTTTATCACCTTGTGGGAGCCCGATCATGTTGGTACAAAAGAGGGATGGGACTAGGAGACTTTGTATTGAATACCAGACACTGAACAATATCACTGTGTGAAATAAGTATCCAATCCCACAGATTGATGACCTTTTGGACCAACACAAGGTGGCCATATATTTCAACAAGATCGACTTGAATTCCGAGTATCACTAGGTACCAATCAATCCCTCCGATGTGTCGAAGACTGCCTTCAAATACAAGGAGGGCCTTTTTGAATGACTCATCATGCCTTTCGGGTTTATGAATGACCCCACAAAATTTATGAGGCTGATGGATGACATATTGCGACCATTCACCAACTCATTCATGGTGGTGTATTTGGATGACATCCCGATCTTCAACTAGAGTTGGGAAGAGCACCTCTGCCATATTTGACAAGTCCTCCAAACTCTCCGACAACACAAGTTGTGTGCCAATTTGGAGAAATGCACTTTTGGTATGACCCAAGTTAAATATCTTGGGTACATCATTGATGAGCAGGGTGTGCATTTGGATCTAGAAAATATAAAATTTGTTCGGGATTAGCCAGCCCTAACCACTCTAACAGAGCTCCGGAACTTTCTAGGTCTTTCCAATTTCTACTGCAGGTTCGTGTTGGGGTTTTCTCATATCGCTTGACCTTTGATTCAAGTCACCAAGGGCGGAGCGAAAACATAATTATTTTGGTTCGAATCCCAAGAAAAGGTGTTTTCCTAGTTGAAGCATTGCCTTTGCTCTGCACTAATTCTCACATTACCAAACCTGCAATGACCATTTGAGATCGATAAATATGCTTTCGACTATGCTATCAGTGAAATTATAACTCAACAGGGGCATCCAGTGGCATATCACAGTGAGACACTTTCAGACACAGTCCGAAAGTATCCCACCTATGGTAATATGTATTCCATTCTGCAGGCCTGCTGACAATGGAAGCATTACATTATGGGGAAGGAAACAATCATCCACATAGACCACTGGCCCTTGCAATTGATATAGACACAAGGAAAGTTGCAGAATGATCGCCATCATAAATGGTCCACATACGTGCAACATTTTCACTTGAACATTAAGTATGTTAGCCACCTATAATATTTGTTATAGCAAAAGGTGGCTAATACTGTTTGAGCCTTCAAGGAACAAATTCTCTTACTAAAAATTGTTGGCTCTTGAAGACTCTTAAAGGCCTCCTGCCTCTGTCCAGATCCTATACTTTTGTTTTCATCCCAAAAGACTCTGAAATCCTGCCGATTTCCAAAGCCAAAATACTGCTGCAAGGACCCTTTTCCCCAAAGCTAACCTTCATTTTCTCCCCTTTTTTCTCCATAAAACTCCCTTTTTTTCATAAATCCTTTTCTTCCATTTATGAAAATCGCTTTTCCATAGTTAAAAACCCATTTTTTAACTCTACGAAAACCCTTTGAAAACATTGAAAAATCAATGAAAATTCATATTTTCTATGTATTGGACTTAAGCCCCCTTCGGCCAAGTCCCTAACCCTTTTTATCCATGCGCCCTGACGCCAGAACCTGGCACTGAGCCGGTCGGGTGCTTATCCGTTTTAACAAATTTTCCACCCCGAAAATATTAAAAAACCTTTGTTATTTGTGAATTTTGGGGTTTTATTGTATTTATTATAAAATTTTCCGCCGGAGAAATTTTTCAATAAACTTACACCGTCGATCTCAGTCCACAGATCGACGGTGCGGAGCGCATCTTGCCGTGGTCCCCACCGCCTAAAAGCCGGTTGCCCAAAACCGGCGGTATCCATCGCATCGCCTTCGGGAAAAAGGCTGTTTTCCCCCGATGGCCAGCGATTCCATACGTCGCTTGACACGCGTCCCATGTACTATTTGTAAACCGCTGTCCTTCCGTTGTCCATCGCGCGTTAATGTTCGAACCAGGACGCCTAGCGATATCGTTGTGGACTGTCTGATCTGGGCCCACTGATCCAACGGTGATCGCTCGCCAAAGTTGCTCGATGGTTAACGAAGGTGCGCGCACGATAGCCGGGCCATCGTACAGCAGCAAATCAATCTCCGCCGTCGATCTGATCTGCAGATCGACGTCCCACAATTCATCGCCCGATCTCTCCGTTTGACTTTCCATTTGCCAATCCCGACCGTCGATCTCTGCGCGATCGACGGCTCATATTCATCCTTCTCCTCTGACCACCTTGTTCAATCTTGATCGTCGATCTCTGCATGATCGAAGGCTCAGATTTAATCCTTCTTTCACCCATTCCATGATCGCTCCCGATCAATCTTGACTGTTGGATAATGCCATCCAATGGCTCCGATCTCCTCGTGTGCCCTCCGATGCAGTCAACCTATAAAAGCAGGATTTTTTAATAAGTTTTCGTATTTTGCAGGGTTTTTATCATTTTCTCGCAATTTTCAAAGAAGATTCAGAGGCAGAGGGTGACGAACCTCCCGTCTTTGATTCGTCAAAGGAAATCATCCACAGGGTGGAAATGCAAGTTTCATCGGTGTTTCACGAGGCATTGATGCCATTCGAACCCTGCGCAACCCTGCACATTTTGCAAAAACACAGCAAGTCAATCACAAATTAAAGAATATCAATATCGATGACAAAAATGCACCAGAACAGAGGATTAAAGGTCAGATTTGTGGGGATTATATCTAATATGTCTATCAAAAGCCTAAACCCTAGATTTAAACACAATTTTAAGGAAAGATCAGAGTGTTTTTCTGACAGAAAGCTCCACCGCCTTAGTTAAAGCGAGTCAATTCTTCTCAGCTATCACAAAGACACCTGTGCCTCAAAGAAATCAAATACATGCCGAAGTTATTGCATGAAATCAGATATTCGCCTTCAGCACAGCCAGGTAGTTACTTCTACAGGGAATATTAATGAAAAAGATATCTGCGGAATAACCCTAGCATCACACAAAGCCTCCAAGGTCAACAGAAGCTCCCATCGAGCTTAATTCATAAGTGTATATCAATTAATACAGTGAAACACCTGTACAGTTTCTTCATTGAGCCCCTCAAAGGCCAAGAAGTCATTAAGTCTGTATTAATTGTAAATTGAGATCTTTTATCAGATTTCACCTCCTCATTCTTCTATATATACTCCAACAGAAGATGAGTGAGGGGTTGGTTGTTGTTGATCACAAGCTGTAATATTGAAACTCTCTGAAATCAATACATAGTCCTTTGAAGTTGAAGAAAAAATTGAAGTATTGGAGATCTTGATGATGTTGTTGCATGTTTGTTCCTGAGAAGGCTCTATCATTGGATTCACGAGCTTGGCTGTTGATGAAGTATTCTGAACTGTTTCATGTTTTTTCCCTGTTTTCATTATGTTCCATAATTTCTCACTACAGTAGGATAGAAAATAATAGGCTAAGAAATGACTCCTGGAAGCACCTTAGACCTGTTCATCCTTCACTGTTTTATGTTTTCTTCTGCTGAAGTATTTTAGAGGCTTTAATCTTTCTCTTTAGTCTTCATGCTTGTTTATTTCCTTAATAGTTTGAACAGTTGGTTTCAGCATGATTTATGGTTCTCCCTGCTTATCTGTCGCCACTTAAAAACTGTTATTGAAGTCTCCCTTGGAAGTTCTTTCCTTATAGTGAATCAAAGAGGTCTGTTTTGATCTTTCCCTTTGTTCTCACTTAAACAGTTGGCTTAAAGGTCGTTATAATTATGATCATAGATGTTTTTAGGTGTTCCCTCTTCTATGACTATGATTATCAGTAAATCTTATATGTTTTCTAAAGTCCTTTAGACTAAAATCTTTGAGGAAATAGGGTGTTCCCCGAATCTTAGATTTTACTTTGAAAGTTGTTTTGAAATCATTGTTTTCTTAAAGGTGTGATTTGTAGAATTTATGGTTAGCCCTGTCTATCAAAGAACTCTTTATTGTTTCAAATTATGCTTTCAAATTCCCTTTGTTGAGAATTAAAACTCTCTTTCCAAATCATTAATGTTCATTCCATTCCAAAAACAAAAGGATCCTGTGGCCAAGTTAGATTTTCCCTTTGATATCCCATATCCTTTGATAAGTGTGTTATGACCTCTTTTTGACTCCATTGCCCAATGAAACAGATATTTTAATGTCCTATATATCTTTCCTAGCCCTTTCATGTTCTTCTGTATCAATTCAACCCAACCAAACAAACAAATACCTGCACTTAATAACTAGTCTAAAACCAATACTCAAAGCACACAAGATAAACCTTTGCAAAACAAACTTTTGAGAGATCCCTCTATGAGAACATGAGGACTAGATCCTGTAACTCTAAAGATTGGTTCTGATGTTGCCTTGTCTTTTGATTTGCAAAACTATCAAAACACGGGACACCAACATAATGGCAATCATGGTGGGACCTTGAGTAAAATCTGTGAAACAAAACACTCACTGTCTAAATATAACATAAGTAACCTTCTTCAAGCACTACCAAGAAATGGTAATCATGATAGGATCTTTTGAATCAGTGAAAAACTAAGTAACCCTTAGGATTCTTATGGTGCCTTATCAAACCTTGAAGGATTCAGTTACTAAGCCATAAGAGTGAACTCTGTACATTTTGACACCCTAGCTAAGTGTTAAGACAAATTTAGGACACTCTCATAACCTATAAGACCAAAATAACTCAGAAAAACCCAAGAACATTTCAGTTTGGCTTCATAATAAACTTGGTGGTGGACCATAAAACCTTTTACCTCTAAAAGAGCTAAAAACTTCCACCTGACGACTCCACAATCCTAAAAACAGACCTTAAGACTCCACTGGGAAGACCCCAAGTCTTGATAAACATCATATAAACTCATCTAGAAGGTTTTAAGATTGAAATCTTCTTTCTTCTAAAAAGATCAGTTAGCCTCTTAAAGATTGTCATATTTGGTTAAACTCTCTTTCTAACCATGTCTGAAAAACATAGCATAGTGGATCCTAAAAAGGTTTACACTAGAGCCCATCCCGACCCAGATCCACTTGAGATAGTTGATAACCCAGAAAACATCCTTTGGAAGTATCCTAGGGTTAAATTATCAACTGTTTTCAGATCACCCTTGGGAGCTAATTCAGTTCCCGAAAATCTTGCAGCTCTACAACAATCACAATCTGACTTAGTAAATCCATTTAGAACTAGGTCATTTGATGATATAACTCAGCTAGATTCTGAATTTTCACTTTCATCCCCTGAAACAAGTGAGCATCCTGGTAATAGAGAAACCACACCTCCTGACTTACATTTCCTTCACAACTTAGGTGTCTCTCATCCAAGATCAGCTCAACAATATATTCCTGGTCCATCCACTTCTGCCCACCCTTCACCCACTATTTAAAGCACTCCACTTCAACCCACTCACCCTCTTGTGAATCCATCCCCACCACATATCATGGCAGCATGGTATGCTCCCTTAGTCCTTCCTGTACCATTAGTTAATCTTCCACAGGACTATCAGTCCAAAATTCCATTGTATGATGCCAACAGTGCTACAATCGCATCACAACATGTAGATAAAATGAATGACTACTTTGACAGAAATGAAATCGATGATGATTCTGTCAAGCTTAGGTTATTTTCTCAGAGTTTAAGGGGGGAAGTAAGAAAATGGTTCAAAGGTCTAGCCCCCCATAATATTAATGATCTCCAAGGCTTCCATCAAAAGTTCCTAAATAAATGGGAAGTAAAGAAGAATCCTCTCCAAGTCCTTTCTGATTACAAAAATCTCCATAGAAACCCTGGGGAAAGTGTGCAAGCTTACTGCACTAGGTTCAATAGTGTGTATAATGCACTTTCCCCAGAACTAAAACCTCCACAGGGCTCAACTTTAAATAAATTTCCTGAAGTATTTGACTATAACATGACCTATTAGTTGAGAGAAAGAAATTTTGCAACTTTGGAAGATATGCAAGAGGGTGCTCTTTCTGTGGAAGTCAACCTGATGGAGAAGAGAGCAAGAATGAAAACCGAGAAGAGAGTGTCTTTCAAAGAAGAGTTCACTCCTACTTCAAGCTAAAAAATGGAGAGGATGTTGGAAGAAATGATGAAAGAGATGAGTATAATTAAGAAAGCACAAGCAAATCAAAACCAAGCTGCTCCTCGAAATAGAAATCAGAATTATAGAAGAGAAAACAATCAAGACAAACAGAACAAAAATGACCAACAGATTAGACCTCCCTTCCAAAAAATCTATGTAGATAAATATGAGGAAGATAGGGAGTTGGGAAGGTTGGAAGAATCCCATGTAAACTTGATTGGATCAGATAGTGGGGATGATGTTTTCCTCACTGAGGAAGAACAAGATTTTTTCTC
Organism: Pinus albicaulis; assembly: GCA_034641835.2. Lineage (NCBI taxonomy): Eukaryota > Viridiplantae > Streptophyta > Pinopsida > Pinales > Pinaceae > Pinus > Pinus albicaulis. The sequence continues at coordinate 722,460,863 of CM076572.1, read as the reverse complement.
TTCTGATAGAAACACAAATATCTATGAAGATTCTGATGACTATAGATTAGGTTTTGAAAATGCAATCATGGAGATACACAAACAGTATGATCTTAGGAGCTAGGGAAACATAGATAAATCAAAAGATAAGAACACTAACACTGTTGTCAAGAAAAGCGCAGAAAATCAGCCCAAAAAGACAGCAGAGAAAACCAACATTTCGACTAAAAAACCAGATTCAAATAAAGACAAAAGCGTTCAGCCAAATGTTGAACAGAGTACCCCTAGCACCTCAGCTAGTGGTCCTAATAAAACTATCCCAGTTACCAGTCCAAATAAAGTTCAACAAATCAAAGTTGCTAAAAAGAATTCAATTGAAAAAACAGATGTAAATACAAACAAATGAATTATTCCTTTCAACCTCGAGGGAGAGATTGCCAAAATAAAAGTCACCATCCCCCTAGTTGAACTAGTAACCCAAGAAGTGTACAAAAACCAAGTTTTGAAAGCTTTGAACTTAGGAAGTGATACAAACACTTTAAACTTGACAGATGACAAACCTGAGCTATTGTTTGGTCCAGAAGTTGAAGGAAAATATCAAGAAGGGGCTATCCCTCCCTTCTATGTTAGCTTGAACATACATGAGAAAATTTTACACAATGACATGTTAGATTCGGGAGCTTCACACAATCTAATGCCCAAGGTGGTAATGGAGAGCTTAGGCTTAGAGATTACTAAACCATACAAATATTTGTATTCTTTTGACTCAAGCCGAGTCAAATGTTTGGGTTTAATCAAAGATTTATGTGTTACTTTAGCTCAGATCCCTGCTAAGAGTCTGGTTATGGATATAGTTGTAGCTGACATTCCCCCTAAGTATGGAATGCTCTTATCAAGATCACGGGGAGCCAAACTTCAGGGAAGTCTTCAAATGGACATGTCTTATGCCACCATCCCTGTTTTCAACCAAAACAGAAGACTATACAGGGAATCTCACATGAAGTACATGGTGAGAAACATGGACAGACCAAACAATTCTCCAATCTATTCTATTCAATCAAGTTTAGATTCCTTTATCTTATATAACGAAGATGACATTATCCAACAAGATAAATAAAACATGGACCCAATCAGTTCACCACAACTATCCAATCTTCCCTTTGATCAAATTCAAAACATTGACAATCAACAACAACAAGAAAATGAAAATAAGGATAGCATACTTTGGAAAATAAATTTTGATGGATCTTGTAATAAAACAAGTGCAGGAGCAGGTGTGTGGATTCAAAATACAAAACAGAGCTTTTCATATCAATTGGATTTCCCATGCACTAACAATGTGGCTGAGTATGAAGCACTTCTCCTAGGCTTACAACTGCTTAGACAATTAAAATCCCAGAGGATATCAATCTTAGGAGATTCTGAACTTATCATAAAACAAATCAAAGGAGAATACTCAGCTAAAAGTCCAAGACTTAGAGAATATCAAAACGCTGCCCTTGATCTATTTAAAACCTTTGAAAAATATGAACTTATTATCATTCCAAGAGAATTGAATCATCTAGCAAATGAACTCGCTTTCAACGCCAGCAATTGTCAAACACCTGAAATAAATCAACAACTCAGTGTAAAAGTAAAACACAGACCTTCTGTGCCTGATAACGAAGATCACTGGAAGGTTTTTGACTTTGACAAACACATAGATGATTTCTTAGAATTAGAAAATGATTTCACCATACCCACATCAGGAACTAGCCATAACGAAAACTGTTTATATATCGAAGAAATCCCAGAAGCCGAAATAACACACTCTGCTGATATAAATCGTTATGAGAATCTGTTTGAAGCAGAGTTAATTGACAACGTGGACCAAAAAGACCTGGAAGTTTTAGAATGTAAGAACGATTCAATTCCAAGAGGTCTCTCACCTTTGGAATACCTTTTCGACTTTAATGATGTAGCCAAAGAACCAAAAATGGAGCCTGTAGAAACAAACGTAGAAGAACACAACATAGGTTCCCCAACAGAACCCAAAATGATTAAATTGTCCAACACTCTTTCAACTCATATGAAATCTCGATACATTGATCTGTTTAAGGAGTTTAAAGATGTTTTTGCCTGGGCATACACAGATTTGAAATCTTATGATACCAGCATCATCCAGCACAAGATTTCCCTGAAGGAAAATCAAAAGCCCTTCAAACAAAAACTAAGGAGAATAAACCCACTTTTATTACCATTAGTTAAAGCCGAAATTGAAAAGATGCATGATGCTGGCATTATAGTACCTGCTAGGTTTTCAGAATGGGTATCAAAATTAGTTTCTGTTAGGAAACAGACAGGGGAGATCAGGCTCTGTATTGACTTCATAAATTTAAATAGAGCCTCCTTAAAAGACAACTACCCCTTACCCAAAATGGACCATATACTTCAGAAGGTAGTTGGGTCAAAAATGATTTCCCTCTTAGATGGATTCTCAGGTTACAACCAGGTGCTAGTGCTCCCAAGTGATCAAATCAAAACTGCTTTCACTACACCTTGGGGCACCTTTATGTATGTCAAAATGCCTTTTGGGTTAATGAATTCAGGGGCCACCTTCCAAAGAGCCATGGATATAGCCTTTTCTGAAGACATTGGCTATTTCATAATCATTTTCCTTGACAACATAACTGTTTTCTCAAAAACTGATGAAGAACATTTGATCCACCTAAGAAATTTTTTGAGAAGTGTAGGAAATTTGGCTTGTCATTGAATCCCAAGAAAACACTCTTTGGGCTCCAAGAAGGTAAACTTCTTGGCCACATAATTTCAGAAGAGGGAATCAAAATATACCCTACAAGGATAGATGGCATATTGCAGATCAGCCATCCAAGGAGCCTTAAGAATTGCAATCTTTCATCGAAAAGATTAATTTTATAAGGAGGTTTATTCCTAATCTTGCTGAGCTATTAAAAAACATTACAAACATGCTTAAGAAAGATGTAGGTGTAAGATGGACTTTACCAGCTAAACAATCATTCGAACTGGTTAAACAAGCTCTTACTCAAACACCAGTCCTGATTAGTCCAGATTTTACCAAAGATTTCTACATATTTTCCTTTGCATCTAAACATACAATAGCCGCAGTTTTACTTCAAAAGAATGATTTGGGGCAAGAACAACCAATATATTTCTTTAGTAGGGCCTTGAGAGATGCTCCTCTCAAATATAACATCATGGAGAAGCAAGCCTTAGCATTAGTGAAAGCATTAAAAGACTTTAGGGTTTATATTTTACACTTTCACATAATTGCTTTTGTTCCACATACTATTTTCAAGGACATTATAAGTCAATATCCCGATGGTAAAAGGGGAAAATGGATTGCAACTATTCTTGAATATGACTTAGAAATTAGGCCTACCAAACTTGTTAAGGGGCAGGGATTAGCAAAACTTATGGCTGAGTCTAACTTTCAAGAACTGGACATAAATATGGTAGATGTGTTGGAAGAAATAGAAGAATCTGATGCTCCTTTCATTGAAGAAACATTTCTGAATTCTCCTTCGTATGCTGACATTATTTATGTGCTTTTATATCTAAATGCCCCTCCTTCTTTTTCCAAAACTAAAGCTAGATTCTTGAAACAAAAGGCTTTGAGTTTTTTCATATTGAATGGAGTATTATATTGGAAAAATGATGTTGGAATTTTGCTTAAATGTTTACTTGAAGATGATGCAGGAAAAATCATGCATGAACTGCATGACGGAGAATGTGGAGGACACCTCTACTGGAAGGCCACCGCGAACAAAATTCTTAGATCCGGTTACTATTGGCCTACCCTTTTCCCAGACACTCAAAAGTTGGTCATGTCTTGCCATAAGTGTCAAATCTTTGATGGAAAAATGAAACTTCTTCCCTTACCCTTACATCCTATGAAAGTTGAGGGACCTTTTCAACAATGGGGTTTAGACTTCATTGGGGAAATTCACCCATCCTCCTCAACTCAACATAAGTGGATCCTCACAGCCACTGACTTATTTACCAAATGGATAGAAGCTATACCATGCAGAAATGCTAATGACTCTGTCATTATCAAGTTTCTTGAAACCAATATCCTATCCAGATTTGGCTGTCCCAGAAAAATCATAACAGACAATGCTGCTGCTTTTAAATATAAGAAAATGGTTGATTTCTGCTACAAATACCACATAACCTTGGGCCATTCCACTGCTTACTATCCCCAAGGAAATGGATTAGCTGAATCTTCCAACAAGAGCCTCATCAATATCATTAAAAAACTGTTGGAACAAATCAGAAATCATGGCACAGTAAGCTAGTTCATGCCTTATGGGCTGATAGGCTAACTACAAAGAAATAATTAAACATGTCTCCCTATCGGCTAGTCTATGGTATGGATGCAGTCTTTCCCACTTCATTGGGAGTGCCGGTCATGAAGCTCCTTCAAGAAGTGCAGAGTGAAGAAAATGATATGCAGAGAAGGATCAAGCAAACAATCCATTTACACCAGACCAGAGAGGAAGTATATGAAAGAACACCGTTAGTCCAAGAAAATATGAAGAAGCTATTTGATAAGAGGACTAAGGCAAACAATTTCCAAGTTGGAAATGTTGTTCTTAAGTGGTAATCAAGAAAAGAAGAGAAGGGAAAACATGGCAAATTTGATAACTTGTGGAAAGGGCCCTATATTATTCATGCTGAGAGGGGTCACAATGCATTTTTCTTGAAAGAACTGAATGGAGAAGACCTATATGGAGGTCCTGTAAATGGAAGGATGCTCAAGCATTACTTCTGCCAATAATCTTAAGTTTCAAAGCTTTTTGTTTTTTCATTGTAAATACCATAGTCTAACCATTGCATTCAAAGTTAGAAAAATAAAAAATACAAAAACAAAGAAAGAAAGAAAAGAGGGCAGATTGTAAAAACAATAAAGGTATAGCCCCATACCAAAAAAGAGAAACAAATCTGAAAGTGTGCAAGCTCAAATTCCACTCCTACAAAACACACTTCTAGTTAGTCAAACAGCCTAATCTTGACTAATTAGTTTTGAATTTCCTACTGATAGGATAGTGAATTCGATCTGCCAAGCTGTTTAATCTTGGCTTATCAGTAGATAGATTAGGATAGAAATGAAAGGTTCAAACATGTTCAAAACCTGAACCTCAGTTTCCAAAGAGAAATGACTCAAATATGTTTTATTTTCTGAGTCAAAAAGATGTAAAAATCTGGTTCTAATCAGCTCAAAATCTGAACCAGAAGAAAAGGAAAGACAACTAAATAAGAGTCAAATCAGAGCTGTAGAAAAGAGGAAGGAAGTGTTTTAAACTTTTAGATCTTAAGCCTTCCATTTTTGATTTAATTTTCTGCAAAATAAATGTCTATGTGCAGCTTGTCTTTATGCCATAGATTACAACAAGTCAAACAACTTAATTTTGACTTGACTGTTTTTTAAATTTATGTTTTAGAAATTTAGAGAATGAAAATCTGTTGGACAGTTTAATCCCAACAGATAGTAGATTAGGTAGAGAATAATCTGAACTCAACTGTTAAATCTGAGTTCAGGGAGAAATAAAGAGTAGAATTAGATTAGATTTACTGCTTTCAAAAGAATAAAATGTTGCAAAGAGTTTGCCAATCCAAGTGCACTTTGAAGAAGAAAAAATGTTAGATCAGTAGGGTTGGGTAGGTAGAAGTTGTATTGATGAAGATCCATTGATTTATGGTTTCTAATATGTTTTTCAGAGAAATATCATCACAGTAAAAGAAGAGCAGCCCAATGAATAAGGCACAGGTCAGCCTCCCAGAGAAAGCAAGTCTGAAGTTCTTGATACCTTCAAGAAGGCACCATCCCCAAGTGGAGCCACTGTTAGCCACCTATAATATTTGTTATAGCAAAAGGTGGCTAAGAATGTTTGAGCCTTCAAGGAACAAATTCTCTTACTAAAAATTGTTGGCTCTTGAATACTCTTAAAGGCCTCCTGCCTCTGTCCAAATCCTATACTTTTGTTTTCATCCCAAAAGACTCTGAAATCCTGCTGATTTCCAAAGCCAAAATACTGCTGCAAGGACCCTTTTCCCCTTCCCCCTTTCCCCCTTTCCCCAAAGCTAACCTTCATTTGCTCCCCTTTTTTCTCCATAAAACTCCCTTATTTTCATAAATCCTTTTCTTCCATTTATGAAAATCGCTTTTCCATAGTTAAAAACCCATTTTTTATCTATACCGAAACCCTTTGAAAACATTGAAAAATCAATAAAAATTCATATTTTCTATGTATTGGACTTAAGCCCCCTTCGGCCAAGTCCCTAACCCTTTTTATCCATGTGCCCTGACGCCAGAACCTGGCGCTGAGCCGGTCGGGCGCTTATCCGTTTTAACAAATTTTCCGCCCCGAAAATATTAAAAAACCTTTGTTATTTGTGAATTTCGGGGTTTTATTGTATTTATTATAAAGTTTTCCGTCGGAGCAATTTTTCAATAAACTTACACCATCGATCTCAGTCCACAGATTGACGGTGCGGAGCACGTCTTGCCGTGGTCCCCATCGCCCGAAAGCCGGTTGCCCAAAACCGGCGGTATCCATTGCACCGCCTTCGGGCAAAAGGCTGATTTCCCCCAATGGCCAGCGATTCCATACGTCGCTTGACACGCGTCCCATGTACTATTTGTAAAAAGCCATCCTTCCGTCGTCCATCGCGCGTTAATGTTCGAACCAGGACGCCCAGCGATATCGCTGTGGACCGTCTGATATGGGCCCACTGATCCAACGGTGATCGCTCGCCAAAGTTGCTCGATGGTTAACGAAGGTGCGCGCACGATAGTCGGGCCATTGTACAACGGCAAATCAATCTCCGCCGTCGATCTGATCTGCAGATCGACGGCCCACAATTCATCGCCCGATCTCTCCATTTGACTTTCCATTTCCCAATCCTGACTGTCGATCTCTGCGCGATCGACGGCTCAGATTCATCCTTCTCCTCTGACTGCCTCGTTCAATCTCGACCGTCGATCTCTGCACGATCGACGGCTTAGATTTAATCCTTCTTTCAGCCATTCCATGATTCCCCCTGATCAATCCTGACCGTTGGATGATGCCATCCAACGGCTCCTATCTCCTCGCGCGCCCTCCGATGCAGTCAACCTATAAAAGCATGATTTTTTAATAAGTTTTCGTATTTTGCAGGGTTTTTATCATTTTCTCACAATTTTCAAAGAAGATTCAGAGGCAGAGGGTGACGACCCTCCCGTCTTCGATTCGTCAAAGAAAATCATCCACAGGGTGGAAATGCAAGTTTCATCGGTGTTTCACAAGGCATTGATGCCATTCGAACCCTGCGCAACCCTGCACATTTTGCAAAAACACAGCAAGTCAATCACAAATCAAAGAATATCAATATCGACGACAAAAATGCACCAAAACAGAGGATTAAAGGTAAGATTTGTGGGGATTATATCTAAGATTTCTATCAAAAGCCTAAACCCTGGATTTAAACACAATTTTAAGGAAATATCAGAGTGTTTTTTTGACAGAAAGCTCCACCGCCTTAGTTAAAGCGAGTCAATTCTTCTCAGCTATCACAAAGACACCTGTGTCTCAAAGAAATCAAATACAGGCCGAAGTTATTGCATGAAATCAGATATTCGCCTTCAGCACAGCCAGGTAGTTACTTCTACAGGGAATATTAATGCAAAATATATCTACGGAGTAACCCTAGCATCACACAAAGCCTCCAAGGTCAACAGAAGCTCCCACCGAGCTTAATTCATAAGTGTAAATCAATTAATAAAGTGAAACACCTGTACAATTTCTTCATTGAGCCCCTCAAAGGCCAAGAAGTCATTAAGTCTATATTAATTGTAAATTGAGATCTTTTATCAGATCTCACCTCCTCATTCTTCTATATATACTACAACAGAATATGAGTGAGGGGTTGGTTGTTGTTGATCACAAGCTGTAATATTGAAACTCTCTGAAATCAATACATAGTCCTTTGAAGTTGAAGAACAAATTGAAGTCTTGGAGATCTTGATGATGTTGTTGCATGTTTGTTCCTGAGAAGGCTCTATCATTGGATTCATGAGCTTGGCTGTTGGTGAAGTATTCTGAACTGTTTCATGTTTTTCCCTGTTTTCATTATGTTCCATAATTTCTCACTACAGTAGGATAGAAAGTATTAGGCTAAGAAATGACTCCTGGAAGCACCTTAGACCTGTTCATCCTTCATTGTTTTATGTTTTCTTCTGCTGAAGTATTTTAGAGGCTTTAATCTTTCTCTTTAGTCTTCATGCTTGTTTATTTCCTTAACAATTTGAACAGTTGGTTTCAGCATGATTTATGGTTCTCCCTGCTTGTCTGTTGCCACTTAAAAACTGTTATTGAAGTCTCCCTTGGAAGTTCTTTGCTTATAGTGAATCAGAGAGGTCTGTTTTGATCTTGCCCTTTGTTCTCACTTAAACAGTTGGCTTAAAGGTCGTTATAATTATGATCATAGATGTTTTTAGGTGTTCCCTCTTCTATGACTGTGATTATCGGTAAATCTTATATGTTTTCTAAAGTCCTTTAGAATAAAATCTTTGAGGAAATAGGGTGTTCCTTGAATCTTAGATTTTACTTTGAAAGTTGTTTTGAAATAATTGTTTGCTTAAAGGTGTGATTTGTAGAATTTATGGTTAGCCCTGTCTATCAAATAACTCTTTATTGTTTCAAATTATGCTTTCAAATTCCCTTTGTTGAGAATTAAAACTCTCTTTCCAAATCATTAATGTTCATTCCATTCCAAAAACAAAAGGATCCTGTGGCCAAGTTAGATTTTCCCTTTGATATCCCATATCCTTTGATAAGTGTGTTATGAACTCTTTTTGACTTTATTGCCCAATGAATCAGATATTTTACTGTCCTATATATCTTTCCTAGCCCTTTCATATTCTACTGTATCAATTCAACCCAACCAAACAAACAAATACCTGCAATTAATAGCTAGTCTAAAACCAATACTCAAAGCACACAAGATAAACCTTTGCAAAACAAACTTTTGAGAGATCCCTCTATCAGAACAGGAGGACTAGATCCTGTAACTCTAAAGATTGGTTCTGATGTTGCCTTGTCTTTTGAGTTGACAAACTATCAAAACACGGGACACCAACAAAGTACATGAATGACAACACCAATAATGTTGGATACTACCTCAATCGACCACCGGTCATGGCGCTGACCATTGTTCTCGAATCTTGTGGGCATGAGAATTCAGAGTGGCCACATATGTACAATAACGATCCAGAATTTAGAAACACATACCAGACAATCCTGGAAGGCAAGCGAGTTCCAAATTTTCACCTCTAGGATACACTATTATGTCACATAGGACATCTCTGGGTTCCTTCAAGCGAACGTACCAAGATGATTTGGGAGGCGCACTTTATTCAGGTCATTTGACACTTTGGAGTAGAGAATATAGTGGCAGTGCTACAAAAGTATTTTTATTTGCCGAACCTTCGACAGGATGTTGGGAAGCACATCAGATCCTGCACTGCTTGCACCATTTCCAAACTGACCATCAAGAAGCAAGGCCTATTTCTCCTTTGCCTACTCCTAGTTGACCTTGGGAATTCATCTCCATGGATTACATGTTGGGCTCCCTTCGACTAAGCATGGAAACGACTGCATTTTCGTGGTCGTCGAAATATTCTTTAAGATGGCCTTTTTGGAAACCTTCAAGAAGAGTATCATAACAATAGCCACTGCTAATCTCTTATTTGAACGAGTGTGGGTACACTTTTGGATCCCACAGTCCATTATCTCAGATCGAGACAATAGGTTCCTAGGTACATTTTGGTCAAGTCACTGGTCGATGTTGGATACCAAGATCACTAAGTCCACAACTTTCCACCCCCAAACTGATGGTCAAACAGAGGTCATCAACATGATGATCGTACACATTCTGCACATGTACAACTCAAAGCATCCTCACACATAGGATGAAATCCTCCTCTATTTCCAACACTTCTACAAAATATCTCTCCATGCTCAAGTTGCCACATCCCCTTTCAGGTGGGGTTTGGATTCTAGCCACTATGTCCGATTGATGTGGCCATACTATTTGTATCTACTCAGGCAGCTTCGACCCAGGTCCATTCTGAAACCGACAAGTCTAAGAACTTCATTAAGCGAATCCAACACATTCGCCAGTTGGTCCATGAAATATTGGACAAATCCATTGCTAAGTACAAGCAACGACATGAAAACATTAGGTGCCACACAAGTTCCAGGTGGACGACAAAGTTTGGCTACATTTGTAGAAGGAGCGCATCACTGGGCCCCGCTGTAAGCTTCAATTGCTCCGGTATGGGCCATACACCATTAACAAGGCTATGGGAGACAATAATTTTGAGCTCAACATTCCCCCATTTGTTGGCTTGCACCCAGTGTTTAATGTGGACCGCCTTCGACCATACTTCGCACCATTACTGGACATATCAGGCATTGCAAAACAACTCACACCAACATAGTTAAATCAAAACTAAATGGAACAAGCCACAAATGATTGCATTATGGACACACAGATCAAGAAAAATCACGAGTAGAAGATCCAACTATATCGGGTTTTCAAAGTTGGCCAACTCCTGCACCAAGGAAAGTGGCTCACCAGGGACCAAGTTCAGCAGAAGTTTCCCCATCTCATCGAGGCACTCAACGCAATGGGGACCATTGATTCCCAAGGGGGAGGACTGATCTAGGTGGATTTTAGTGGCCACCCACCTATTCCACTTGGACCCACACCACTGTCTCTTTCAGTGTTTCTGTTTCCTTAATTATAGCATAATTTACTAATTTTGGTAGTTTTCGGGTCTTGAACTACCGGAGCCGTTTTGAGGCCCTAAACGACATTTTTTGGGAAAACAGAGACAAAAATGAGCATATGATTATTGATTACCACTCAAAATTTTTATTCCTCAGATATATATTTCTAACGAGGTATTGTGCGTGTCATATAGAGATCATATGACAAAGTTACGACCCTGGGAATTTGATGTACCAATTTACCCAAAAGGGCCCACAGTTTTGGCACTTCATCTCCTAGGGTTAGGTTTTTGAATCTTTAGGGTTTTCAATTGTTTCTCAATAATAAATGGGCCTTAGAGCCTCATTTTAACATAGTTTAGAGGAATGTAACCGTCACATTTATTCTCAGAGATAAGCTACCATCACCCGAGCTAGTTTATTTCCATTATGTCTGTAAGAATATTTCAGTTCTTTGATATTATTGAAATGAAGTGTTATTTCTCCTGCATCTCTATATTTATGGTTATACTTTTATTCTGTTGCGTTCCTATCTAAGTTCGGATCATATTCAACAACCAAAAGGACTGGGCAAAAAGGCTTGTTGAGGCCACTTGGGCCTACAACACCACTTGGAAGAGCACTACTAGGTTCACCCTGTTTTAGTTGGTATATGGAAAGAAGGCCCTACTATCTATGGGTTTTTAGTACAACACGTTGAGAATGATAACACAACTTGAGATGGATCTCACCAAGGCATAAGAAGAGATTCTGCAACAACTAAATACACTTGATGAGCTAAGAATGCAAGCTCTAATGCATACTGAAGTGGTGCAACTGCAAAGGAAAGTTTGGCATGATAAACATATTAATACCAGAGCCTTCCAAGAGGATGATTGGGCCCTCTTGTATGAATCTAGGTTCAAATATTTTAAAGGGAAACTCAAGAAAAAATTTCTGGGACCTTATCTAGTCGAAAAGTATCATGATAATGTCTCAGTTCAGATCAAGACAATTTATGAAGAGTAGATCTTGTTGTCCTCTGTTAAAAATTCCTGGCTAGAGAAATGTGTCAAAGAATCTATGTAGATGATATGCTTTAAAGATGGCTATTTCAAGGATAAAACCCATGTTTAAGTAAATAAGCCTTTTTATTTTAAAGATTAACCAAAGTGATGAATTCCAACAGTAACAAAATACAATATTTTTAAAGGAAATGATAGAAGAATAAAGAATACATTAGATAATTTACATGTATCCAATATGAATACTTAATGATCCAATGAGAACATAAAGTGTATAGAAGTGTCTCCCATAACTGACATTAATACATACATGAATTTTACAAAAGGCAACAACATACAAACTGTAGAGTTCCTAAAACAAACAAATAATTTTCTTAATTAACTCAGTATTGAACATAACTTTTCCATGGGATATCACGAAGGCTAATCCTCAACCAAGCCTTTCCAAATTTTCTATAAAATCTTAAATGTATTGAAAAAAAATACAATGAAACACTAGAATTATTCACATGTGAAACAATGTTGTTATAAGGTGAAAAAAAAAATCCTTTATTAACTTTGAAATATTCAGGTATTATAGAAATATACAAATTTTTGTCCAAGAATCAACCTTCTTCCAATAATATATATATATATATATATATATAGAGTTTGTACAAAATCATATCTCTACAGATAGATTACAAGGAAAATAATTTCTATCCAAAATAACAACTTGGATAATCTCAACAAAACTTCGATCAATATAGAAAATCTTCAGCTGAATTGTCTGCAACTATCCTCAATTTTTGAATTCTATTCTAGGATATCTGAGTCTACTCTGATTCTTCTCCTCTCAATCTGGATCTTCCTTGGTTATCTACCAAAACATAACCTACCTTCGATATACTGCCTTTAACTTTGAGAATTAAGATATGAGAGCAACACAATGTTCCCATTTTTCTCCCATTGGATAAGTTAAATAAATCGTCTTTCTATAACCTTCATCCACTCCATTATATTTCAGAAAGGTTGATTTAACTATGAACAAAGATATGATCTCATAACATATAAATAAATCATTAAATAAATTTTCAACGAGACTTACCACTAAAAGCCCCTTTTACTCCAATAAACTTTGACTTATCCAGTGCAACCCTATTAAGTAATCTCTGATATTATTCTTCAGATACCAATTTTACCTATGAATTTTTAAAGGAAGGAAAACCTGTTTGATGTAAAGCAACGAACTTCTTGTTAATTTTTTTAATATGAATTTGCATATAATTTCACTTTTCTTTCATTTGCATCATCAATTTTTTCTTAGTCAAAACTTTTTAATCATTTGTATAATTGAATGGGTCCAATAAAAAATATCCTTTTTGATCTGAATCTTGGGGGAGGCCCGCAAGACCTAAGAAATTGAAATTCCTAAAGAAAAGAGGAGAACACACAGTAAACAAAACCACAAAGAAACTTGTTTTATTAAAACAAATAATAACTTTAAAAGCTACATTGTGGTGGAGAATTTGTCCTTTTACACAATGTGACTTGTTACTTATAGTATTTTTTAGTTACAATACCACACATAAATTCCATGGATGGGTAAATAACATGTGTGAATGAATACCATGGGTAGATTCCACTTACAATACCAGTGGTGGATGAATACCATGGGTGGATTCCACTTACAATACCATGGATAAATTCCATGGGTGGATGAATACCATGGGTGGATAAATACCATGGGTGAATGAATACCATGGGTAGATGCCACTTACAACACCATGGATGGATAAATACCATGGGTCGATTTCACTTTCCATTTAAATCATTCCTCCCCCCTTAAGAAGCAATGGTCCCCATTGCTTGAAGTTCCCTCTGGAGAAACCTTTGTTGAATATGAAGAGCCACTGAAGAGAATGGTTTTGTGTGGTTAACCCATAACCATGATGAATGAAGATCCGAGGATAGAGATACCATATAATATTGGTGACCAGTTGTGATATTAATAGTGTGTGGCCTAGCAAATGGACTTCGATGAAATGTGGGCTTGTGAACGACCCATAACCATGACAAACGTACATCTGAGGATATAGATACCCTATAATGCTTATGACCAACTATGATACTCACAATGTGCGGCCCTACAAATGGACTTCGATAAATTATTGGTTTTTGGATGGCCCATAACCATGAAAAACGAATATCCAAGGATAGAGATACCCTGTAATGCTTGTGACCAACTGTGATACTAACAGTGTGCGGCTTAGAAAATGGACTTCAATGAAAAGGGTTTTGTGCGGTTGATCCATAACCTTGGGTTTTTGGGTTAACCATAACCATGATGCTTATCAGTCTACTCAGTAAAATTATGGTGGCTTTCCTGGTAAATTCTTCTATCCAATGAGATGTTGTAAATACTTCTTTCACATTATAGACCTCTTGTTACAACTTTGATGATAAATTATGCTACAGGTGATGAAATCAAATTCCGTCAAAGACCCATTTGATATATTGAAGATATATTTCTATTGATATAATAAACTTGAAATTTGATTACATGTTGAGTGAGAAAATGATTCCAAAAACTCATGGTATGCGTAGTTGCGCAATGTTTTAGACATGTGTAACTTCAATTGCTCATATCTCTCAAACTGGGAAATGAAATCAAATTCCATAAAAAAACCCATTTTAACTAATAAAACTAGTTTCAAATGAGATATTTTTCACCCTCTAATATGTTTTGTGGAGGTCGTGGCACTTGCATGATTTTTTCTTGCAAACATTTGAAACTGAAATATGCTTCAAACCCTCATTCCCATGGAGTCGTAACTTGAATATGATACCACTGGTATAGATCTTGGGGGGAGCCCCCTAAGATCTAAAAAATTAAAATTCTAGAAGAAAAGAGGAGAACGCAATAAAAAAAACCATATAGAAATTTGTTTGATTAAAACAAAGAATAACTATAAAAACTACATTGTGGTGGACATTCTGTCCTTTTTCAAAATGTGACTTATTACTTATAGTATTTTTTAGTTACAATACGATGGGTAAATACCATGGATGGGTAAATACCATGGGTGAATGAATACCATGGGAATATTCCACTTACTATACCAAGGGTGGATACCACATACAATACCATGGGTAAATTCCATGGGTGGATGAATACCATGGGTGGATAAACACCATGGGTGAATTAATACCATGGGTGGATAAATACCATGAGTGAATGAATACCATGGGTAGTTTCCAATTACAACACCATGGGTGGATCCCAATTTCCATTCAAAACACTTTTCTTCCAATTCTTGTTTTGTTTTTGAATTCAAAAAATTTATAATCTTACCAACTTGATTGGGTTTTTTTCCAAGATCATTCTTGATTTCATTTAATTCCCTTTATGCTTGTTCTAGCAGTTCCTCTTGTTCAACTATAATCTCAATTGATGTCCAAAAACCAGACATTGTAGATATGATCTCCATCCAGATTCTTTCTTTAGCTTGAATTAAACATTGAACACTGTTAACTTTACCTAAATGCCATTCGAACTGTTTTTGTAACCTAAAATTATTTTGAATTTTAACAACTAAAGAATTTTCTGATTTAATTTTCTCTTGTTAAACTTTCTCTAAATATTTCTTTAGACTTTAAAATTCTTGATTATTTAAGCTCAAAGATGATAATGTCTTTTTTAATTCATTTGTTGCATCATTTCCCTTTGAAATTACTTGGGATGTAGAAGGAACTGTACCTCCTAATTGATCTCTTTCCTTTAGTAGTTGGTCCACTCGTGTTTCCAAACTATGCATCTCCTTATTTTGTTCAATCATTACTGATAAGAGTAATTCTTTCTATTTCTCCATTTCTCCATTTTCCTGCGTTTTTGGATGCTTTGTAGTTGGCATCTTTAATATTTTGCGAACAACATGAATGTGTACATTTATGCTATTTATGATTTCCTAGGTAGTATTGATATCATTAGGATATAATCTCAATTAGATAATTATGTCCTCCAATGATGTGATTCTGGTATCTTTAGAAAAAGAGGACATTCTCTCCATCTTTAACTTAGAAATTGTGTTATTCAATGAATTCTCCAACTTAGAGAAATTAATTGTTGAACTAGTTAAGGTAGAATAGATCATCTCTCGTATCTATTTATGGAGATCAATTTGATCAATTGGATGGATTTTATTTGTGTTAAAAGAAAATTTAGAAATCTTAAGAGCTTTTGCAGATGTATCCCCTTGGAAATTTTGTTACACGAAGGCTAATTGAAATTGTCCCTTCTCACCATCCAGGGTGAGAGTAATCTATTTTTGTGTAGAAGAATTTTGTTTCCAAACTTGGCTATAGCTAATTGATTCAAAGCTCCATTCTTCTTTTTAATATCCATGAACTTAGAAAAAATACTATGATTAGCAGAGGAAGAAGTTGAAGAAGACTGCCCTACTGCTAGTTCCATTTTTTGTAGATTAAATACAAGATCGCTTAACAAAATAGCTATTGAAGTTGTAGATACATTTGTTGGCATAGTGTTTGGAATTGTTTATTCTGTTTCCTTTGATTTTTTTCCTTTTTTATACTCTGAATGTTGTTCCTTCTGAATCTGAAGTGGAATGTGGAACATGTTCAATAACCCTTTTGAGTTCTTTTTATCTTTGCTGAGGGGTTTCTAAAACATTAAGTTTTATTTGCTGCTCTATCTCTTGTTCTTATGGTAACTCTTTTAGGGTACCTTATTCCCATATTTCTATATTAGAATATATTTTAATATCTAGTTTTAGTGAATGAACATAAGAAGTTGAACTGTTTTGAATCTTGATAGATGAAAACTTCCCAATTTAATCAAAAGACCAACTTTTTCCCTTTGTAAATTTCATTTGTGCTAACAAAAATTCAACTTCTTTTTCATCTGCACGAGTATTTACAATCACAGGTACAAATTGTGCATTGAATTTAAAAATATCCTATTTCTTTCCTGGGAGAAAATGCATTTGATCTATATTCAGACTTTTTCTAATGAAGTTAAGTGCAAAAATTCTGATTGGGAGAAATACTGGAAAACAATATGGAGGGAGTTCACATCCATACATCCTTATCTCAATAAATATTTTATACAAATAAAAATCTCCTAATTTAGTGTGTTCACTAAGCTGCAAAGTGCAGTTGAATTCTGGCAAAATTCTTGGGACTTCATTACTGTTTAAGAGAATGAAACATACTGATAGAAATTGGTCCACAAAATTTACAAAAGAAAATTATTTAGTTTTTTCCTAACCAAATAAGTCTAGTGAAATACTGATGATTGAATCCCTTGCATATCTTGTTTTTGCAATTGTATTTGAAGGAACTTGTTTGACTGACGATACATGAACATATACACTAAGTGATTAATGTTTAAATGGACTTTCAATTCCAAATTTCAAAAATTTCTCAAGAATGGTTTTTGAGAGAAACTATCTAAAATTGAAATAAATAGAAAGCTTATTTCTTGGTGATAGAGTTGACAAAAAACCTAACACCACTTCATCCACAAATTCATCATTTTCACACCCTGATAAACAACATAACACTGACATGATTTGTATGGAGATATGTAGGAAGATATTTGAAGGACAAGGAGGGTTGTGTTGGGGAATGTTGGCTCCCTCTCGCAAAAAGGATTAAAATATGAAATTTATTTACTGAAGGGTTAATCTTTGATAGATTTCCAACAATACTTCACTTTAAAGTGGATGAAGTGAACTAGGAACAACAACCTATAGGGCCTATAAAATTGAATCAAAATTGATATAACATACATGATCTCAATTCTTGGCAATAATGGATCTTTTACTTTGTAAATATGAGTCTGAACACCACACCACAAATTCAGGAAAATTATGGCTTTTTGGAAACACAAATTGGGGAAGGAAGGATTCCCAAAGGTAAAAGTCATCACTATGGTCTTGGAACCTTTGTAATGCCCAATTTTTTAGTTCATAAAGGTCAAATCCACATTGTGTTTCCAAAATACTAGAGCCTATATAAATTAAAGGCATCTCATGGATTATACTAATGCAGAAAAGAAGTTGGGGTTTTAGGCTGATTTTTAGCTATTTTTCCTTTCTGTGAACTCATCTTTACAATATTAAATGAGGGAAAAAAGATATAGGATTACTCGTGAAATCATTGTACTTGAAAATAATTTTCAATTGAATACTTTAAACTACTTAGAACTGACATTGTCCTTCTTCTGCGATAACTCTTTCAAAAAGGGAAAAAGGTGATACTTTGGATAAAAGTAAATACAAGCGATATGGCAGAAATATTTGAATGACAATAAGAATTGGAAAAAATGGGATTTGGAGGAAATGAGACTTGGCAGCGGATAAAATGGTGGTAACTAAATAAAGTTGGAGACATTATAATTTGGTAGAAACCAAAGCGAAATTTTTGGGGGGGGGGGGGGGGGGTAGTGGTAAGTGGTTCAAAGCGGGGGGAGGGTGTGTCCGCTATTAACTACATGCCAGTACATACCCAAATGTGGTTTCAGGAAACCAATCAATCGTTAACCCCCCTTGTTAAACTTCGATTAAGCGGGGGAGGGGGTGGTTCGTTTTTGAATTACTGTCGTTGATATTTTCATGTCACATAGCAGCCACACAAAGGTGCATGCACTTTATAATAAAGCACATTATTCACAAATTTATTTTAATATAACAAACATAATTTAAAATATGTATATAACGCTTATAAGAAGTGCCTACATATATGTACAAAGTACATAAAATAATTTTTTTGGAATGATTTTTGAAAATTTCGTGATAAGAAAAGGTTACAACAGATCCCACTTCTAGTTAATGGATATAGGTTAAATTTCTAGAGGAAGCCCCTCTTAATGACTGAGTTTTTTGATTCAATAAGAAATAAGATGAATGTGATTGAGAGAATTAGGCCTCCAAATCCATTCTACCTCTGATCAACAAGGAAAAATAGAAAATTAAAATTAAAAAATAGGAAAAAGAAAAAAAAGAACAAAAAAAAAACTCAAGTGTAAACCTCCCCCAAGGCACTTGAGATTGCCTCATTTGATGAAAAACTCCCCAAGGCAGCCTGTGAGCCTGATAAAAAGAAAAAGAAGAAGTAAAAAAATATCCCCAAGTGAAAAACTCCCTTGAGGCACCTAATGCAGACCTACTAAAGCTGAAAACCACCATGAGGCAGCTAGTGGGCCTTAAAAAAAAAAAAAGAAAAAAAAAGAAAGAAAGATGATGATAAAACAAATATTTTTTTTACTCACTCTGATGAATGTTCAGGTACAAGATAAAATAAAAAAGCAAGACATATAGGTTTTCCTCCATGTACAAGTACATTCACCCTCAGAAAGACTAGGAAGCCTCTCCACACCATTTTCATCCATTACCCAACCATTCACAAGCCTCCACCCATCATTCCCAAGTCCTTCCCATTTGTCTTTCCTCACTACCCTGGGTTGCTACAAGAAGGCCCTGTAATGCTACATAATGCCAACGAATGAATAAAAAGGACACATGTGTAAATTTTTCTTCACTTGCAATTGAGAGGAAGGTACCTAAGGATTCCTAACATTCATACATTTCATCAACACCTGTCACCTCCCATTCTTCCCTTCAATGTCCCTCACTTTTCATTCACAATAGCTCAATATTCTCACTTTTCCCTATTAGTCACAAGTAATAACCTCTCCCTCACTAACATTAACTTCGCTCTAAATTATCAAGATTTTGTGAAGGTTCAAGCAAGTAAAATCACGAGTCTGAGGAGATTCTATGATTTCTATAGGAAACAAACAATCATGTAGAAGCCCTATAGGTGCAAGTATACATCATGTTTGAAAAAATATCCACTACATGCCAAAAATTCCAATATCCTAAAAAGGAAAAAGACCAATCTTAGCAGCTGCAAGATTACCTATAGGCTATTGCAGGATATCTAATCTGGTCTTAGCAACTGCAATGACTTGAAATGAACCATATTGGCCCATATACCACCCTTTTCTCATTTTTCAACGGACCATAACTAGAGCTCAGACTACCCAATCAAAAAACTGCGAGAAACACAATGATCAACACTTCATCATGTTCAAACTAGGCCCCATAAATCCACGCCTTAGAAAAAGTCATTTTCAGGCACAACATCCACTATACTTCAGTTCAAGTATGCTCTCTCTTAATTGCTTTACATTCAAGTTATTTCAAATATATTTATATGAAAAAGATGCTTTTTACTTGGAGTATTGGTTGCAGGTATTAAAAACATGCTAAATTACCATATGTCCCAACCAACAAAGGTACACGAGCAGGTATCATTCTATCCCCAGCATGAGAGGTTCCCCAATAAGCTTTACATACCTTGACATCGTTTCTTCAAAGAAATAGACCATAGGTTTCATTCACCCGACCATGTTTATCATCACTCCACCTTACACATGATAAACACCCTTGCAGGTCATTAGAACCTCACCCTCCATGGCGTCCATCACTCATGTAGACCATACACCAAAGGTCTAGAGCAATTGCCATAAAAACCCAAGCTTGGGAAGTACTCCATGTTCATTCATCCATAATACATCAAGCCACGTTTTACTAATGTCATGTTAAAGCCCCTTTCATGGGCTACCATTCTCACAAGCAGATAATAAAAAATGCACCACTGCGTTTCATATTTGGCCTATCACACCCCATCAACATAGCCCATTTGCGGCATTTTTCATCCACCTCATCAACCCCGCACTGAGACCAACCAATGGGGCCCTCACCCTAAAAAAGCACACACTCCTCACACCATAGTGAAGGATCATTCACGTTTATAGGGTCACCCGTCTCTGTGCTTGTACATACAAACCCATTTTATATTCTTTGGGAAAGTGTACAAAGTTTGTGTTTTTAGGAGAGAACTCCCACCCATCCATTTACATTTCTCACTGGGCAATAGTCCCTAATCACCCTTGGTAGGAGCTGCGCACTCTTTACCATACCCAACCATGACACTAACAACAAAAATACACCCACCTCGGATGTCCTACCGACTCCAGGGATTTCCTCATCATGAATTGTTATGACTGTCGCCACTCGCATTTACAGCTCTGACCTGGGGCCACTTAAATACCATCATCAGTTATAGCCATTTCTTATCAGCATGCCTAGTTAACCCATCACATCACGCCACAACACATCAGAAACCCCGTCCCTTGCATCAATACTCATTTCAATTGGTTGATGCTTCCTTCTTGTCGACCACAACAACCATTCTCTAAGAAGAAGGAACCTTGGATGAATCCTCACCTCAGTAAGGTCATCCCCGGATGGAACTATGGGAATCATCATTTCCCATTGATGTCATTGATCCCCTTGAAATTTGACTTCAAAATAAACTTTCATGTCAAGATGGTATCATACTTAATAACTATTGCACTCTGTCAGAATTCATCAAAGACCTGTGACTTAATAAGAATCTCTTTGAGAAATTCTTACACAGGAAGGTCCCTAACAGTCAAAGACCCATGCATACAATGAACACTTTTTCTAAAAACGTGCCATACCAAGGTTATGCATGTGGGTGCCATATTCAACCTTCTTTCAAAGAAAAACACCCTTGAGGGCTTCATTAACCAGCAGCAGGTCACGACCAAAAGTGACATAAATAGAACCATTATCTGTGAGATAATATTAACTAGTAAAAACATCACGAGCATGGGACATGCCTGCCTCGTAGAAATATTTTATTCATTCTATCTCTTGCAGGTTTACAACAGAGCATGGTGTCTTTTTTACTTAAGACAAGGGGTCTCCCAACTCATTTCTAAAGCAATTTACCCTCTCTCTCTCTCTCTCTCTCTCAAAAGGATCACACAGAAAATAAAGCATAATGTATTTCTTCTATACAGTTCTTCCTAGACCTCATACATTAGGGGGAAATTGTTAACACCAGAAAATTTTATAGGCAAAAGACATTAAAAATGTCAAACATAAGGTACAGATGAAGGTTTTCAAAGAAGAAATACATTAGAGCATACTAAAACTTGATTTTTCCTAAGGTTCATAAGGAAAATTAAATGATAGCGTAGCTGCATCAAAGGAATTTTGCACACAACGTGACTATTCCTTTGATAGCCGCACGGTCCTGAAGATGGCGAAATGTCACCATCCGGGACCACTTGGCACGCTTGGTTAAGATGAATCTCCTCCCAGTACTGTCAAGGACAACCATATTTGAGCCACCTTGAGGAGTAAATGCAGTCCACAAAGGAATCCCTCCTCCACTCTTGTGTCACTATCCATCTTGGGCCAAGAGAAGAGGAGGGAATTCAAAAAATGTCTATATAAGCTAGCCTTTGGAAGAAGAATTGGAGACACAATGTTTTTTTTTTTTTTTTTACAGAAATGATTATAGTTTTATATTAAAACGTTGGCTTGAATGCCTTAGATCGGATTACAATATTTGGAACCAAAGTCCAATTTTCCTCGTCTATCAGGAACTCTATTACCCAGATACTTATATGATGATGCTTCCTATATTTGGTAATCAAATCAATCTCTGAGATTTTCCCTAACTTGTGAATACAAACAAACTGTTGCAATAAAATGTAATAAAACATGAGGACCAAATATTAAGGGATCAGAACCCACTCTTCGTCCCCGTCTCTTAAAAGAGTGCCGACAGAAAGAAGAGAAGCTTTATTGGATTTCAAAGCCGCATCCTTGTTATTTTCCTGTAATACATGGAAGAAGTTCACACTTTGAAGAGATTTAACCTGTTTTTTAATTCTTGTTACCAATCTTGCTAGCCTAAGATCCTTAGGAACAACGTTGTCCACAATAATTTTTATTAAAATGGGAATCGCCAATTACATTCGCCTCTTTGATGCCGACTTCCTTGACTTTCTTGAGGCATTGCAGTAGGGCAAGAGCTTCTACTTTGGTGTTGGTGTTGTGTCCCAAGCCCTAGGAATAACTGTGCTCAATGTTGCCCTCAAGATTCTTGATGATACCTCCCGCCCCAAATTTTCCGTGATTGCCTTTGGCAGCCCCGTCGAAGAATAAAGTATATCTGGACTGCTTATTGATCCAAGTGGAGAATTCTTTCTCATTGAGTCTGATTTTCCATTCTTTGTTGATCCTACTCTACCTTGCTGCTACAGAAAATTGAAGGCCCATCATGGCGCCCCACTCCAAATCTTGATGGCTTAAGTTTATTCCCTCATGCTGTTTGCCCAAATTTTATTTTAGCAGGCTCTTGATCTTGGCCATGGTTATATTATAATTCTTCACTTTTCCTTGAAAGATCCTCTTATTTCTTTCCATCCAGATTTTCCAACAAACAATCTTTGGCAAGGAAAGCTAGGCGTCCTTAAAATATCATTGTTTTGGAAGACTCCCGGATAGCTGTGCAACCAATTAGCAATCAGATCGGTGATGGAGGTGGGGGTTGAAACATTGTTTCCCCAAGGCCCCAACGCCTCTCCCCAGATTTCTTTAGCGAATTTACAGTCCAACATTAGATGATGGGCATTCTCCTCATTTTCAAAACACATCGAACATTTAGAGGGCCCATGGAATCCCCTTTTCTTAAGCTTGTCCTCTGTCAAAATTCTGTTATGGCACATGAGCCAGATGAAGAAATCAATTTTTGGGATGGTATTCTATCTCCACAGTCCTATCACTAGACAAGGTGGGATGTGGGGTAATTCCTTTAGTTTAGCGTATCCCTGTGTCACCATATAGCTCCCAGAGTGACATCCCCACCCTATCTTGTCCTGCCTCCTTGCGTAGATTGGGGCCTTGCCTTTCAGATGCGAGATCAAGTCGCTCCAGTCTTGCTTCATATCCGGCAGAACCTCCAACTGCTTCCAACTTTCCCATTCGCTGCATTCCCAGCACGAAATATCCCACAGTGTGAACATGCCTGCGCTCGACATCTAAATTCGCAGCTCATTTAGATTTTGGGTGTCAGCAAGAGGGGCCTCATTCATGATACTGTCTTCCCAGATTCGTATTTATTTTCCATTTCCTGGTATCCAATAAGCTTGTCGTTGAATTAATGGGATAGCCTGCACACAAAGCTTATATAGTTGCGATCCAATTTTTGTGAGGGGAGCTTTGTCCAGACTTCGTTTCCTTTTCCCATTGAGGTATTTATTCCACAGAGCTTTTTGAGCCCATCTTGGATTTTTTGCTATTTGTCTCCATATGATTTTCCCCCCCATAGCATTGTTTTGGGTGTGCAAATATTTGAAATTTAGTCCCCCTTCCAACAATGCCTTGGTGACTTTGTCCCAGTTGACTAGAGGCATTCTCTTTTCATTTTGTTTACCTCCTTTCCAGAAGAACCTTCTAACGATCTCTTCCATTTCTCTGAGAATGCAGATAGGAGCTAAAAAAACAGAGAATTGAAATATTTGCAAACTTTTGAGGACTGCCTTGATCGGTACTGTCTTTCCTGTTAGATTGAGCCATGTAAAACCCCAGGCCTGAATCTTGATTTTAAAATTTTCTAACAGTGGAAGCCAATCTTTTCTAGTTGAATTTTTTTGGAAGATTGGAAGGCCCAGATACTTGAATGAGTTCCAAGTGGTGGAGCCAGCAAAACCAAAATGCCTAGAGATAGTGCTGAGAGAATTGCTAGAAATATTCCACCCATAAATATGAAATTTCCCCTCATTTAACTTTCTACCTGTTGCTTCGCAACAGTCATCCAAAACTTCTTTAAACATTGTAGCAGAATGCACCGAGGCTGCGCCCAACAACAGAGAATCATCGACAAACAAAGCATGGTTAATGTTCTTAACTCCTCTGGCAATGTTTAGTCCGAGGATCTCTTGGTCCAATTGCTTATTTTCTAGATAGAAGATTAGAATAGAGGCTTGAAGAACAAAGAGGATAGGGGAGAGAGGACACCCCTGACAAAGCCATCTAGTAGCATTAAAGAAGTCCGCGGCTCGCCCATTCACCAGAGGGGCAATCCAAGGCTCAGAGATGTAGGCTAGAATCCAATTAATGAACTCAAGCCCAAACCCAAACTTGTGCAACACATAAAAGAGGAAGCTGTGTCGAACACGATCAAAGGCGTTAGCTAGGTCTAGTTTAACCACCATTCCCTTTTATTTTCGTTGCAAGCTTGAGTGAATCACCTCTTGCACGAGGATAATATTATCCACAATCTGCCTCCCATGAACAAAACCTCCTTGGTTCTCTATGATAATATTTGGAAGAATATCTTTCAATATGTTGGCTATCACCTTGGTTATTAGCTTGTAGCCTATGTTGCATAGAGAGATAGTCTAGAATCTGTTAAAAGCATTGGCTCCATTTTCCTTCGGAATAAGGGCAAGAAAGGATGAGTTCATTCTGCCCCCAATTTTCTGACAGGATTGGGACTTCAAGACCATCTTGTGCAGATACTTTTTCACTATCTTCCAACAAACTTGAATAAATCTAGCCGTGAATCCATCTGGGCCGGTGGCTGTGTCCGGCTCCATAGAAAAAAGAGCAGTCTTTATTTCCTTTCTAGTAACCTTTGCTTCCAACTACTGATTCATCCTGGAGGTTATCATGGAAGGAACCACGTCCAAAAACTTAGAATTCTGGTCCATAACATCTTCTTCACCGTAGAGGTTTTTAAAACGAATGAAAGCTGCCCTTTTAATGCTCTTGAAGTCATTATGAGTTATGGAGTCTTCCTTGATTTTTGAGATGGAGTTGAAGCTTCTTCTCACTTGGGATTGTTTATGGAAGAAGGAAGTCTTTCTGTCTCCTGCTTTTAGCCAAAGACTGTGAGGCTTTTGTCTCTAGAATTCTTCCTCATTCAGACAGGCTTTATGGAACTTCTGTTGCAAATCTGCCTCCCTATCTAGAACTTCTTTCGTGATTTCGGCATCTTCCATTTGAAAGTGGTGGAGCTCAAGACTGTCTTGGGCTTGCTTTCATTCTACCGCTGGATTAGGCAGAGTTTTGCCCCAAATTTTCAAGGCAGCTTTCACTCTTCTAAGCTTCTCCTCCCATACGAAGAAAGGTGACCCCTTGACAGTCATCCTCCAACTTTCCTTTACCTTTTCCATGCAGTCTAAGTTCTTGACCCACATAGGGCTAAATATGAATGGAATTGGGCCTAAATCTCTTTGGGTCGATAGTTCTAGTTTAATAGGCTTGTGATCCGAAGCGCTGCAGGGAAGGATATTCATTCTAGCCTCTAATCCTAAAAGCAGGAAAGAACTTTGAACAAGAAATCTATCTAATCTTGCTGCAATATGTCCAGGACCTACTCTTTTATTTGACCAAGTATACTTACTGTTTGAGGGCTTGATGTCTAGTAGGTCCCAATCCTGAATGAGGTCCTCCACCCATTCCCTCTCCGGATCTCTGACGATGCTCCCCCCTCGCTTCTCAGACAAAAGCAAGGTAAGATTGAGATCCCCAGCAATAATGGTGTTTTCCAAATTCTCTACATCAGACAAGTTTTTGATTGAGTCCTAACAGGCCTTCTTCTCCCCTGCATTTACTGGTGCGTACACATTAAAGTGGCTGAAGACCTCCTTAGAATCCTGATGCTGGTGTTTCAAGAATAGCCAATGAGTGTTTTGAAACTCAACGACCAGAGTGAACTTGGTTTTATTCCAAAGAGTGCCCAATTTGTCGGAAGCTCCTCGATCTGAGATGGCCTGCCCTCCCCCTTTGTTCCAAAAATTCTTGCTTGTTTGGAGGAAGTCTTTATCCTCCATTTTTGTCTCCTGGATTAGAAGGATATCTAGAGCTTCTATCCTTAGTAGGCTTCTTATTTCATCTTGCTCCCCATTCCTCTGTAGTTCCAGGAGACAATATTCATCATTTACTTTTTTGAGAGTGGTGAGCTCCTTTGGAACCCTGACCTTGATTTCTTGTCACCTTCGAAGTTCTTGCCAATAGCTTCTCAAGGGTTGGTTGGCTTCCCTGGAGATTATATTTGTAAGTTTATTTCTCTCTGTTTTCCCAGGC
The DNA here is from genome assembly GCA_034641835.2 of Pinus albicaulis. Classification (NCBI taxonomy): domain Eukaryota; kingdom Viridiplantae; phylum Streptophyta; class Pinopsida; order Pinales; family Pinaceae; genus Pinus; species Pinus albicaulis. Next base: position 722,434,106 of record CM076572.1, on the reverse strand, counting down.
AGGCATTCTTCCTCTTGTCGATCTTCTAGCCGTTATGTGTGATTCCCCTATCTCTCCTTCCTCCTCTGTTTCCTTCGACTCTTGCTCTTCCTCTTCAGCTTCTGCATGTTTCTCTTTAGGGCTTTCTAGGGCGCTTTCTCCTTGCCTCGAGCTTGAGGGCTTCCCTTTCTCCGGGGTCCCTTTCTTTTGCATTTCGACCTCCTGGACTTCCATTGAAGTTGAGCTTAAGGGCCCTAACTTGTTCTCTTGGACCTTCGCGGGAGGATTTTGCTGATCAAGAGTAGGCTGGATACCTTTACCTTTTGGAGCCCCAGGAGGGTTTTGGGCCTTATGGGAAGACTTTGATCTCTTTACCTGCTTCCAACCTTCCTCTTTTCCTTTCTCCACCTCTCCATTGCTCAGACAACTCCTGGAAAAGTGTCCGTATTCGTGGAATTTTCGGCACTTGAAGGGAAGCTGCTCATAGTCTAATTTTTGTACATGAGTCCAGCTTCCTACATTTATTTTTACTGCCTCTGAAAGTCCCACCTCTAGATTGACCTCAACGCAGAATCGGGCACAACTGTATTGATCCTTGTTGTTTGCCCGATCTATGAATTTTCCCAGCGTTGCCTATATGATTCAAAGATTCCCAGTTCTAATAATGCACTGGGAGATTCAGAAGCTTTACCCACATAGGAATGGTCGTCGGAACATCCTCTGCTAGATCAAAATCTGGCATCCACTTGTTTATATACAGGCCCTGAGGTCCCATAAAGTAAGGCCCATTCCTAAAAATCTGGTCCTTGTACTCTTTTGAAATGAATTTGAATAGGAAGAAGCCTCTCCCCAAGAAGTACGAGGTAACACTGTGCTTGATCAACGACTTCCAGTTTTTGACAACCCAGGCCTCCGTTGTTTTGGGAGAGGGCCAAAGTCCAATAAACTGCCCCACTAGGGCTCAATCCGTAAGAGACAAGGCAACCTGAATCGATCCCTCTGGAGGAAGGGAAATTTTTGGAATGTCATATAACTTATTCATAAACTTGATGGCTTCTGATTTCTTCTTCTTTGGCAGTGTAGCTAGTAGTGTTTTGAACGCTTCATCAGCAGATGGAGGGGGAGGGGGAGGAGGGGCTTGGGGTGAACTCAGATCCTCCATGGTTGCGAAGGAGGGCGTAACCCTAGCACCAGCAGTAGCACGTGCGGTTTCACTCAGCCAGGCAGCGAAAAAAAAGTGGAGACACATTGTTATGCTGGCCAAATTGAATCATATCAAACCAACTTGCATAGTCTAGTAGCAGAGGGATTGCAAGGAATCATATGTTGGCCAACCAACATCTCAATCCAAGAGAGAGAGGTTCACCAATTGATCTTGATATACAGTCCTTTGAGAGAGCGAAGGGACACTTGTAGGAACTCGAGGGAAAGATACCTTCTTGTTTTGGGTATTTGAGCTCCATAGCTCAAAGGACCCTCTTCAAGTGTTTAGCATTACATATTTTGTTTTTACCCCCAGCACCTAGTAAAGGGAGAACTCTCCACTTGTGTTATTAGGCTGTTTTCTCCATCGAGATTTTGTTTTTTGTATCTTGTGTTTTGATTTTTTCTTAGTTTTTTATGATTAGTTTTCCCTAAAACTTAGTTTACATTGTGTCGAATTTGGTCCACTAACAGTAGGATATCATTTTTCTTCGTGACCTTATGTCGTTAGCAGCCAACTTGCTAAAGAAGTGTATTTCGTACACCCTTGCGCCAAATACACTACCACACCCGAGTAGTAGTATTGGGCTCTCCGCTGGTAGTGATTCCAATTTTCGGGTGGTAGCAGTGGATCCACAATGGATTGGGGGTGGTAGCTTAAGCTGCCATCCGGTGTCAAATTATTCTTATTTTAGATTTTAGAATGTTCAGAATATGAGTAGAGACAATCAAGATATAATTAGGAATAAGAAGATATGAACCGAGATGAGAAATGACGATATTTGATGACAAGATACTTGAGATGGGATATGATTTGATGACATGACACTCGTGATGATTACGTGATGCAATTGGAATTTATCCCTAGCTAAGAGGGAGTGCTAATTTGGAAGCTCGGTGAAAAATTCCAACCATGGGACAAGATTCATATTTTCGAGAGGACCAATTTTGACTATCGAAACACTCAATTTGGAAAAGGGAAAGTCTATTTTTGAGAATTAAATCCCATGTGTGCACAAAAGGACAGGTCGACCCAAAATAGAAATTGGACACCCATGGATGGATATGAATACAATTAAAGTGACCCCCATTTGGACATAATCATTATGATCATTCTTCTTCTTTCTTTGGTTTGGTTCACATAGGTCTATGATGGTTTGTGGAAGTTCGCTCGCACAGGTCTGAGATTACAGTGTCTGAAGCTTGCACGTATGCTAGGTTTTTGGTTTCTGACCACAGGCTTGACACATGAATTTTTTGGCTATAACCACATACATGTAGTCTCAGGCGTGCGGTTGGAGGGTTTCAGAAACACACACATCACACTCTACATGTGGTTGGGACCTAGGGTTTGGTTTTATTAGTTGACGGCAAATTTCGTCAGTTGACCACAAAGTTCGACAGTTGAATGCAAAAAATGACAGTAGATCGTAGGCTTATGAATCAGGGTTTTGATTATAAGCATTGTGGGTTCATCTCATAGATGTTGCTTAGTATATTTTGCTGGAAAGGTTTATGGTTGAATATATGGATCATTGTACTCTATCTTTGCTGAATCATTCAATGACAATCTAATAAGAATAAGAATTTGAAAGGGTTTTCCCCGTAGTGGGTTTTTCCCTAGTCTCTGGCCAATCTAGGTGTCTCTATGTGTGAATGCTTTTCTTCTATTGTTCCTTTATGTTCCACTGCATTGATGATGATATTTTTCTTTATGTGAAATTTCATATGTTGTTGAAAAATGTTGTAAATATGAATAATGATGATGTTGTGAGGTGAATTTAATATGAAAATAAAGAAATGCAATGATCTAAAGCAAAGAAAAATATATCCCTAAGAAAAATTAACATCAAATGCATGCCAACCCAATAAAACTTCTCAAGCATATCAAATGGATTCTCTCCAATCTTACTTGAACATTTTGAACATTGGAAAATTTCCAATCAATTGAGAAGTTCTTCACAAAGGTCTATAAAATGATAGTGCTATAGACATCGCATGACTTTTTTTTTTTTTTTTTTTTTAATAAAAACTTTGCAACAGCAGTTTTATTGCTTTCAGACAAGAAACAAACAAAAAAAACATTTCCTTTAGACGAGCTAGTTTAGGACCTTGATGTATATTATTCTCAAACAACTCAGATAAGATTCCAGCGACCACAAGCTATTGTTTTCAATAGGATGTTTGGATAATATTTATAATAACACTACGCACTAGGTCACAAAAATGGTAGCACCCCGTAACAGTGATTTGGTGATATAACTTCTACAAATCTTGATGATACCACATAATTATCAAAATGTTTCTTTTATAGATAGTTCAATAAGACTCAGTGGAGTCCTTGCAATGTTTGAGCACTTCTACTAATAGAATTAAATACTACTTTTTATTCCTCACAACACAGCACACGTATTAGTGCAATTTTTCTATTTATTTCGAGTGGCGGAGAACCAGGTAATGAGACCATCATTTGTCGAAAATAATATTTTTGTTTAGATTCAATCTCATATTGGCCCATACCTGAGACAACCTTAAGCAAATAATTTTTTTCTTAAAACCCAAAAGCTGATGATGTGGGCATTCTCATATTCTGCCTCAATTGCTTCTAACTCCTTGTACTCACCATTTTCCATGTTAGCAAAAGTGAAATTTGGATTTTCCATGAAAGTGAATTCAAAATGGCCATACTTGCTGTATCCACATTCATTACATAAAAACGAGTCCATATTTTCATAGTTTATATTACAACATTTTCACGTTGATACACATTTTACATGGAAATTTCTGTAAATACCGTGTTTATCTATTACATAGTCGCCACAACGTGGACATTTCAAAGATTCAAGCGATGAGGATTGAAGATTCTCATAGAATTGAATCGTAAAATTGTAAGCAATTATAGGCATTGGAAATTTAACTTTTAATTCAGTTTGATTGAATGCAAGATGATAACTCTTTGCACGTTTCCACATTGACCAATTATTTTTTCTACTCTAACAATCACCCACATGCCTATTATTGTAATATAAATTGAGCACTTTAACTGATTTTGATTGGCGAGCATTGTGAACAATTATTGTGACACTATGGATAGTGTGGTACTTAGCACTTAACAATGATTCGATTGTCAGTAAACTTGGTCTCTGAGTCCAAATTTTCCAACTTCATTCTTGTATACGGAACTTCTGGACAACTACAAGCCACACATGGTTCAATTTCAATATAATAACCATCAAACTCCACCATAATGATGGGTGTGTTGTATATTCGACCATTAGTATGATTTTCCAAGAGTTCATTTTGTGAATGGGGTGCATAAAAAATGCACTTAATCACATATCTAATAGGTGAATCCTATATTAATCCACCTCTTGAGATTTGGCACTATGTTTTGGAGTCCCCTTTCCCAAAATACAAGCATTAAGTTCAAAATATTTTTGATGTTTAGTCTATGCTATTACTTTTAGTATACATATCAACGAGATAACTCCCTACAAAGGAATTAATCTCAAAGCTAATTTTTATTATGTAGGCATGGAACTACTTTCCGTACCTCAAGTTTTTTAAACTCATGCATGCCTTGGTAACATTGACTATTGCGAATTGGTTAGGTTTTATACTTTCAAATTGAATTTCTTCAAAAAGTTGTGTTGAAATTCAACAAGAAAATGCACCACATACTAGTGTGGGATTCCAGTCACACATGAGTGAGGAATTCAGTGACACATTAGTGCTAAATGTGGGTGTCTAATTTTTAAATAAATTGGACAATAAATTGTAGTCTTATCTCATAACAACTTGTAATAGTTAACTAAGTGTGATAGACTTAGTTAGCTCAAGAATTTCGAGTTGAGGGTCAAAGGTGAGGCATGTAGAGTGATTCTTTTAATTACAGGGTCCAGTTGCAGTTGTAACACTAATCTGGTGTGAGTGAAACCAGTTAACTCAAATTAATTGAGTTAAAATCCGTTTAAGTAGTTCTAACTGAGTGATGAGCTAGTGGAAGGTTAAGTGAATTAAATTAGATTTAATTCACAAGTAGTGATCTACCAAGTAATTGATGATTTATTATTAATAGCTACATGCATATCAATTTAGATGACGACCCAGTTGAGACATGTTAGGTAAACTTGACTCGGGATAGAGTCAATGTTGACTAGGGTAAATAATAGTGGTGTTGGGGCATATGGTATTGTGCACCGATGGTTTTTAGCCCATGGTATTGCATGTAATGGAGCCTATAAAATGCTGGGAAGACTTCATTGTAAGATAGGCCTGGAGGTGAGCGGTGAATGCTCACTTGGCCGGATTGGCTAGGGTTTTGGCCAATGGTTAATGAAATTTCATTGGTTAGGTTTTTCCTTGGAGTTTGGGGTTTTCACGGAGAAACATTTGTGTTTATGTTTATGATTTGTCGCTGGCTCTTTTCATTATGTTTGTTCATCTCGGTAAATATTTTATTTCTGCGGTAATTTCTAACAACCGGTATCAGAGCCGAAGGTCTATTTGGCTGATAAACTCGCAGGAAAGAAGGGTTCCTGGTTCGAGTGCGGCAACGTGAAGCTATGGCATGGCGAGCGGATACACGAAGAATTCCGCGAAGATATGGATATCGCGTTTGATGATTTAGAGTTAATGCTTGGAAACACCAAGCGAAGAGCCAAATCCAAATCCATCGCAATGCCTACGTTTAGCTAAAGTGTCTCGAGGAAGAAAACAACTCTGCAAATGGGAGATGATGCGTAATGTTCTATGGCAACAAAATGAAGATGGGCTTTGTGAGATCCAAAAGTAGTGACAACGTTTGGTGCTGACGCCAAGGTGTACTTAGGTGTTGGGATAAGAACAAAACTATGTTAGGCATGATTCATATGCCTATGATATTAAAGATCTTGTAACAAAACATCCATATGCAACATTGGTTGATAATATTTTATGAGAGAGAAGTTAAAGGAGAGAGGATATGTGCACGTGGATTGATTTACTGAACCATGTATCTAAAGAGAACTCCTAGAGGACTGGCGGTTACAGAGGCTGGTGACCCATGTAATCCGGTAGATGGGTTCTTTTTATATGGACATTGATGTCATATGTACAAAGACAGTAACAATGAAACAAAAAAAAATGTTATTATTATAATGGAGTTAATTTTATTACATGTAAATGGGCATATTGCTGTAAGACCTGGTATGGCATGTGTACCCCTGGGTAATAACTGGTAAAGTCTGGGTTAGATCTAGGTGATAGGGGGGATGTCAAGTTAACAATTACCTAGGTAAAAAAAAAAAAATTTGAGGGGGGAAGAGCTAGAGTGAGCGGGGTTGTCTCACTTAGCAGTTTTGGCTGGATTTAGTCAATAAACCCCAAGTCAAGTTTAAGGGGGTAATTGTTAGGTAAAATTGACTCGGGATAGAGTCAATGTTTACTAGGGTAAATAGAAGTGGTTTTGGGGCACATGGTATTGTGCACCCACGGTTTTCAGCCCATGGTATTGCATGTAATGGAGCCTATAAAAGGCTGGGAAGACTTCATTGTAAGATAGGCCTGGAGGTGAGCGGTGAATGCTCACTTGGCTGGATTGGCCAGGGTTTTGGCCAATGGTTAATGAAATTTCATTGGTTAGGTTTTTCCTTGGAGTTTGGGGTTTTCTCGGAGAAACATTTGTGTTTATGTTTATGATTTGTTGCTGGCTCTTTTCATTATGTTTGTTCCTCTCGGTAAATATTTTATTTCTGCGATAATTTCTAACAAGACAAATGTTAAAGGTAAGTAAACTTTCAATTGTATTATTAGCGAATTGCCTGAATGCAATTATAAAGCCACAGGATGCCCATGATGGGTTGTGCAGTCAAGGAAGGTTGGAATTCCTATTTAATACGAATTATTTTTCCTAGGGATTATGTGAGAAAGAAAGGCTAAAGGTGGGTAGGAAATTGGCTATGTATTGGTCCAATTTTGCTTAGATCAGTGTGAGACGATTGGTAGAGTGTATGAGGTTCTTGTGAGCACACATGCATTGCATTGTTTCATGATTCCTTGGCTGATTATACAATAAATATAGAGGGGTTTTGAGCAATTGCTTTCCCCAGGAAAATCTTGTGTTGTGCGATTGATTTACTTCTTTCTTTTACTTGCATGTGATTGAGCGATCGTGATTTATATTCCACAAATATAGTAGAAGGATTCAGTATCTTGTTTTAGTACATTGCATGATCAGATTGAATCCATTGGTGTAATTTCTACATTGTATCAAAGCACCAGGAAGCACAATAGTGGAGAAGAAATTGATTTTGTGTTGAAGATTAATCAAATTTGCAGATACATTCTTTGGAGCTATAAGCTGATCAAGATGTATTTCAATGGCTTGAGACTCGAATATGCACTCGAGGGAAATTCAAACTATATTTCATGGAGAGACAGGATAGAGGCAATATTGGAGGATAATGGGTTGAAGGAGTTCATTGACACTGATATTCCCGAACCCAATTAGGCAGATGCTACGGAGCATGAAGCATGGAAGAAGAATGTTGCAAAGGCGAGGAGGATATTATTAGAGGGAGTTCGAGATCATATTGTCTCGAGTCTCCATGGAAAGGAAACTCCATATGCTATGTGGAAGGCCTTGACATATTTGTTTCAAAGCAACAGTGACCACAAAAAATTGGCACTCAAGGACAAGCTCAGGAAAATCAAAATGGAGAAGGATGACACAATCCATAAATACTTGACCAAGTTCACTCAATGTCGAGATGAGCTTGGAAGTGTTTGGATTATTGTAGCTGGTGATGACTTGGTGAGACTACCACTTTTAGGCCTTCCCAAGAGCTGAAATAGTTACCAGGGCTTTGTGAATGGGAGGGAGAAGTTACCATATTGGAGCGACTATGGTTAAATTTGGTACAAGAAGAGTTTCAAAAGAATACCAGGGATGGATCCTCATCCAAGACTGATGAAGAAGAAATTTGTGCCTTGGATGGTAAGGAAAAGAAGGTGAAGGGGAAGACGTCCCATTCCAAATCTGAGACTGACAAAGAAGGCAAGAAGCATGACATGTCAAAGGTGAATTTTTTTTACTGTCATGATCATAGAAACTATGCCAAAAATTTTCCACAAAATAAGAACAACAAGAAGGCTTTGGGAGCTGCAATGGGTGAATATTTGGCCTCACAGTTTGAGTTGGACGTCTCTCTCATTGCATGCATGGCATCAACTGTGATGGGATCTATGTGGTACTTGGATAGTGGAGCATATTTCCACATGATAGGAAATAAAGAAATCTTTAGTAGCTTGGAGGAGAAGGATCTTCAGATGCACATCGAGATGGGTGATGACGGGAGGTATAGCACTACTTGGATTGGTACAGTTACTTTCCAGAGATAGTCAGGTAAAACTTTCATATTAAAAGATGTCATCCATGTACTAGGCTTGAAAAATAATTTAGTTTAAGTTTCTATGTTGGAGGATCTTGGATATGATGTGGTTTTCAGTGAAGAAAAGGCGGTCCTTCGTCACAAAGACACAGGACAGGTAAAGAAGATTAGGGTTCGTGTGAAGAACCTCTACAAACTTAATGTATATGGCTACACATCATTGAGCAGTAAAGTAGGGAAGGTGGTGAGTCGAGATACAGGTGAGTTATGGCACAGGAAATTGGGCCATCTACACCACAGTGCTTTGAGGATTATGCAATAGTTTTTTACAGGTATTCCAAAGGGTACTCTTGCGTAGATAGACACATGAAAGGGATGTACCATGGGGAAGTATACTAAAGCCACTTTTCTTGAGAAGGAGAACCGAGCAATGATAATACTTGAGAGATTTCACTCAGATGTGTGTGGACCATTCGATACATCTTCCACAACAAGGCACAACTATTATGTGATTTTTGTTGATGATTTTTCTAGAAAGTGCTGGATTTTTTTTCTACAGAATAAAGATCATATGTTCTCCAATTTTTGTGAGTTCAAAGCACTGGTAGATAAAGATACAGGGAAGAAGGTGAAAGCTCTAAGGAGTGACAATGGTGGTGAGTATATCTCTAATGAATTCAAGAACTTCTATGCCAAAGAAGGAATACACAGAGAATTGATTGCACCTCATAACCCACAACAAAATGGGGTTGCGGAAAGAAAGAACAAAACAATTGTGGGAGCAACACCAGCTATGTTACATGATCAGGGCCTACTGTTGCATCTGTGGGTAGAGGTATGCAACACAATGGTATTTGTACAGAACCGTAGTCCACATCGTATACTTGGCATGAGTACACCAAAGGAGGCTTTTTCAAGTAAGAAACCAGGTGTTTCATATTTTATTTTTTTTGGCTCATCTATCTATTTCCATGTGACCAAAGATGCTAGGAAGAAGCTAGAACCAATAGCATAGGTTGGGATATTTATGGGGTACACTGATACTCCCCACAACCATCAGGTGTATTTTCCAGCTAACAAGATGAAAATTTCTAGGAGAGAAATCCATGCGATTGTCCCTTAAGAGGGAGCTTGACTTGCATGTAGATGAGGAACTCTTAGTTCCAAAGGATGAACCTCAGGATATGGAGCAGCCACAAGTAGAGGATCATGGAGTGGTAGAAACCACTCATGCAAAGCCATCCACCAAAAATGGTAGGAAGCACACCAGAAAGGTTGAAAGATTGATGCTAGATGCGATAGAGCATGTAGGTGCACCTACATCACAACGCATGCAGAGAAGGTCCCCAGACTGTTGAAAATGCGACAAGATGATGGAGCTTAGTGAAATGAAGTCGCCTTCACTAAGTGGGCCCGCAGGCTATTTTTGGTGCAAAGTCTATTTTTAGACATATGGATCATGGTCTATGAGTTGCAGGATGCTATTTATGGATGATTGGTCGATTTGGTAAAAATAGATGGACCTCTATTTTTAGACATTGGGCGGTTTCTATTTTTAGACTGCCGGGCTAAAAATAGAACAGTCAAATATTATTAACCCTTAATAATATTTAGACTATAAACATTATCTTTTCCTCTTGGAGCACTTCAATTTGATGCTTGGATGTGGCACATGCAGCTGACAGAAGGAAATACACTTTTCCTATGGGTTAGTTGAGCTAATGCATGGTTGACTTCAGTTAGAACTCATGTGGCAGAGTTTGGTGGAGTTGATGAGGCAGTTGATGGAGTTGTGTTCAGTTTAACTTAGTTGAACTAGTTGTATTTAGTCTAACTGATAAATACACTAGTGATGAGTGGTGTGAATTAATTATTAATTAATTCACTAATTATTAACTCATAAATCAACTAAAGAACACATTAGTTAACTGCAATGCATGGACAGTTCAGTGGAGACCAGTGTTAGAGGTGGGTGAAAGGGTGAGTGTGACTATTAGTTGTGACTATACCTGTGCATGAGATTTGCACACACATTGATGGAGATTTCCAATGAGGATTGCGCAGTTGGAGCTAGTGGGATTTGAACTTGGATCTCATCATTAATCAACTTGGATTGCGCAGTAGAGGCAGGCAAACTTGTGGAGGAGATTTGAACCTGTGACTAGTTCACTTTCCATACTAGTTTTGTGTGTAGCATTGAGATAGTGCTGAGAGCTGTGAGAGCTTTGTGCTATGTATTGTTACATGTTCTCTATCATTATAATATACAGATAATTGGGGGTTTTTAGCTATTGCTTTCCCCATTACATACTGTGTTGATATGTGTGCTTGATTATTGTTTTATGTGAGCATGCGACTGCTTCTATTTCCGCATATTGATGATCAATTGTAGAAGAGGTTATGTGTTATGCATGAAGCTTAAATAGTGTGTAATCAGGATAATCTCGATGAATAATTCAACAAATTATTCAAATTTCTACATGGTATCAGAGCGAGATTGATCATCGGATCTATTACAATGATTACAATTATTTTGGTAGACAGAGTCTGTAACGGGCCAGGTAGCCTCTGGATCCATCCTTTCTTTGAAAGGTGATATATCCAGTAAATGCCCCTACAGTCGATCTCTGTGCTAGAAATAATTTGTTCTCATAGATCGGAATCTGTTGAGTTTTGAGCTGGTGGAATTCGAATTTGCAGCAGTTTTCTTGGTGCCAGAGTTGAAATGTCTTTCAAGGGATTGCGACTGGAATATGCCCTTGAGGGCAGTTCGAATTATGTTGCATGGAAGGACTGGATCGAGGCGGTATTAGATGATAACGGGCTGAAGGAGTTCATAGAAGCTGAGATCCCAAAGCCTACTGATACTGCTCAAGTTGAGGCTTGGCAAAAGAAGATGGAAAAATGTCGAAGGATTCTGTTGGAGGGCGTGAAGGATCACATTGTATCCAGCATGCATGGAAAAGCTTCTCCATACTTGATGTGGAAAGCGTTGACAGATTTATTCCAAAGCAAGAGCGACCAGAGGAAGTTGGCGCTCAAGGATAAACTCAGACACATAAAGATGGAGAAAGGCGACAGTATGCTGAAGTACCTCACGAAGTTCATCCAATGCAGGGATGAGCTGGGAAGTGTGGGGGTGACTGTCGATGATGAGGAATTGGTGAGCTTGGCTCTCCTTGGTCTTCCGAAGAGTTGGCATGCCTATCAGGATTCTGTCAATGGTCGGGAGAAATTGCCGGGATGGGAGCGACTTTGGTCAGATTTCGTGCAAGAGGAGATAAGGCGGAATACCAAAGACGGATCTTCATCAAAGGCATATGATGAAGAAAATTGTGGTTTGGCTGCCAAAGCAAAGAAGGGGAAGAAACAAAGAAAGAGAAAAGCTTCTCATTACGAGTGCCGAAAGGCAAGAAACGAAGACATGTCAGTGAAATTTTTCCATGTTGTCACCAGCACGGACATTATGCCACAATTGTAGTCGCAGAAGAAGAAAAATAAGCAAGCTGCTGGATCTGCAGCGGGAGAGGCCTTAGCCTCGCAATTTGAGCTAGATATTTCGCTGATCGCATGCTTGGTCTCAAGTGTGATGGGATCAGTATGGTTCTTAGACAGTGGTGTGTCTTTTCACATGACTAGAGATCGAGATCTGTTTTCAGATCTGGATGAGAAAGATCTTGGAGTGCACATCGAGATGGGCGATGATGGTAGATACAGTGCGACCGGTATCGGTACCATTTCCTTTGAGAGGGAGTCTGGTAAACCCTTCGTATTAAAGGAAGTGATGCATGTTCCAGGATTGAAGAAGAATCTGATCTCTGTGGCGATGTTAGAAGACAAGGGGTACGATGTTGTCTTCAGCGAAGGAAAGGCTTTCCTGCGCAGTAAGACAATTGGAGAGACCCGGAAGATAGGGGTTCGAGTCAAGAACCTTTATCAGTTGCAAGTAGATGGCTGCGCAGCAATGGCATGCAAGGCAGAAGGATTGGTGAGCCGGGATGATGGCAAGCTGTGGCACCGGAGATTGGGTCACCTTCACCATGGAGCTTTGAAGATACTGCAGCAGATTTCTACTGGGCTTCCTAAGGGCACTCTTGCGCAGTCAGATCAGTGCAAGGGGTGTACCTTGGGAAAATTTGTGAAAGTCACCTTTCACGAGAAGGATAGTCGCGCCACGACGATCCTTGAGAGAGTTCACACAGACGTGTGTGAACCTTTCTCAGTAGCTTCGATAGCAAAGCACAAGTACTATGTGATCTTTGTTGATGATTTCTCTCGGAAGTGCTGGATCTTCTTCATGCAGAAGAAGAGCGAGACATACTCAAAGTTCTGTGAGTTCAAGGCGCTGGTTGAGAAGGAATCGAGGAAGCATGTGAAGGCTCTTAGGAGCGACAATGGTGGTGAATTCATCTCTACTGAATTCAAGGACTTTTGCAGCGCAAAAGGGATTCGGAGAGAGATCATCGCACCCCATAACCCACAGCAGAACGGGGTTGCTGAGCGGAAGAACAGAACGATCGTGGGTGCTGCACGGGCAATGCTGCATGATCAGGGCCTACCCCTTCACTTGTGGGCGGAGGCATGCAATACTGCAGTATATGTGCAGAACCGTTGTCCTCACAAGATACTTGGCATGAGTACACCGGAGGAGGCGTTTTCTGGCAAGAGGCCTGATATTTCCCATTTGAGGATTTTGGTTCACCTGTCTACATGCATGTGACGAAGGATGCTAGAAAGAAGCTGGATCCTTCCGCAGAGGTTGGAATATTTTTGGGGTACACTGATACACCCCACAACTATCGTGTGTATTTTCCAGACAGTCGCAAGACTGTTGTGCGACGGGATATCAAATTTCAGGAGGAGAAAGCCATGCAGTGTTCGCTTGAGAGGGAGCCACACTTGCATGCATATGAGGAGCTATTAGTTCCTAAGGATGAGCTTCCGGATGTGGATCAGCCACAAGAGGAAGTTCATGGAGTGGAAGAGACCACTCATGCAGCGCCAACCATCAGAGGGCGCAAGCGCACTACAGAAGTTGAGCGACTGGCTCAAGATGCAGAAAAGGTTGTAGGACCACCTACAGCACAAATGACCGAGACAAACCACCAATTCTTACACTAGATACATGGCTCTTGTGAGAAAATGTGTCGTGACAGATCCATCCTCTTTCGAGGAAGCTGTGGAGGACCCCGCATGGGTAGATGCCATGGTGGAAGAGTATGATTCTATTGTCAGAAACAGTGCATGGGAGATTGTCCCGCAATCGGAGGGGAAATCAGTGGTAGGTTTGTGATGGATTTACAAAGTGAAGCAGGCGGCTGACGGGAGTGTGGAGAAGTACAAGGCAAGATTTGTTGCCCGAGGCTTCTCACAAATAGAGGGGATCGATTATGAGGAGACCTTTGCACTTGTCACAAGGTACTCTTCCATACGGACGATCCTAGCTCTCTCAGCGCAGATGGGATGGCACATCCATCAGATGGATGTGAAGACTACGTTCCTCAATGGAGTCATTGAGGAGGAGGTGTACATAGAGCAGCTCGAAGGTTTCGAGATCTTCAACAGTGAGTCGCATGTGTGCAGACTCAAGAGAGCACTGTACGGGTTGAAGCAAGCACCTCGTTTTGAAGAGTGAGGCGGATCCTAACCTGTACCAAATTGTGGTGGAGGGGAAGTTGCTGATCATTGTACTGTATGTAGATGATCTGATTTTGACGGGTGATGAGCTGTTGATACTTTCATGCAAGGAGGATCTTGCTAGAGAGTTTGAGATGAAGGACTTGGGCCTCCTTCATTATTTCCTGGGATTGGAAATCTGGCAGCGCAGTGATGGACTGTTTGTTTCTCAGGGTAAGTATGCCCAAGAAATATTGGAGAAGTTCAACATGCATGGCTGCAAGCCTGTTGATACTCCTCTTCCTGGAGGTTGGAGGAAGGAGGATGCTACTTCGGCGGAGGTAGTGGATGCCACTGTTTATCGACAGTTGGTGGGGTCGCTTATGTATCTGGTCAATACACGACCCGATATTTGCTATGCTGTTAACCAGCTTTCGCAAGCTATGGTTAAGCCTACCAAGCTCTTCTGGAAGGCAGGCAAGCATGTATTGCGTTATCTTAGAGGCACATCGAGATATGGCTTGTGGTACAGACAGGAGGATGAGGTGAAGCTATGTGGCTTCACGGATGCAGATTGGGCAGGGAGCCCAACGGACAGAAAGAGCACATCTGGAGGGATCTTCAGTATCGGGTCGACAGCAGTTTCTTGGTACAGCAAGAAGCAGAGATCCGTGGCACTCAGTTCAGCAGAGGCTGAGTATATGGCAGCAAGCTTGGCTGCATGCGAGGCCATATGGATGAGGAAGATTCTGGTCGGGTTGTTCGGGTCACACTTGGAGCCTACTGTGATTTATTGTGATAACCAGAGTTGCATTAAACTCTCAGCTAATCTAATATTTCATGATAGATCCAAACACATCGACATCAGGTACCATCATATCAGAGATTGTGTGCAGCGGAGAATCATGTTACTTTCATATATTCCCACGGAGGATCAGGATGCTGATATCTTGACGAAGGCGCTCACCAGGAGAAAATTCGAATACCACAAAGGCAGGATAGGGGTTGCATATAATCCATATCTTGTTGAGAGGGAGTGTTGAAAATGCAACAAGATGATGGAGCTTAGTGAAATGAAGTCGCCTTCACTAAGTGGGCCCGCAGGCTATTTTTGGCGCAAAGTCTATTTTTAGACTATGTCTATTTTTTAGACATATGGATCATGGTCTATGAGTTGCAGGATGCTATTTATGGATGATTGGTCGAGTTGGTAAAAATAGATGGACCTCTATTTTTAGACATTGGCGGTTTCTATTTTTAGACTGCCGGGCTTAAAATAGAACAGTCAAATATTATTAACCCTTAATAATATTTAGACTATAAACATTATCTTTTCCTCTTGGAGCACTTCAGTTTGATGCTTGGATGTGGCACATGCAGCTGACAAAAGGAAATACGCTTTTCCTAAGGGTTAGTTGAGCTATTGCATGGTTGACTTTAGTTAGAACTCATGTGGCAGAGTTTGGTGGAGTTGATGAGACAGTTGGTGGAGTTGTGTTCGGTTTAACTTAGTTGAACTAGTTGTATTTAGTCTAACCGAAAAATACACTAGTGATGAGTGGTGTGAATTAATTATTAATTAATTCACTAATTATTAACTCATAAATCAACTAAAGAACACATCAGTTAACTGCAATGCATGGACAGTTCAGTTGAGACCAGTGTTAGAGGTGGGTGAAAGGGTGAGTGTGACTATCAGTTGTGACTATACCTGTGCATGATATTTGCACACACATTGATGGAGATTGCCAATGAGGATTTCATAGTTGGAGCTAGTGGGATTCAAACTTGGATCTCATCATTAATCAACTTGGATTGCGCAGTAGAGGCAAGCAGACTTGTGGAGGAGATTTGAACCTGTGACTAGTTCACTTTCCATACTAGTTTTGTGTGTAGCATTGAGATAGTACTGAGAGCTGTAAGAGCTTTGTGCTATGTATTGTTACATGTTTTTCTATCATTATAATATACATATATTTGGGGGTTTTCAGCTATTTCTTTCCCCATTACATACTGTGTTGATATGTGTGCTTGATTATTGTTTTATGTGAGCATGCGACTGCTTCTATTTCCGCATATTGATGATCAATTGTAGAAGAGGTTATGTATTATGCATGAAGCTTAAATAGTGTGTAATCAGGATAATCTCGGTGAATAATTCAGCAAATTATTAAAATTTCTACACAGACAAGTATATTGGATACATGGCTCTTATGAGCGAGTGTATTGTGACAAAACCATCCTCTTTTGAGGAAGAAGTGTAGCAACCAACATGGGTTGATGCCATGGTTGAGGAGTATGACTCCATTATCATAACGGTGCATGGGAAGTGGTCCCAAGACCAGTGGGGAAGTCAGTGGTTGGATCCAAGTGGATCTAGAAGGTGAAGCAAGTAGCAGACGGGAGTGTGGAGAAATACAAGGTTAGGTTTGTGGCAAGAGGATTCTCACAGGAATAGGGGATTGACTATGAGGAGAATTTTGCACCGGTTGCAAGGTACTCATCGATTAGATCCATCCTTTCACTCTCAACGCAGATGGTGTGGTCGATACATCAGATGGATGTAAAGACAACCTTTCTAAATGGAGTTATTGAGGAAGAAGTATACATTGAGCAACCATAAGGTTTTGAGACCTGTGACAGGGAGTTGCATGAGTGTAGACTGAAGAGAGCACTGTATGGGCTGAAGCAAGAACCTCATGCTTGGTGTTAGTCCATGTATGTCAGTGTCAAATGAATCTTTCAGTTTTTTTCCATTAAGTTAGAGGTCAAAATTTTTACTTTTTTGAACCAGTTCTCATAAATAATTTTGGTCGCTGAGGAAGGTTTAAACCATATATGCTGCTCCTTCATTTCATTTATAGTCACCATTGTCAAGGTCATCACCATCATCAGTTTCAAGATCACCATCTCCATCATCATCATTAAAAAAGGTCTAGGGTTATGTCATTTCATTTCATTTAGGTCAAGTCTAGGTTCAACCCTGCCTTTGGAAAAAATTTCAAATTTTCTCTAAACATAAGGCAATAATCCTCCATTTCATCCAGAAAACCCTAATGAAGGATCAAACAAGTTTATGAAGTCCAAATAAAGCCATCTCTCTTGTTTCATATGGCTCAAATTTCAAGAAAAAGTTTAAAACATCTCATCTTTGTCTCATTGTTTCATGAAAATTGAAGAACTTCGTCTCACTATTTTATAAAAGGATCCAAAAATTCATTATGACTGTCAGAGCTCCAAGGGAGGTCATTTTTCCCTACTGTCCTAGTAAAATTCAAAAGAGTGTCATTTCAAGCTTCAAAGACATCTTATCTATTTTGAAGAGTCACTATCCAATGTGAAAGACCAAAGGTGAAAGATTTCAAAGTTTTTAATAACAATCTTGCTGTCTCATGAAAAGGAGAAAGTTTGCCTCAATGTCTCATTTTAAATGCCAAAGAAGGTTAGCTCAAGTGTCAAGGAATGCAAAAGAGGTTAACTTTGTCCTCTCATCTCACTTAAAGAGCCAAAAAGTCACCTTTCATGTTAAAGGGTTCAAAAAGTGTTATTCTGTCTTCTTACCTCATTTGAAAAAGCCAACATGTCATCTTCCAAGTTGCACACAGGGTTTAAAAAGGTCATTTCAAAAGTCAAGGAGAGTGAAGGAAATCAAATTTGTTTTTTTTTCATCCCATGTGAAGGAGTAAAAAGTCACTTTCAAAAGCATAAAAGGGTCAAATAATTTTTTGTAGACATCAAATGGAAAGGTAAGGGTCATTAAAGTTTATAAAGGGTGAGTAAACTTCATTTTTATTCATTGTTACCCTTTCCACTTATAAGAGAGAAAATCTCCACTCTCTTAAACTCCACGCCAACCTTAAAAATCCCATTAAAACCATTTACAAATCACCAAACACTCCTTCTTTATGCTTCTAGGCTTGTTTTCTCACTAATTGGGCTCCTTTGTTACGTTTATGTGGATTCGAAATATATTGGAGAAACCATTTGTTATGTTTCTAAGAGTAAAGAAACCCGTTGTTACGTTTCTGTGAATGGAATCTCAAGTGTTACACTCCTGTCAGTTGAGAAAATCAAGTGTTACGCTCCTGTCGTGTTGGAGAAACCCTTTGTTATGTTTCTGAGAGCGAGGAAAAACATTGTTACGTTTCTGTGGTGTATTGGGATAGTGTTACGCTCCTGTAGGTGGTCAGTTCTAGTGTTTTGGAAGCCCGAAACCCTACAAACCCTCTAGCCTTCAAACTCATTCCTTGGTGTGGCTAATTCACAAGGTAAATTTCCATATTTTTATTGTTTTGGATTAGATTGTCATTGGTTTTATATGTCATTTATGTCTTCTCCATCTCTCCACTGTCCTCATATAAAAAATTGCTTTGTCAAACCCTACCTTATTCAACCCAAACCCTACCCTATTCAAACCTAAACCCTAAACTATCAAACAAACTACATTCATACACCCGCATGCCCATCTACATTCCTATCACATTACCCTTCATAACATGTCAAAAACAATAAAATCCTAATCTAATGCTATTTTACATAGTGAGAGCAGTGAAAACAGTGAAAACATAAGTGACTGTGTTTTAGGGTTTTGAAAGACTTATAATTATCCATTTTCACTCATTCCACTAGTATTGTGGAGCCGAGGTGTCAGCATACCCTCTGAAATTTTATCAAAAATTTTGTCCAGCTCCATGATCCTGAAAAATAGAAAAAAACTTCTTCACTAGTTTTTTCCCACAACCAAAATTGGGAAATGATTGTGTTTTGAGGATTTGAATGATCTAAAATCCTCCATTTTCCTTCATTCCACATTCATTGTGGAGAAAAGACACCATCCTATTCACTAAATTTTTGTCATAATTTTTTCTCAACCCCATCACCCCTATTTCACCTCACAAACTTACCGAACTGTTGCACAGGCTATTTTCACAGTCAAAATTGGGAATTCCACGTGTTTTAGACATTTTGACACCTTCCACTCATCCATTTTCTCTCATTCCACCTTTAACTTGAAGTTGACACACAAAAATACCTATTTTCCTCAGCTTCAAGACCCTTCATTTAATCCACCAAACTCACACCTTCATACACTATGTTTTCCAGATTTCCATTCTCATTCACTCATTTTATTGACATCCTGGGGTTTTCATCATTCCAGTGACTGTTGGGAGGTATA
Organism: Pinus albicaulis; assembly: GCA_034641835.2. Taxonomy (NCBI): domain Eukaryota; kingdom Viridiplantae; phylum Streptophyta; class Pinopsida; order Pinales; family Pinaceae; genus Pinus; species Pinus albicaulis. Next base: position 722,414,762 of record CM076572.1, on the reverse strand, counting down.
AATGCTAGATTTACACCCATATCTAAATTTTCAATATGGGGTCGTAAGACTTAGAGACGTAGGACAATATATGCCAGAATATGGCCTCGGGGACTTGCAAATCAAAACCCTAGAACTAATTCAGAAAGGAAATCATGCAGGGAAAAGAAATAAGACATTTCAAAGTAAGCACACTGCAATTTAATAACCTATGCAAGAAATAAAGGATGAAAAAATTCCTAATCAACTACAGCTACACTTGCAAATATGAAAGCATGAAATAAATAACTATTTAAAATCTATACTTAAAATGCTTCTTCCGAATGATGCTTCAAAATCTGTACTTAAAATGTTTTTTCCAAATGATGCAAGTACTGTTGCTGGGAAGAAATCATAAGCGTATGGAAATATCTAGTTCAGGCTTTTAAATAAAAGTATTTTTTATGCACTTACTTATATTGATTTACTTATACAAATCTTGGTATTAAGCTTATGCTAATGTTGTTTCCAAGATCAATTTCATGCGACGTTTTAAACTATTTATAAGTGCCAAACAATACGAAATTAAATGAAATCCTAGTTGATTTTATATCATTATTACTCCCGTTTAAAGTCCCTGCAATTTTAATATATTTTGTTATAAAATAAATTGAACAGGGCACGAGGAGGAAAAATAAGAAGCACTTGCTAATTTGTATTCAATTGAATTGCTAAAACAAAAATCAATTCCTAATTAACTAGATTGTTAAATTTACCAATCAGAACCTGGGCATTTAAATATTAAGCATAAAGGAAATGAAAAAATGAAATTGAAGCACACCACACAATTCAGGAAATAAAACACACGACCCATAAAACACAAGAAAACCTACAGTTTCAATGAAATAAATCATTCTAGCAGTCGACTGAATAAATCCTGAGAATATAGACAATAAGCTGATTGATGGGCCTGATCTCCCAGCTCAATATTCCTGAAAAGAATCTACATTAATACATTAACTTATGAATTCAAAATAGCCTAGAAAATATAAATCGGATGCAAAATCATATTATTGCTGAAATCAAATCACATAAATGCTAATAATTAAATGTTGGGATCTAGTGGATCATTCCACTGGGCTCAGACTCCTCTCATGGCACAATTACAAATGAATATATACAAGAAAGGTAATGTCCAGGTAGCCTAACATTCTTCTCTGCAATCCCCTCTTCTCTCCATCCTTACGTAGTGGTCTATCTCTATTACACTCCTCCTTACAAGTGCACAACTTCCCCATTATATGGCAACAACACTACCCTTAATTAAATGGGTTAATTGTTGCATAGGATATAAATTTAGGATTTTGGTTAATATGAATTAAATAAAATCAAAACAACGAGATTTGATTTCCAATTCAGGTTTGAGCTGGTGTGATATGGCTTCTGTGTGCCCTCTTTTGTATGCCCTCGATCCCTATGCAATCGATCCCCTCTTATAGCAGCAACGCTGCCCAATTATCCAGGCCCTTGGTTACACACACATACAAACTTAGAATTATAAACTGATTCAAGGCCAAAATAAGAAAATCCGATTTTGAATGGGTTTGAATTAATGTCAGACATCTGCTGAATGTATAAACTGAATCATAAGATATTATCATAAAAACAACCCTGAGGCTTCTAGAAGTATTTTAACCCTTATCTTATTACTAGTGATGGTGCATTAACACATATCTTGATGAGGTGTTGACCCTTTCAATGCTGGGTTGAATATCACAGTGGACAATCTCTCCGATTCCACATTCTTCGTGTAAATACACTAGTGTCTCTCCAATGCACATAAAACAACGTTGGGCCTTTGCTTCTAATTCAAATTTGAGATTTTATTTTATTATTTATTATCGCGGTCATCCCTCTGCTACATCAACGCTGGGTACTAATTTGGTTTTTGTGGAAATAAGTTTATCATCTTTCCCTACCAGTAATTGCCGCTGGAATATTGTAGAGACCAAATAAAAGTATTGGAAAACTTTCTTTAGAGCAAGAGTACTAATCTCAGGAAATCTGACTTCTCCAAGTGTTGTTTCCATGAAACTCCCTGTTGATGTGAGCATATTCTTGAGATTTTTGGAGACAAGAGATGCCTTCCAATCAATAAAAAATTCAAAAACCCTATGCACTAATGAGTTTGACTGTGTCCTCCTTCCTCATTTTTCTTCTTTCGCTATAGAGAAGAAGGATGTCGAGACTGGACTTGCAATGATAGGATGATTCAATTCCCAACCAGTTGAATGTTATTGCATACAATTGCTAGAAACTAAGAAACTCGGGGCATTATAGTTCGTTGAATCCCTTTTTAACCATTATCGTATAAGGAATACTAGAGTCCGCAAGGTATCGCTCAACGTTCCGCTTCCATATAAAAAATTCTCCCATTTCTTTTATTGTTTGAATTGGCCTAAGGCGTGCAGGAAGTCCGATGCAGAAGAGGAGAGGAGGAGGAACAACACTGCCGATGCTTCCTTCTCCTTCTATTTGTTTCATTATCTCCCTTGATTCGTTTTTCTTCCAACAATTCCTTACCAATCCAAATCCGTACTTAAATGCATTTAAGCATTCCTACATTGCTAGTGCTAGACTTATTCACCTGCCACCAAGAAATCACATTACTAATGAAATTTACTCAAAATAATCATCAAATTAACGATCAAGAAGAATTCATAATTTAATAATTATTGTCTCTAAATTCCTCTAATCATTAACTTAATAAGATAATAATGATTAAAAAAAATAGTCTCAAGCGATAAAAAACATGAAAATTTAGACAAAAAGGCGGCTCAACATTCCCCCACGCTGATCTTCTTGCACGTCCTCGTGCAAGCCAAACCGTTAAACTATAAATCTATTAAATAAGGGAGGGGAAATGTTTGAAGATTAAGAGTGTTAGCAAAAATTCCAGTGAGTAAAGATGATGATCCCTAGTATTGCAATGCATTCATTAGCCCACAACATAACTATTACAATACCAACGAAAACCATGTTACAGTTCTAATGAAAGTATCGATTGTAGGAATGATAAAACAAGATTAGGTACTGAAAGTAGTCATTGTAGAGAAAAGAGTATGTCACATACCTGTTACCTTGTTCCAAATGAATTCCCTGTCTTGTTTCTGCCCAAAGTCTTATGAAAAAAATCAAATTTTGCTAAAAGGTGAAATTTCAAAAATACTACCACAAGATTCCTGCACCTACTATAACAATCTTGTACTTAGGTCATGCAGCACATATTTGGAGGCAACTGCAATCAATACACATTTTTAGCAACCAACACCTTGTGAGTAGTCATCATTGAGTATTTCATCACTTTAAATACCATACAAATTAAAGTTATGATACCAGAAAAGGAAAAAGAGCATTATGACACTTCCTTGGACCAATCAAAACCTCTTTATTGAACACTCTAAATTTCGTTGTCATCTAGATGCAAAATTGGATTTATTCTTAGTCTGGTACGAATAATTACCTTCACTAAGGGTACCACTTCATTAAAGATTCATTATTTTTGAAAGATAGATCTCAAATCATCATGTTCAAATCGTCTTAAAACCATTTTCCAAGAAAAAGGACGAGTTTTCAGGGAAAGAGAAGGATAACCAATAAAATAATAGTATATAATTAACTTTAATACCATAGACATGGCCCTGCTGCCTGCAAGTGTCCATAACCTCGGCAGGATGTCTTTTGACCCAACAAAATGTCCATGTCCCACTTACTAAATATAGATTCAAATTTAGCTTATTTGAATTTTAGATGAAGGCCACACTCTTGCCTTGGTAACCAGCTGATGGTAGTGCCACTCATAAGAAGTAACATGGATGAACAGGCCAGATCGTGATGAGACCTCCTATCTTCCAACCTTTGGATGAAAGCCATTACTTTGGCTTGGTGACCAGAAATGGTAATGTCATGCATGTTATGTCTCATGATCGTGGTAGGTCGGCTCATCAAAATACCTCCTATCCTCCCCTAAATATTCTGTAAGCTTTGATTATGATTAACCTTAAAGGTTACTTAACATGTGGGGAGACAGATCTACTCCTTAAGAGTACAAGATGTCGTGAAATTTTTTTAATGACTAATCATTGCTGGCTAATTCCTCTACCCTAAATACTTATTGAAGATATCCTAAATAATGACTGAAAGATTCCTTGAGTTGATAATTCTAGTGTTCTCATGAATAGCCCATTATGATCTTTACAAGAGTGGTCCACCATAGGGTGTTTTTCAATAGTACCTTCCAAGGGAAGCTGAAAACATATATCTTAGATGACAACTCATTTGGAGTGATTAATCCTGGTTACTTTTGCAAAATCACGAGGTATTAGAGTGAATCGTACTCAACAATATTTGTCACAAATGTGTGTTAACAACTAATGTGGATCAAAATTAGTTTCAGTGGCACTACTTTAAAAATCAAGACCCTAATATCATTATTATAACATATTTTATTCATGGCATTTTATTATTATACCCTACCCTACTCTAAGAATTGGAAGAATCCATTCTAAGTATAGGATTACTTCCAATGCATCCATGTGCGCAACAAAAGGATAATTATACTCATGTTCAAATTTGAAAATTATAAATGAGACAATACCAGAACATGAGGTACCAGCTGTACTAACTTAAGTGATGCTAGAAATTTTCGAATGATAAACAAGGAGTGGATACTGACAGTCATTTGGAACCAAGATTCTATGGGATCCATATAATCTTGGTCACTTGATTCATGAGTAACATTCAGTGCATCATGCAAATCCTCCACATTTCTTTGTTTATCCTCTAAAGTGCAGGTCAGATCAGATAGATGTTCTACTTCTGATGGCTTCTCCTCATCATGCGTGATCCACAAATTCTCGGTCTCCTTAGGAAGATCTTTCAGATCTTCATGAAAATTCTCTTCCAGAGGAATAACCTTTCTCTGATTGATGCCAAAATGTGATCTTTCTATGATGTAGAGACCCCAACTTTTGCTTGGATTTGAAATAAATCTTGGAATAACATCACACTTCTTGAAATTTTCTTGCTAGATGGAAAATATAGTTAGCACCAAACTTGAAATATTCGTTTACGGGCAACCAAATTTTTGGGCGACCCCAAGAAAAAGTGGATGCGCAGCTCTTCACTCACGTCTTACCGTCATCTCCGCCCTCTAGTTTCCCTGTGAAGGTAAAAGTGAAAAATCAATCAAATTCAATTGCAATAAATAATGAAATCCATACTTTGCAGAAAAGAAAATCACACTTTGCAGTAAAGAAGATCACACTTTGCAGTAAAGAAATTCACACTTTTCAGTAACGAAAATCACTCATTTGCAGGAAAGAAAATCACTCATTTGTAGGAAAGAAAATCACTCATCTGAAGAAAATAAAATAACTCCTTTGCAGTAAAGAAAACCTGGCCTGTGAGCTTTATAGAAATACCGTCCAGTATGCTTCAGCAAGCAAGGAGAATCTCGTTAATCTAAAAATTTAATTGCGAAAGAAAAGAAAAATCATAACAAATCACGAGGCCTTATCCTACAATGCCTCCCTGACAACGACGCCAAAATGTTGGGAGGTATAAATGCTATATTTACACCAACATTTAAATTGTCAATATAGGGTCGTAAGAATTAGAGACGTAGCACAATATATGCCAGAATATGGCCTCAGGGACTTGCAAAATCAAACCCTAGAACTAATTCAGAAAGGAAATCATGCAGGGAAAAGAAATAAGACATTTCAAAGTAAACACACTGCAATTTAATAACCTATGCAAGAATTAAAGGATGCAAAAATTCTTAATCAACTACAACTACACTTGCAAATATGAAAGCATGAAATAAATAACTATTTAAAATCTATACTTAAAATGCTTCTTCCGAATGATGCTTCAAAATCTGTACTTAAAATGTCTTTTCCAAATGATGCAAGTACCGTTGTTGGGAAGAAATCATAAGCGTATGGAAATATTCAATTCAGGATTTTAAATAAAATTATTTTTTAGGCACTTATATTGATTTACTTATACGAATCTTGGTATGAAGCTTATGCTAATGTTGTTTCCAAGGTCAATTTCATGCAACGATTTAAACTATTTATAAGTGCCAAACAATACGAAATTAAATGAAACCCTTGTTGATTTTATATCGTCATTAATCATATTTAAAATCCATACAATTTTAATATATTTTGTTATAAAATAAATTGAACAGGGCACGAGGAGGAAAAATAAGAAGAACTTGCTAATTTGTATTCCATTGAATTGCTAAGACAAATTCAATTCCTAATTAATTGCATTGTTAAATTTACCAATCAGAACCTGGGCATTTAAATATTACACATAAAGGAAATGGAAGAATGAAATTGAAGCACACCACACAATTCAGGAAATAAAACACACAACTCAGAAAACACAAGTAGACCTACAGTTGCAATGAAATAAATCATTCTAGCAGTCGACTAAATAAATCCTAAGAATCTAGACAATGAGCTTATTGAGAGCTATAATATGAAAAACAAAAATTTGTTTGATGGAAGGGCTTAGATTAGGTTTAGGGATAATCAGGCTCGAACTGATGACTTCCACCAGATGGATCCGATCTCCCAGCGCAATATTCCTGAAAAGAAACTACACTAATACATTAACTTATGAATTCAAAATAGCTTGGAAAATATAAATCGGATGAAAAATCATATTACTGTTTAAATCAAATTACATAAATTCTAATAATTAAATGCTGGGCTCCAGTGGATCATTCCACCGGGTTCAGACTCCTCTCATGACACAATTACAAATCAATATCTGCAAGCAAGGTAATGTACAAGTAGACTAACATTCTTCTTTGCAATCCCCTCTTCTCTCCATCCTTACACAATGCTCTATCTCTATTACACTCATTTTTACAAGTGCGCAACTTCCCCATTATATAGCAGCAACACTGCTCTTAATTAAACGGGTCGATTGTTGCATAGGATATAAATTTAGGATTCTGGTTAATAGCAATTAAATAAAATCAAAACAACAAGATTTGATTTCCAATTCAGGTTTGAGCTGGTGCGATCCTGCTTCTGTGTGCCCCCTTTTGAATGCCCTTGATCCCTTTACAATCGATCCCCTCTTATAGAAGCAACACTTCCCAATAATTCAGGCCCTTGGTTACACACACATACAAAATTAGAATTATAAACTGATTCAAGATCAAAATAAAAAGATCTGATTTTGAATGGGTTTGAATTGATGCTGGACATCTGCTGAATGTATAAATGAGTCATAAGATCTTATCGTAAAAACAACCCTGAGGTTTCTATAAGTATTTCAACCCTTATCTTATTACTGGAGATGGTGCATTAACGCACAACTCAATGAGGTGCTGACCCTTTCAATGCTGGGCTTAATATAACAGTGGAAAATCTCTCCGATTCCACATTCTTCATGTAAATACACTAATGCCTCTGTAACAACCATAAAATAACGTTGGGCTTCTGCTTCTAATTAAACTTTGAGATTTTTTTTTTGATTGTCGCGGTCATCCCTTTGCTACATGAACGTTGGGTACTGATTTGGTTTATGTGGCAGGAAGTTTATCATCTTGCCCTACCATTTTCCGCTGGCATATTGTAGAGACCAAATAAAAGTATTGGAAAAATTTCTCTAGAACATGAGTACGAATCTCAGAAAATTTGACTTCTCCAAGTGTTGTTTCCATGAAACTCCCTGTAGATGTGAGCATATTCTTGAGAGCGTTGGAGACAAGAGCTGCCTTCCAATCAATAAAAATTCAAATTTCCTCTGCACTAATGAGTTTGACTGTGTCCTAATTCCTCATTTTTCTTCTTTCGCTATAGAGAATAAGGACGCCGAGACTGCACCTGCGATGATAGGAGGATTCGATCCCCAAACAGTTGAATTTTATTGCATACAATTATTGGAAACTAAGAAACTCGGGAAATTACAGGTTCCTTGACTCCATTGTCAACCATTATCGTATAAGGAATACTAGATTCTGCAAGATATCGCTCAACATTCTGCTTCCATATCATAATTATCCCATTGCTTTTATTTTCTGAATTGGCCTAAGGCATACGAGCAATCCGATGCAGAAGAGGAGAGGAGGAGGAACAACACTGCTGATGCATCCTCCCCCTTTTATGTGTTTCATTATCTCCCTCGATTTGTTTTTCTTCCAACAGTTCCTTACCAATCTAAATCCGTACTCAAATGCGTTTAAGCATTCCTGCATTGCTAGTGCTAGACTTATTCACCTTCCACCAAGAAAGGACGTTACTAATGAAATTTACACAAAACACTCATCAAATTAACGATTAAGAAGAATTCATAATTTAATAATTATTATCTCTAAATTCCTCTAATAATCAGCGTAATAAGATAATAACGATTTAAAAAAATAGTCTCAAGCGATAAAAAATCGTGAAAATTTAGACAAAAAGGCAGCTCAACAGTGACCAACACCATGGAAAGTGACAAGAAGAGATTCAAAGGAGGGCACCATCTTAGACTTGAGCCATTCACCATGCAAGAGATTAATTCTTTGCCATTGGCTAGAAGATGCTTTCAAAGAACTAAGTGTTTAACATTTTGTGAATGGCTTATGGAAGGAGGGTATCATCTTTAGTTGTCCAGCCTTTTTGCAACCAGCTACAATATGGGAAAGGTCACTCTTGCAGGTATGGATATCAACTTATAATCTGACGTAATTTCTTCAGCTACATGTATCCCTTCTCATGGAGAGTAGTGGTTCATGGGTATAGACCTTGAAATTGAAAACTATAAGTAGTTCCTAAAGCCTCATGCTAGAGATGATCCAAAATTTCCTTTTCCTTTTAGAAATCTCAGAAAAAAAGTATGCTCCTTTGATGATGTTTATAATAAAGTACTTTACATGCGAAGGAAGATTCTCCAGGCTATACAAGTATCACATCAGGATTTTGATGCATTTTACCAGAGTCAAAACACTTGATTTGCCTCATTATTTATATAGGGGCTTTATTAAGATGGCTGAGAAGGTTCATAGAAGAAGGGAAAATCATGATACTAGTCTCTTTCATCATGGCGTTATCAAGCTCATTGTGATGCATCAGTTGTCCTCCAAAAATATGACATGGGAAGAATTCTTGGAGAGGTTGTCAGCAGCGCTTTCTGTCTTGCCTATTACGTCATCACCACAACCAATGGAGATTGGATTTTCTAGCATGCCTTTTCAGCTTTCATACGTCCCTAGGTTTGTGGGATTTTCTCACACATATGAGATAGGAAGAGACAAGTTTTGTGCCTAAGTCTACCAGGAGATTTCTTACACTTGGCACCCATGATGAGAAATTTCAGATAGATGAGCCACCTCTTTTGCGTCAACATGATGAGTCAGTTCCATTGGAGCCTGAGGCATCAGAGAATGAGGAGGTCAAATCAACTTAAGACATCATCAAAGAGAAATATAAAGAGATATCAGAATTGAAAGAGGCCTTCTCCATTGCCCAATCTCGAATTACTTTCCTTGAGCGGGAAAATTTTCAATTGCAAGTGAATCAAATCCTGCAAAGCAAGTACAAATTAGACATGGAGTCAAATACAGGTAAAGGAAAGAAATTTTTTGATGTTGACCAAATGCAAGAGATGGAGGTTGAATCACATGCAAAAATAACAAGAACAAGAGGCCTAAAAAGGGCATTGGAGCAAGAGAAATAGCAAATTCATCAATATGAAGAGTTGACATTTGATGAGCTCATTTCCATGGAGAGAAATGAGGATAGAGAGCTTTGGCTATCAAGAGTTAATGAGCATGTGGAGAAGTTATTGAAGAAATCTAAAAGGGATAACAAGTTTCAAGGGCACATGACAAGTCATTATCATACCAGGGATACCATTTCTCAAATAAGGCTGAAACAAGTCAAAAAGAGGCTTAAAGAGGTGCAAATGAAGCTCAAGGAGAAGGATAGCTTGGATTTATTGGTTGAAGCTTCATTAGCTATGTGTCCTATCTATTTCAGGTGTCAAAGAACCAATTTTGAAAGCTTTGTTGCAATTTTGGTATTTTACATGATTTTGGGCAGAATTCTGGAAAATTTTCATTGTAGAAGCGTAACAAACACTTATGAATTTTTGTTTTGGAGGCAACCAAATGGTAATTTATTTACATGGATGGATGTATTTTTATTAGTACATCATAGGTCAGTAACCCTCCTAGCATGACAAGTTAAAAATTTGGGAGAAAAAGCTCTAAAACCACCTATTTTTCATGTTTCTGCCTCCTTTTTGGACCCTATGTTACGCTTTTGAGTGACTATGGGAGAATGGATTTTTGAATTCCTTCCCATGGTAAATTTTGAAAATTGAAGATGTTATGGAAACTAGACACACAGGGATAGTTGACCATTTTTTCAGAAATGAATTTAGACTTCTCAAAGTGCCTCAAAAGTTCCTCCAAAGTTCTGCTACGCTTCTGCAAATTGTTTTTAAAATCTTCAGTAAGAATTGTCATAGATCAACATTGGATTCCCTCATGACACTTTTCAAGCTCAGAAATGGTCACAAATTTGAGGCTATGAGTTGTCATTAGAGATATTGGGTTGGTTTTTTATTCCTATTATGATGGAATTTGTAATTAATGTAAGGGACAAGCACTCCTAGTTTGTAGCTAAAATTCAGGGAATGGTTTTTAACCTCCCTAGAAATTAGGAAATGACTCATATTTTGCATTTATGATCCATTTTGGATGGGATTTCAACATGAAGAGGTTTCATGGTATATATTTTATATAATTAGACTCTCTTTTTTCTTTGGTTGGGTTGGATAGTCTCATATTTTGCAGTGGATCTCCTGTAACCAGCTTGTGGAATGAAATCAGAGACAAATTTGTAGGAATTGTGTTGAGATACTTGTGGTATGATTTGGAACATCTATGTTTCTCATGATTTTTTATTATATTATTCTTCATACCATGTATAATTATTCATATATGTCTATCTTGTAAGTTTGAGAGCAAAATTCAAGTTATGCATGCTCTGTTTTAGACAAGATTCACCATAATATGTTCACTTGCTTCTTAAATTGAATGAATTCACCTCAGTGCTCATTAAAAATCTACTCCATATTCATCCTATACTCAATGAATAATTAATATGTTTCCAAAATACCTATCTTTCCTCACACACTCTCTGCAGGTTGACCTCGAAGTTCGGACCTAAAAATCTCATTTACAGTTCATTCACTGACGTTCCTATCCAACATTCAAAATATCAAACAATTTTTACTCATTTAAGCTTACATATATAGCCTAAAATCTTATGATACTAAACCATTTGACTGTTTAAAGTGACAATGAGAGAGCCCTCTCTGGTCTAGGTAGGGCTAGCTACCTGACCTAAAGTTTGGTTGGTGGTTACCTTTTGTCCAATCCTACTGTCAGCCTTAGGAAGTTGGGGAGAGTGATAACACTTGGTACACCATAATCGACAACTATTTCACTAGGTTGGGCTTCAAAAAACGTGAAGCGGATGCGAACCTATATCATATTGTGGTTTATGGTAAGCTTTTGATTATTGTACTTTATATTGACGATCTTATACTAACAGGTGATGAGCAACTCATAACTTCTTACAAAGAGGATCTTGCAAGAGAGTTTGATATGAAGGACATGGGGCTCTTGCACTATTTAATTGGCTTGGAAATATGGCAAAGAGATGGGGAGATATTCGTATCTCAGGGAAATTATGCCAAGGAGATTCTGAGGAAGTTCCACATGGAGGGAAGAAAACCCATGGAGACTCATCTTGTAGGAAACTAGTGGAAGGAGGATGCTACTACTACAAGGAAAAGACCCTCTAGCGGATGTTTTTGAGTAACCCCTTACAAAAATAGCCCAGATATCCATTTGTAGCAGAGGTCTCTAGAGGAGGTTGGCGGGTGGAGGTTTTTGCGGATGTTTTGTTTTTTGTCTGGTGCATTTCTAATCATACACCGCACCGGTGCATTTAACTCACAAAGCATCGGTGCGTACTAAAAATTGGCACATCGAGTCACCGTGCTCTCCATACAGACCCGCTTGGTGCATCTCATTAATGTAGCGCACCGGTGCGCTACTCAGAAACAGGCCCAGTGCATCTTAAAAACCTGTGCTCAAACACAAACATGCCCGGTGCGCCTCAAAAACCCGCACATCGAAACAAGGTTAAATAAAAAAAATTACCGACCAAAAAATCTACATTTTCACTTCTTTAGTGCTCCAGAGCTCTCAAGCATCGGTGTGAATTTCCCTTGTGTGAGGTGCCCTGCCATCGGTGCTCCCATTGCACGCACTGCTGCCGTCCATTGCCCACCTTCTGGATTTTGAATTTTGGAAAACGGTGGGAAAATTTAGTTTTGCAATTTCTTCAGCAAATATGCCTCCTCGACGCCCAAATGTATAGGTATTTTTTTTTGTTTCTCAAAAATTAAACTTTTTAGCGGATTATGTTTGTAAAAAAAGTTAAAATTTACCATTTAAAAAAAAATATTTTTCTTTCCTGCGTGGTGTGCTCGAGCCGTTCGCCTTGCACCATTCGCGGTGCGGCCTGTAAATTTACAGGCCGCACCGCGAATGGTGCTAACAGACATCGCACCGGGTCCGATGTGGTACCGAAAATGACACACCAATTTTTTTTTAAACCTATATGGCGATGTGGTCACTTAAATGATCGCACTGTTGACTATGTAGCATTGTCGAGAGGGCGATGCGTTGACTAAACTATCTGCCCCGGGGCAGATAGTTCGGTTAACGCACCGCCCTTCGAAAATTGGTACATAGTGAATGGTGTGGTCCTGTAAATGACCACACCGTTGACTATATACCAGTGTGAGGAGGGTAGTGTGATGACTAAAATTTTTGCCCCGGGGTGGGGAAGATAGTTTAGTCAACGCATCGCCCTTCGAAAACTGGTACATAGTGAACGGTGTGGTCCTGTAAATGACCACACCGTTGACTATATACCAGTGTGAGGAGGGTAGTGTGATGACTAAATTTTTTTCCCCGGGGTGCATAGTTTGGTCAACGCATCGCCCTCTCGATGATGGTACATAATCAATGGTGTGGTCGTTTAAATGACCACACCATTGACTGTGTAGTAATGTCAAGAGGGCGGTGCGCTGACAAAACTATGTGCCCCGGGGCGAATAGTTTGGACAATGCACCGCCCTCCCGACACGGGTATATAGTCAACGGTGTGGTCATTTACAAGACTGCACCGTTGACCATGAATTAATGTTGGGCGGTGCGTTGACCTAACTATTTACCCCAGGGTGGATAGTTTCATCAATGCACTGCAGAAGAAAGTACACTTCATGTTTTGTGGTGCGCTGCAAATTTCCATGTGAATCATTCAGCGACGTCAAAGGAGAGAAGAGAGGTAACACCAAGAACATATGGCGGACCAGTATAACGTGGTTCGTGTGTGGGAGACATGAGAGAGGGAGAGACTTATTTACCCTCTCCCTATTACAGCAGCCACCTTGTTGCTCCTAAGGGAGATAGGCCTCCTCAAGTTCTATGAGGAGGCTACATCCCTGAAGGGCCATAATGGGTTATTGCTACAAATAATCTTCAAGTGGAATTCCCACCGACAGGCTTTTCAGGTTGCTCCTAACCAGTGGTACGGGCCCATTGAGGAGGACATATATTTTATTACTGATATATATAGGAGAGGGCAGAATTTTCCCTCGTTCATAGAGGTCCCCGTCAGCTATGCAGCAGGGATTCAGTTGGTGTACTCCTAGAGATACATTAGCTCCGATATACTTTCTCGTGCAGATTTTCAAACCTTCGGTGGTCAGTTACGTATTGCTTTGTTTGGTGCAGAGGAGGTGAGGTACCTCTCACTACTGCTGTCGAACATTTCAAACCATACCAGTGACGGGAAACAAATTAGTTGCTCGCTTTTATTTTATGTTGATTCTTTATTACAGGCGCCACGACTTGTGAGGTGTTCTGTGATTTTTTTGTGGCAGTTTTGTACAACATTAGATAGATTTCATTCTCAGGCACAAGGGAGGGTGAACTTCCCTTTTGCTTCAAAGTTATTTTGTTTATTTTCTGAGAGGTTTCCAGAGAGGAGGCCTACTTTTTTTCGGCAGCCTCATAGGCCGATGTTACACGTACGTATGGAGATGTGGGGCCAGATGATGCCCAAGAGGGCCGAGTCTGACTTTTCCGCCATGATATCTCATGATGCACTGGATTTTCTATCCAGTGTTGATGATCACGCCTTCGTTCTGGTGCCATGTCCATATGCTGGTTTAGATTGGCGAGGGTGTGCCAAAATCCTCTTCACAGATGATGATCGCCGGATGAGAGAGGTAACATTAATGTTTTCTTTAAATTTATTCTAACATGTTATTTAACTTGTTTTATTACATTTTTTATTGAAATTTCCTAATTATTGTTGTGTACTTATATATATTTTGTAGATATTGGGTCCACCGCCACCAAATGATCTAGGTGTAGATCCTGCTGACAAGGAGATGGAAGATGCGGAGGATCAGGATGATGACATAATTGGTCCTCATGATCATGCGTAGGTACCAACGAGTGTGAGGCGTAGGCTTGACACTCGATTTAGGATGGAGTTGGGCGACGAACTCTATCGAATCCTAGTGGAGGAGGGAGTCAAGTCGGTCACTATCAGAGAGATATAGGTTGATCATAGGTCAACACACATATGGAGAGGTATGCCTCGTGATATGTTGACCCTGATGCGGCATATCGTTGAAGCTACCAGATTACTGGTGCGAGCGAGGAGGGCCTGTCGACGTAGGCATGGTGGAGATGTAGTACGTCAACAATCGAGCAACACATTATCTAATGATCATGGTCAGGGGAGTGATCATCGTTCTAGTACTCCAACTCCTCCTCCACCTCATGTCGGAGATGAGTAGCCTACAACATCCAACAATCATGATCATGAGCCGACACCTGATCCTAAGGAGGGCATAGGTCCATTTGAGGAGGCAGGTCCATCGACTGAGCAGGTCGCTGCACCATCTATTGATCAACAGGTTGGACCATCCATGAGTCATCATGAGTAGGTAGTTGATCCTGATTAACATGATGCACCTCTATATCAACAAGCACGTGATCGACATCTATCTAAGCATGTTGAGGCTGCACCATCTATTGATCAACAGGTTGGACCATCCATGAGTCATCATGAGTAGGTAGTTGATCCTGATTAACATGATGCACCTCTAGATCAACAAGCACGTGATCGAAATCTATCTAAGCATGTTGAGGCTGCACCATCGACTGAGCAGGCCTCGACTAGTACTACTGTTGATGTACCACCAACTGATATTTGACATTTATATGCAGTTATATTACAGCGAGATATTTGACATTATATATATATATATATATATATATATATATATATATATATATATATATAGTCCATGTATTATATGTTCATGTTACATATGTACTTAATTTACATGTTGTTGTTCATCATGATGTGTATATTATTAGGTCATGTTAGATATGTTCATTTAATGTGCAACTTGCAGATTGATGTGTATGTGATAGCAGTTATTTGACATGACATGTATATTTGATGTTTGTGTTGTGATGATGTTATACAATGCTTGTGTTTTGTTAGATGATCATGATCATGATGATTAGATGATAGCGAATTTGAATGTGTTTTTTAGTCGAATATGATGTTTGTACGATGGTTATCATGATCGTGATGTTTATTTTTAATATTAAATCATGATATTTATTAAACATTATGTCGTGATTGTAATTGAAATTTTAATTTTAATTGTATGTAAAATTGTAAAATTGTAATTTTTTTTCTAATTGTAATTGTATGTAAAATATTTGTAAAATTTTAATTGTAATTGAAATAGTTAATTTATTGTGAAATGATTGTAGTTGTAATTTTAATTGTAATTGTATATATGTAAAATTGTAAAATTGTAATTGTATGTAAAATCCTAAAATTGTAATTGTAATTGTATGTGAATTGTAAAATTGTAATTGTATATATGTAAAATTGTAATTGTATGTAAAATTCTAAAATTGTAATTATATGTAAAATATTTGTAAAATTTTAATTGTATTAATGTGAAATGATTGTAATTGTATATATATGTAAAATTGTAATTGTAATTTATGTGAAGTTGTAAAATTGTAATTGTAATTGTATTTAAAATATTTGTAAAATTTTAATTGTATTATGTGAAATGATTATAATTGTAATTGTATGTAAAATTCTAAAATTGTAATTGTAATTGTATTGTGAAAATGTAAAATTGTAATTGTAATTGTATGTATTGTCATCATTCAATTTTATTGAAATTTGTAAATTTGTAAATTTGTAAATTAATTGTCAATTTTGAACCATAACTACCGTAAGTTAAATATATACCGTAAAAATCGTTAAATTACCATAATTGTAAAATTGTAAATTTGTATGAATATAAATAATTGTAAAATAATAAATCTAAAATAATATGAATTTTTGTAACATAATAAAGTTTAGAAAATAATGCAAATAAATTCATGTACTTTAGAATTATCATTATTTTATTATGACCTTACATATCAAAAATAACAGTGTACAGTTTGAAGATATCATTCACACACATTTAAAGCAATCAAGTAGTTGTTTTATTTTAGGAATTCACATTATAAAAAAAAAGAAATTTATATAGTACGCCATTGTTTTTGAGATCAACATAATTGAAAATTATCAAGTGAAATGATTTTAACATTAACACAATGCAAATTACCAATTAATTCAAAATACATATTATAATGTTTTGAAAAAAAAAGTCTTAGTTATAAGGTAATTAAGTCCTATTCTTTATAAAAACCCATCTTAAAAAGTATAAATAATAAAATAACACATGTACCATATCACTCTCGGTTCTCATGATCACCCTCATTATCTTCCAACTCGCTTGGCATGATAACACTATTGTTCTCAAAAATATGTTTTGATCTAGGGTCATGTCTTGATACGAACCACCAATCCCTATCCAACACATCTGGGTAAAAAAACACCTGGTTGCAGTGTTTGGGGAAAACATAGGGCTCTTTAGTTTCATCCCACATATTTCTAGAGTTGATACATATCAGCATACTATTGCGATCTTCCTTTACATTATTCATATCAAAGAAGTCCCACCACTTACACCTAAAAATAACACATTGGAAAGAAGAGAAATCCACTTCAATGATCTCTTGTATCTTTTCGACGCAACCTAACGTCCCTCGTACTAGGTTTTGATCACGGTGGCTAGATCGACTAGATTGTTCGAACTCGACTTCCACTCCGCAGTATTGTGTCATGTGTCCATCATCGACATTTTCTGTGTGAAAATGGTGTCCATATGCCCACATAAATGGGAACAAATGCACCTATAAAAAAGTTAAAAAACCATAGTGTCATGTGTCTTATAATAGACCAACAGTGAAAAATATGAAATATAGATGTAATTACATTTCAAAAGTGCATTATTAAGTTTAAAATGTACATAAATTGATTATTATTGAGTGGGTACACCTAATCCCTATGTTTAGCGCATCCTTTTCCGACACGTGGGTAACGATCGGTTGCACCGTATTTCTCTCTGACTTGGTCAGCAACCCAACTATTGGGGCATATTTTGGCATATTTTCTTTTAAATGATCAGGATAGGGCACAATTATACCATTCAACCATTTGAATTATTTACTGTCACTATCCCATTTCATCCTCTTTGTTCATACAATGCGACCCACGGTTGTGTCGCTTCGAAATTGTAAAGAATAAATTTATTGATTGCTTCAATTTTTGTATTCACTGATGAAATCAAACCGACATATAGTACATATGAGATCAAAATATACATTATATCAAAGTTCAACATGAATATATACTTTGTGTAAATTTGAAAAATGATAAGTCGCTTACTCTTTATCAAGCGCCTTTTTCGATTCATTTGGAGCAGCCCCCCTTCACTTTTGTCTTCATCCCTTTCATTGTCCCAAATCACCGCACCTGGTCTGTTGTCGATATGCTTGATGTACTCACTGGAATAATATAAATACTCATACGATATGTACGCCTCTGCCATATGCCCCTCATGTTTTTCCCTTTTTCGAACAAGACCTTTCAATTTATTCATGTACCTCTCTAAGAAGAACATCTAATGACAAAAAACCACCCCAAATAATTCAACCTCATCTACTAGGTGGATTAGAAGATGAACCTGCAAGTCCATGAAACTCGTCGACAATTCCTTCTCAAACATACAAAAAATCTCAACTATCTCCTGATGCCACCATGGAATGCTAGCCACATGAATCTCCTTTGACGTGATCCAACGTACAAATGCAGATACTTTAGATATGGCACATCCTAGGTCTTAAAGGAATTCATGTTTCACACATCCACGCACGAACAAAGGATAATGACACTGCAAAGTTATAAACACATGCAATAATATACAAAATTAGTTATGTTTTATGATCCTTGCATGGGATAACATTTATTAATATCACAAATAATAAAATCATGTGTTTGACATTATATGTACTCTTAGAAGATTCAAATGGTCATGCGATTTCAACCCCGACAAATGGTCATCCACGGTGAAGCAACGCCATAGTGAAGGCCCGTATGAATATGGCACCCTCACACCCATTATAACTTCCTTTGCAAAAGAAAGATCATATTTTTTTAAAATCCATGGGACATCACCTTCTTTGAAATACCATGAATTAGAAGGACCAATGCTTGCCTTTGATCTTGTACTTTCTAATCATCTTGGCCAATGTTTCTTTTTATTTTTTGAAGTAATAAGATCTTTCCTAACAACCTATGTGTCACTTTGTTTCGATGATATGTACGTCCATAGAAGATGAAACATTTTTAAATATATGCATGGGATATAATAAGTGGGTAATCTTAAGATGCTCTCAATATGGGAGGTTATAAAAGATAGATTTCCTTTTCATCCCAATGGGAAATTTCTCAACATAGGTGTCGAAGAATTCTAGATCATCGAATATAGGCTCCCCATTGGAATCGAAAATTTCTATGAAATCCTTCTCCATCTCTCTCTGATATGCTCTTAGCCATTCAGATGGTGTCATTATTGGAGGCCTTTGGGTTCTCTCTCATTTACCATTGAAAGCAGATGCTTATTTTCTGTAAGGGTGTTCTTTTGGGAGGAATACCCTAGAGTAGTCATACACTGGCTTTTGTAGGTTGTTGGACCATCTAGCTTTCAGAGAAGGTCCACAACATTTACATCCAAAATACCCTTTTGTTACAAGACCTGCGAGATTATTGTATACAATATATATGCATGACACATTAAAGAATATCATGAATATCAGAACAATTACAATGAATTAAATAACTAATATGCCAATGAATATTTTTACGTATATAAACAAGTCAATAAACATGTAATTTACCAGAGAAAACTCCTAAGCCTAGATAATTATGTGTCGTGTAAGCACATATTCCATACAACGTAAAACTCCTCTCTGCTACGATGGGTCTTGATGCATCGTATAAATTTATCCCATCCCATAATTCCTTCAATTCATCTACCAGTGGTTGTAAGTAGACATCCATATTCTTCACTTGTCTTCTACCAGGGACTATGAGAGCCAACATAAGATGTTCATTCTTCATGGACAACCATGGGGGGATATTGTTATTGATCACTACTACATGCCAAACATAAGTTGGTGTTCTGGAGGGAATATGGGTTGACGCCGTCCACGGCTATGCTGAGTCGTAGACTTCGTACTTGATCCTTGAATTTTTCGGGCCATGTATCCTCTATATGCTTCATGGCTGTTGAATATGTTGGGATTCACATAACTCCCAACTCACTTCTGTGTGAGGCATGAAATCCCTGCAACATAGCTAATTATTTGCAACGAAAGAGCCTTTGAATCCTTGGGATTATAGGAATGTGCCTCAATAACTTTAAAGGAGGACCACGTGATTTACCCTTCTTTTTTTATTTATCATACCTGTCATGCCCATATTTTAGCCATATCTCTTTGTTTTTATATTCTCCTCTATATAGAATACAATCATTTGGACATGCATGATATGATATGTAATCAACACGCAACATTTTCAACAATTTATTTTCCTCTTCGCAGCAACCGGACAAGACATTATCACTCAAAAGAACCTTATCTTTAAATAACTTGTAGTTGGTGATAACGGATAATATTAGATGTACATTAATGCTGATATAATTATTAACATTCATAAAATTTACCATTTGTAATGTTCATTGTGTGATTATATTTCTCAAAATATAAGGGAGGAATTTATGGTCACTTACCTCGAAATTTCCGAGAAACATGCATTCGAAAAGCCAAAATTTTCTTTCAAGTTGTATAGTAACATCGTTGTCCCCAACTGGGTATACTTTGACTGACCACCAGGTCCAAAGAGAGGGGTGGTGGAAGCAAATTTAAGGGTTTCGAAAAAGGTATCAATGATATGAGCATCATCCCCTAGCTGATCATCGTTCTTGAATGCATCTAACAATATTGTCTCCATGGTAGTCGTATCCATTAAGTAATCATCCATACCAATCTCTGTTTGATTGCCTCCATTACTAATACTATTGCTGTAGTCATTCCTAATTGGTGAATCTTGACGTAGTGGGAATTGAATAGGTGGTTGATTCAACCATTCTTGGTATTGTTCCTCTCCGATTTTTTCTTTTAATGCAGCCTTCTCTTGATTTGACATTGTCGTGGAGTGCAACAGAAGATGGTAGGTAGGTCGCTCATCATCACTAGAATCCTAATAATTTCAAAAAATATATTTGAACATGATTAGTACAAAATCTATGATATCAATTAGTAAGCACGTCGAAAATGCATGATTAATTGGTTTGACGTTGAAATAATTACATTAATATACCAAACAATTATTATTACCATCATTGTCCCAGGATTGTGGCTAGAAGATGAAATGTTACAATTGGCAGGGTGAAGCGATTGTCCATTTTCAGCTACCAAATGCGCCTTGCGGTATGCTGCTCCTGATAAGAGCTTCTGATGTTTTGGAGCTGTTTGAATATTTTGTGCATCTGAACACGATTCTGAATCTGCATGAACCTGCAATTTTGTATACATTAATTTTATTAAGTTGATTGACATGGATAAAAAACATAAATTCTATTATATAATGAAAATATAAATAAAATATGAAGTAAATAGTACATCTCGAGATGGATAGGGAGAACTCTGTGATGGAATTTGAGAAATATTATGGAACGAGATGGATTTTGAAGAATTGTCCATTCGATATAATTATGATATTTTCTCCCTGCATTTAAGCAAAATCAACAATAAATTTTGGTGTACACACCTAAAGTAATTTTGGTTCCTTAAAAATGGACTTATTGTTATCGGTGCTAATGTACAATTAACCGCATCAGTGCATTTTAGTTACTACGCGCCGGTGCTATGTTATGAATTGATGCATCGGTGCCTAATAGCCAAAAATAAAAAGCGCAACTTTATTTGTTTAAAGTGGAAAAAGAGCGGTAAATTGAAAAATGGGTGACAAATTATTTTCGAAAATATAATTTCATAAAATAATTATTTAAATAGTAAAAACTTTTCATTATTTCATTATTTTTGCAAAATTTTTTAGGGAGATATTTTCACAAGAGACATACCTGGAGCAGGAGATCATGAGAGCACTATGGAGCAGCGAAATACTTTCGAACAGAACTATTCAGACAATCAGAATTCCAAACCTCTGGTGATTCAAACCCTGTAGCATAGAATTTCAAACCATCTGGTGATTAAATTTTACTGTAATAATCGTTTCTTTTATATTTTTAATTTGATTTAATACATGGTAAGTAAAAAAATTAAATTTTACTATTCATTAAAAAAAAAACAAAAAAAATCCATTCTTATGCTAAACCCTTGATTCTTTTTGTTTATGTCCTTCTTCTTGTTTCTGTGACTTCAGAATTAGGGCTTTTCATTTTGTATTTATAGGGTTTGTATTGATATATATATAGGCCTATGACATCTAACCCACGGGACGACTTGCAGAGTCGGATCCCAATCCATGTCGGCCCTTGTGTGAATTTTAAAAAACTAGATTTTTTTTAATCGGTGTGCCCTATGTAAATTAGTGCACCGGTGTGCTATTTTATCACAACGCACTGTGCATGTACTGTTTGATAAAAAAAATTTAAAAGCAGAGTTTTTTTTAATCTATGCGCCCTATGTAAAATAACATACCGATGCACTATTTCATTATAGCGTGCCGCACATGCACTGTTTGACAAAAACAATTTTTTATTTTATGTCTGTGTTAATCGGTGCATCGGGTCTCCTTGTTGACAGACATCACCATACGATGGTCCCCTATTTTCTCGGTGCATTTATAAGAACATGTCGCACTGCCCCCTCCATGACATCATATGCTACAAAAACTAACACTAGAGGATTTTTACTAATTTGTCTGTGTTAATTGGTGCGGTAATTAACATATAACACACCGATTATCCTTGTTGAAAAAGAGCACCGTACAAATTTTCCACTGTTTTGGTGGTGCGTTTATAAGAACACTCTGCACCGACGTCGGTGCACACTTCTTGAAAGGCGGACCGTATTTTTTTTTTTTTTTAACCTGAAAAGTTTGTGATTTATTTATAAAATATATTAATGAGTGGTATGGTGCAGGTTTCATATTGATAAAGAAATGTCTGACAAGAGATCAAGTAACAAAATTACTAATAGCACATCAAAAAAAGAAAAAAAGGAAATTTCTTTGTAAATTCTTTACAAAAATTATTATTTTTGAACTATATGTAAGCTTAAATAAAATGTATTGTTTATTGTGTATCATGCAGAGCCACAAAATGACGAAGCTCAATAAGTTTATTTTTGATCTAGGATAAGAAGAAAGTAAAAGCTTGATGGAAAAATTGCAAAAGGATGAATCAGGTGAATGAAAAAATACTATCGATCCAATATGCGTTTGTTTTTTTAAATTTTCATTAATAATATACTTAAAAATATTAGATAACATGTTTCAAACAATCTGTTAATTCACATATGTTTAATGTTCTACAGGGACCAACAACTCAGAAAAGGAATGTTGTTCTAAGAAAAGAAAAAAAATATAACATGCAAATGAAAATGAATTAATCCTTAGCTCATCTAGAGTGGCGCTAGAGGTTAATGAAAGGGGGGAAAATTTTTACAAAACTTTGAACGATCTAGCGGAATGAATGTATAGACTTTCTGTCCACTTACAATACAAAAATCAATACAATGATTCTAAGAACTAAATTTTATCTAAACTACAGGATTAGTTTCCTGAGAATTGGTCAATGAGAGATGTTAGAATTTTAATATAAAAAATGTACAACAACAAAAAAGAAGGTTTGAAAAAGTAATATTCCTTTAATTTTTTTTCTAGAATTATATGCATACATTACTAGAATGCAATTATTTATAAATATCACTTTTGTTATATTTACTTTTCATATATCAATATAAAAATTAAATAGTTTATTTTCATGTTACATTTTTAGGAAGATTATGAAAATCTCAAAGGATGAATGAGCTGATATCAGAAATATGCCAGTAGGAATGTCCAAAATGGTGTACAAGGAGATGGTCAAAGAAATGGACATAATTGCATCGCACGAGGAGCCATCTCAACAACAACGTGCTTCAAATGTAATATGTAATCATTGAATTTTTCGATTAGGTACAATAAATAAAAAAATTAGCATTAAGTATTAATTTTAAAGTACTTTCTTACAGAAAATAAAATAAAATGGAGCCCATTCAACACATAAAACAGGACGACACAAAAGAAAAGGGTTGATATCTAAGTTTGTGAGTAGTTGTTACTTCCTTACAACAACTTAACTATATTTAATTTTTGTATATTTTAAGTTTTTTTACAACAATAATCATTGAATGTCTTCAAACAGGTGCTAACATACAAAGAAGAACCATCCGACGAATTGATTGACATTGGGTTATATATGGGTTTTCAGTATATGTTGGCATATCCGAAATTAAATGTGGAATTTGTAAGCATCTATCAATCTTGTTTTACTTAGCCCCATCTATAATTAATAGAACAAAATAATATTTTTTATTAAATATATGATTTGTTATGGGGTATGAAACTTGCAGGAAACAAAGTATGGAACTGCGCCAACAAATGAAATGTTGAAAGATGGCATGAAATTTGGTTTTGAAAGAATGTGTATAGTTCATGAGTCAATTCTTGCTATGGTACGCCATTTCTTTTCGATTTACATTGATGTATATTATTTAATATTGCAATGTTCATTATTCTCACCAATGTATATACACTCATTATAGTTTATTTTTATGTTTGTAGATGGAAGGTGAAGAAGAAGAAAAAAATCAACACCCTGAACAAAACATTCCTCAAAATAACCCAAGTCATGGAAGTAGCTCGAGCAGTGACAACAGTTCAAGCAAGAATGATGATCAATATGTTTGGATATCAAATCAAGGCATTGTATTTTTTGAAATATTTGTCTACGAAATCAGACATTTTTTTTAATGTAATGGACATAGTGTCCCAATTGAAAGATAGAGGGATACCAATAACTGTCCCATTTTGTATGACAAAGAGTGTCTTATTCATATATATATATATATATATATAATAAAATACGTTTTAATTTATTCTATTGTGTTCTCCATTGTCGTTGTGAAATGTAACACCACTGATTAAATATATGGATGATTAAATATTATAATAAAGAGATGCGAAATACAAAGATATGATATAAAAAATTAATACAAACACCACATTCAAATGCACTAATAAAAATTTAATTGATATGAATAATGTTATAAGATATGTGTCGTATTTTGATGAATAATGAATTTTAAAAAATCACAATAATTGCGCTGTCACAGGTCAATGTTTCTAAAAAATACAAAATGAACACCAGTGCGTGTTAGTTACTGTGCATCGGTGTGTTTCAACCAATAGGCACCGCATAAATACCGATACCAATTATAATTCTCGGTGCATATGTGTGATATTTCTCACCAATGCGTTTATGTGAGACTGCTCATCGGTGCATTTCTACGACCTATGGGCACCACACAAATACCAATACCAATTAGAACACTATGTGCATTTGTGTGATACTGCGTACCGGTGCGTTTGTATAATACTACGCACCGATGCATTGATATGACCTGTGGGCACCGCACAAATACCAATACCAATTAGAACGGCCCGGTGCGTTGTATCACCTACAGTGCGCCCGGTGCATATTTAGACCTTAACAGCCCGGTGCATGCACCTTCGACTGCCCCGGGGCAACTATCTGGATGACACGCACCGGGACATTGCTAAATGCTTCGGGGTGTCCTAAATTTGATTTCCGTCCGGGTGCTTGATAGGTTTACAATACCGGTGCGTTCACTGTAAAATGCACTGGTGCGTTGACACTTGATTAGCACACTGATGAGAAAAACATCGGTAACAACCTCCGGCCGCCTAGTTTTTTTTAGTTGTGTTGAAATTCTGTTAGAAGCTCTGACAAAACCTCCATTAACGAAAGAAAATGTTGTAGAAAATGTTTTTTTGATAATTTTGGCCAATTTTATAACACTAAAACCTCCGTTATAACCTCAACTAGAGGGTATTTTCTTTGTAGTGTACTTCAGGTGAGGTAGTGGATGCTACTGTTTACAGGTAGCTTGTGGGTTCACTTATGTATTTGGTGAACACGCGGCCATACATATGCTATGCAGTTAACCAACTTAGTCAAGCTATGGTTAAGCATACCAAGCTCTTTTGGAAGGCGAGGAAGCATGTGTTGAGATATCTCAGGGGCACTACAAAGTATGGATTATGGTATAGACGGACAGAGAGAGTGAAGCTTTAAGGCTTCACCAATGCAGATTGGGTAGGCAGTCCATCATACAGGAAGAGCACATCAGGGGGCATCTTCCGCATAGGATCAACAACATTTTCTTGGTACAACAGGAATCAGAGATCAATTGCATTCAGTTCAAACAAGGCAGAGTACATGGCATCTAGTTAAGCTGCATGTGAGGCCATCTGGATAAGGAAGATACTTGTTGGTTAGTTTGGTCATCAGATGGATTCGACGTTGATACATTGTGATAAACAGAGTTGCATAAAACTCTCGGTTAATCCAGTATTCCATGACAGGTACAAGAATATTGACATCCGGTACCACCATCTCATAGATTGTGTTCAGAGGCGCATTATGTTGTTGCAGTACATTCCAACGAAGGATCAGGATGAAGATATCTTGACGAAGGCGCTTGCAAAGAGAAAATTTGAGTGCCACATAGACAGGACCGGGGTAGCTGATAATCCCTTTCTTGTTGAGAGGGAGTGTTGAAATTCAACAAGAAAATGCACCACATACTAGTGTGGGATTCCAGTCACACATGAGTGAGGAATTCAGTGACACATTAGTGCTAAATGTGGGCATCTACTTTTGAAATAAATTGGACAATAAATTGTAATCTTATCTCATAACAACTTGTAATAGTTAACTAAGTGTGATAGACTTAGTTAGCTCAATAATTTCGAGTTGAGGGTAAAAGGTGAGGCATGTAGAGTGTTTCTATTAATTGCAGGGTCCAGTTGCAGTTGTAGCACTAGTGTGGTGTGAGTGCAATTAGTTAGCTCAAATTAATTGAGTTAAAATCAGTTTAACTAGTTCTAACTGAGTGATGAGCTAATGGAAGGTCAAGTGAATTAAATTAGATTTAATTCACAAGTAGTGATCTACCAAGTAACTGATGATTCACTATTAATAGTTGCAACCCATTTGAGACAAAGGTTAAAGGTAAGTAACCTATTAGTTGTATTATTAGTGAATTTCCTGAACACAGTTATAAATCCACAGGATGCCCATGATAGATTGCGCAATCAAGGAAGGTTGGAATTCCTATTTAATAGGAATTATTTTTCCTAGGGATTACGTGAGCAAGGCATGTTAAAGGTGGGTAGGAAGTTGGCTATGTATTGGTCCAATTTTTCCTAGATCAGTGTGAGACGATTGGTAGAGTGTATGAGGTTCTTGTGAGCACACATGCATTGTATTGTTTGATGATTCATTGGTTGATTATACAATAAACATAGAGGGGTTTTGAGCAATTGCTTTTCCTAGGAAAATATTGTGTTGTGCGATTGAATTACTTATTTCTCTTACTTGCATGCGATTGAGTGATCGTGATTTATATTCTGCAAATATTGTAGAAGGATTCAATATCTTGTTTTAGTACATTGCATGATCAGATTGAATCCATTGGTTTAATTTCTACAAGTTGAAGAGATCCATTGTCATGCCCATTTTTTTTCCACATCCATAAATTATT